>PVKU01000364.1:0-520321 GCA_004027475.1 Anoura caudifer | reverse complement strand
CATGGCCACAGCTGTTTAACATATCTATAAAACCAGTTAAAGGTTATAGATATGTTAAATGACCATTCTGGAGGTTATCTGCAAAACCATTGCTATGCAAAACAACTCAATGGCCCTGCTCCATTTGTCCCTTCCCCCAACTCATACCTGTGGGGGAGGGGGTGAGGACATCTTATATGTCCCTCTAATATTTCCTGGATACCATGAGTTCTGGGCCCCATTCCTACTCCCTTTTGGGGCCCCCCTCTTGGCTGCACCCTGTTACAAAACTGCTATTCTTAACTGGGGTATGAATCATTAAAACAAAAATATAAATGAAAGTAACAAAAAATGTGGTATGAATATAAGTGATATTACTCAGTTTATGCATAAAAATGTGATTAAAGAAACTCAATGTGATATACTAGTTGCAAAAAATTTTGAAAGCATGTAATTTTTTTCGAATTTTTGATTAAAAGTTATTTTCCTCTTTGAAATTAAAAATTGTTTTCTGTCGTGCTCCTTGTCAAAGCTATTTAAGTAGATTAGGTTAGAGGTCCTAATTACAAGTTGTTGGCAGCCTGTGTTTATTCTGACACACAGTCTGACAGGTAGACTGTTTGTTTGTTTTAATTTAAAGATAATTTACTACCCATAAAAGACAGGAGATTAATGGTCCTAGAAATTGAAATCAGTTCCCTATTCTCCAACTAAAGAGAGTCCAATCTAAGACATGTTTCCATACCAATTTCTCATAGGTGAGAATGTATTTTATACTCTACAATAATTCAATCCCTAACTTTTCTCTTGAGATTGCCCACAAGGGTGCTAATTGCATTGGTGACTTTTGTTACACTCACATTAAGAATTATTTTGAGTTCTCAACATCATTTTGCATAATCGAACAGCTGGCAGATAGCAATGACATTTTGTCACTGCCAGTACTACCATTTTTGATCCAGAAGACTCTATAATCCATTAGCAATTTCACAACCACTGAAGGCCCATTTTTTCTTTCTTTCAACACAAAATTACAATTGTTTTACAATGACTTCTAAAGAAGCATTTGACCTATTCATGGATGGATGCCTTAAATTGAGTCTTCCAGTATGAGAATATTTATGTAGACCCTGTTGAACAATTTAGGAAAGTCTCCAAATTGGGTTGGTACTATTATTGTAGTAGACTTCAAGTATTAGAGTGTACAATCATTTTACTTGGCTAAAGGTTTTTAGGAGTTTTACACATATAACCATTGTTGTGATGCATAAATTGTTTAAATTTTAAAAACAAAATTATAAAAGGTGAGATGGCAGACACCTCAATGAGGAAAAAAAGTGTGCAAAGAACATGAACAGGTAATTCACAAAAGAAGTACAAAGGTTCGAGAAGCATATGAACAAGAAGTTAATGTCACTAGTAATAAATAAAATACTGAATAAAACAATCCTGACAGATCATTTTTTACCTATCAGATTACCAGAGATTGAAAAGAACAATGATACCTAGTATTAACACTAGTATAGTGCAAATGGAAATGTAAAATGTCATAATAATTCTGCAGGAAAATTTAACGGTATATATAAAAACACTTTTTAAAAAAGCATTTTTCACGTTTAGGAATTTATCCAAAGGGAACAATTAAACATGGTGCAAAATTATTTGAATGAAAATGTTCATGACTAATTTAAACCATACACCAGCCAGAAACCTGTATCGTGTCTATGTTTTCTCACCTTTGTACCTTCAGTGCCAATTCAGTGTTTCATGTACTATAGGAATTCAATACCTGTTTAGATAATTACTTACATTATGAAAAGATTTTATTCTACTTAAATATCTAGCATTATGGCATTAAGTAAAATAAATTATGATCTAGCTTTACAATAAAATATACATCTTTAGAAAATAACACTAGTCAATTTTTTTGATATGGAGTGACATTTACAATAAACTAGGTGTCAAGTTACAAAACAATATAATTTAATTTTGTAAAAAAATTAAAAAATATTTTCAGAATATATTTTATACTATAATATTGGGAGTGATATTTCAAAAATCTATGTGGAACCTTAAATGACCCTGAATAATGGCAGCAATTTTGAGAAAGAAGAACAAAGTATGAGGATTCACAATACCCAATACCAAACTGTATTTCAAGGCCACTGTAATCAAAATAGCCTGGTACTGGCATAAGAACAGATATATGGACCAATGGAATATAATAGAGAGCCCAGAAATAAACCCAAGTACCTATGGTCAATTAATATTCGACAAATAGGGCAGAAGCATAAAATGGAGTAAAAATAGTTTCTTCAACAAATGGTTTTGGGAGAGTTGGACACCTACATGCAAAAAAATGAAACTTGATCACCAACTTACACCATACTCAAAAATAAATTCAAGGTGCATAAAAGACTTAAATATGTCATGACACCATAAAAGTCCTTCAGAAGAACATAAGCAGGAAAATCTCAAATATTCTACACAGCAATATTTTCACTGATATGTCCCCTAGTGCAAGGGACATAAAGGAAAGAATAAACAAATGGGATCTCATCAAAATAAAAAGCTTCTGCACAGCTAAAAAAAACAAGCATTAAAATGAAAAGAGAACCAAACATAGGGAAAACATATTTGCCAATGATATCTCAGACAAGGGTTTGATCTCCAAATTATATAAAGAACTCGCATGACTCCACTCTAGGAAGACAAACAACCCAATTAAAAATTGGGCAAAGGTTTTGAACAGATACTTTTCTAAGGAGGACATACACAGGATCCAGAGACATATGAAAAGATGCTCAGCATTGCTAGCCATCAGAGAGATGCAAATTAAAACCACAACGAGATATCACTTCTTGCCACTGAGAATGGCCATCATAAACAAAGTAACAAACAAGTGTTGGAGAGCTTGTGAAGAAAAGGGAACCCTAGTGCACTGTTGGGATTACAGACTGGTGCAGCCACTATGGAAAGCAGTATGGAATTTCCCAGAAAACTACAAATGGAACTGCCTTTTGACCTGGCAATTCCACTGCTGGGATTATATCCTAAGAACCCTGAAACACCAATCCAAAAGAACCTGTGCACCCCAATGTTCATAGCAGCACAATTTATAATAGTTAAGTGCTGGAAGCAACCTAAGTGCCCATCAGTAAATGAATGGATCAAAAAACTGTGGTACATTTACACAATGGAATACTATGCAGCAGAAAGAAAGAAGGAACTCCTACCCTTTGCAACAGCCTGGATGGAACTGGAGAGCATTATGCTAAGTGAAATAAACCAGGAAGTGAAAGACAAATACCTCACCAAATATATGATCTCACCTTTAAGTGGAACCTAATCAACAAAACAAACAAGCAAACAACATATAACCAGAGACATTGAAATTAAGAACAAATGGACAGTAACCAGAGGGGAGATGGGAGGTGATAATGGGGGAAAACAGTGAAGGGTTTTCAGAAACAACTATAAAGGACACATGGATAAAATCAAGGTGAGGGCGGAATCAGGGGAGGGAGGTGGGGATGGCTGGGGTTGGGAGAAGTGGTGGGGGAAAAAGGCAGAAAACTGTACTTTAACACCAATAAAATTTTTTAAAAAAGAGTTCTATCAGTTCTTGTTGAGTTGATCATCTTTGTGAAGCATCTAGAGAAGATCTGACAGGAGCCACAGTAATTTGATATGTTTCTTATTAAATGTTTCTTTATAATTTTTAAAAATATTTCTAGAATATATTTTAGACTAAATATTGGGAGTGATATGTATGAGTTATGAGATTCAAGTCCCTTTTATTCATCTGAATTTTCAAAATGTTCTATAAAACTTGTGTTTTAAACTCCTATAACAACCCCTGGCTGGTGTGCCTCACTGGACTGAGTGCCAACCTGTGAATCAAAGGGTTGCCAGTTGAATTCCCAGTCAGGGCACATGCCTGGGTTGCTGGCCAGGTCCTCAGTTGAGGGCATGCAAGAAGCAACCACACATTGATCTTTCTGTCTCTTTCTTTCTCCCTCCCTTCCCCTCTCTCTATAATTAATAAATAAAATCTTCTAAAAAATCCTATAACAAAATAAGTGAATTTTTATAATGTTATGAAGAAATGTTTTTCTTATTTATTTTTATTGTTGTTCTATTACATTTGTCCCAATTTTTCCCCAAGAAAGTTTTTCTTAGAGTAACAATAAAAGCAAAAACCATTAAGGCAAAGATTAAAATTACATAAGAATTGGAATTTTCTCTATTTTATATCATAAGCTATAATTTTAGTCTTGAGACTATGTTGAAAAAGGGGAGTCTGTCTTTTAAGGATACCTATTGAAATATTTACAGATTAAATGATACAATATATGGGATTTTCTTCAACCTAAGAGCTGGGAAGAGATTAGGTAAGAGAATTGAGTAGAAAGAACAAAAACAAGATTAGGCATGAGTTCATAATTGTTGAAGCTAGATAATAAACAAATGAATTTTATATGTGTATTTCTACTATTTTGCTATTTTGTGTATGTTTTAGAGTTCCATCATATAAGTGGTGGGGGGAAAATAAATATAATTATACTTGAACAACAATAAAAAAGGTTAAAAAATAGTACAAAAGTATCTTGCATCTTTTAGAAAAGGAGACTGGTTGCAAAATATAATGAAATAAAGAATAAAAAGAATACATTTGATATTACCATAAAATAAATTTCACCTTCCCTGATAAAAAATTGTTAATACAATAAACAAAAGTGATAGAGAACCTATGAACTGTGGAAAGCATTGCAAAATGAATAACAAGTAATTGAATAAATTCTTAGTGTGTAATAAATTCATAAATCAATTAAAATTAAATTGGCAAAATACATTAACAATTCACAAAAAGATGACAATGGTCAATAAGCCTATGAAAATAATTGTATGCTTAAATAATTATATAATAAATATACCTAATATTCAAATAAATTTTATCTAACATAAAATGTTTCTTAGTTAATAATAGTATTTTAAAATGACAAAAATTGATTTCTAACGAATAAAATGGCAATATGAAATTCTGTTGATAAGTATGTCATTGTCACAAACTTTCTAGTAATATGTATTAAAAATCTTAACATTTTAGTTATTCTTAAACACAGCAACTTTACTTCTAGCAATATAAATGAAGAAAATAATCAGAGATGTGCACACGAATTTATACAGATAAATATATCAAAGTGATGTTTATTATAATAAAAGAGGTGTAAATAACCTAAATGTGTAAAACTAGGAGCATGAAGTCACTATGGTAGATTTATCAATGTTCATCTTTTCACTCATTCATTTTTTTCAAAAATATTTAACCAAGTGTCAGACATTATTTAGTCACTAGGAATACAGTCACAGATAAAGACACATTCCAGACTTCAAGGAGGCTCATATGATAGGGAAAAGTTGGGGGCGGGGATGGTAACCGTTGCTGCAGTAATCAAGGAAGCCTCCCTCCCTCAGGGGGAGATGAAAGTGGTGAATCCTGAAAAATAAGAAGAAATCTGTCACGCAATGACCAGGGTTAAGGGGAATCCAGAACATTAAAATAATTCTGTAAGTAATACCTAAAACAACAAAAAATATTCATGTCAAATTAATTGGGAAATAAACAAGTGTGAAAACCACATATAATACAGTAATGTCTATAAATATAAACATCATGTATAATTGGAAGATAGATAAAGTTTTAACAGTGGCCATTTTGAGTAGTAAGAAGGTGAGCAGTTTTTAATTTCTTTTTATTTATTACTGATTTGTAAGTTTTCTATAATAGGAAAATAACATATTCTATAATTATGTTCTGCATTGCAATGCAAAAACAACAAATTTAAAAAGATTAATTAAGAGTCTTTGCATTGACAGAATTACAATTTCAAATGTAAATACGCTGGAGTTGAAGGTGTGCCAAGTACCGCAGCCGTAGACACATGTTGCGCACCTTTCCTTAAGTATTGAGTGCACAGCAGCCTTTGGAAAAATGATGACAGTGTCTCAGATAACTGACCATGTAAGTTGCCAGGGAGCTCGTACCAAGATTGACAGACATGCTTTCCTTGAATGATTTCTACTGAAATATTGGACGAGACTCATTTATCGAACACACGCTGTATTGCCAAAACACTTTGTCAAGCAATGTACATCAGTAGACAATATAGACAGGGCTTCTACAGTCACAGAACTTGTATTCCAGTTTTTGTCCTTAGAGGATAATAAACTGATCAAGTATGTTATTCAGTAGTTTTATTAACATTCATGCAACAAATATTTATGGAGTGCCTCTATGTCAGAAAGCATTTTAGGTAACAAGAAGTGAACAAATAGTCCCAAATTTACCACAATTTAGACAAGTTTCAAATAAGGAATAAAAGATAACTGGGACATAACTAACAAAACTGTTATCTACCTGAATTTTAACATGTGAACTGTTCATAAAGATGCAATGTGTAAGAAAATGATTTTCATAGTTTTTATTTATTAAATCTTAGCTAGATATTAGTGAAAGTATTTTCTATCTTTCATAGTGACTTTCAAGATGATAGTATTGATCAGTATAGGATAAATAGATAATATGGTTTTCAAAGTAAAAAAGACACTAGATGGACCTGGAGATTATTATGCTAAGTGAAATAAGCCGGTCAGAAAAAACCAATACCACATGATCTCACTTATATGTGGCATCTAATGAACAAAATAAACTGATGAACAAAATAAAAACAGAGGCATGGACACATGGAACATACTGACAGCTGTCAGAGGGGAGGGGAAGGGAAGGATTGGACAAAGAAGGTGAAGTGATTAGTAAAAGAACATATTGGGCTGGCCAAAAAGTCCATCACATTTTTTTCTGTAAAATAAAAGACATTTTTAAAAAATTTTCACTAATAACTGCATTGATTTGGATATTTTGAGTATATTGTCTCTCTCACTATTGGCTTCTAGTGGGTTGAGGCCAAGGGTGTTGCTAAATATCTTCTAATGCATAAGATAGCCCCACAACAAAGAATTATTTGGCCCAAATATCAGTAGTGCCAAGAAATTTGCAAACCACTTTTGACATGTTCAGTCAGTCACAGCACCTTCACCATACAGTGCACAAATTGTTTTTTGCATTTCAGTTGCGTTTTTACCTTTCTTGAAGTAATAAACATAATACACTGAAGGTGTGTATTTTCTTCCATCTGCAATGTTAAAATAGCTGCACAAAAATTCACCAATTTTGATAATATTTTCTAAATGCACACTGATATGACAGCTGTCACAGTACAGTCTAACAAAATTGTTTCGAATGAAGTTAAAGACAACTAAGCACTACCACAGCCATCATAAGGAAAAAATCTAAATGAACTTTTTGGCCAACCCAATATATGCATAACGCATAACCACAGACAACTGAGTGGTGATGGCCAGAGGGAAGCAGATGAGGGGGGATGGGTAGAGGTGGGTAAAGGTGTGTGGAAATGGGGACATCTCTGATAGTGTCAACAATAAAATAAAAAAGAAGATACTGGAGAACATTCGGGTTGCAATGTTAAAAGAAAACAAAATTCACCTGCTGCACATTTTTCTTACTGCAATTCTCTGGATAAACCTCGTTCTCTCAAGGACTGCCAGAGAAGACAAGTAATAAAGCTAAGCGACACACAGAATGTTGCCAATGCTAGATGGTGATTGACTGGAGAAGCCATGATGGATAATTCATCTAGTGGCAAGCACTCTGAGCAAGCTCTAATGTAATTTCGGGCTTAATTATTTGGAAAAAAGGTAAATGACACATGAATGAAATCCATAAGTGATACAAACCTGGGAGTTATAAATGCCAATGAGAAGAGGAAATGTGCCTGAGGTGTGGGGAGTAGCACGTATCAGCAGGCAATAGCCCAGAGAAGCTCCACTTGGAAATATGCAGTTGTGGAGGACTGATCCTGTCTGCTGGGCTTGTCGACTGGAAAGCTGTATCTAAAGGTTTGCAAACCACGTGCTCCCTCCTGCACACACGTTACTGTAATGTATATACTTTCATGATCAAGATTTGTAACTCCAACATGATTCCTATTTAAAGGTTCTACAGATAAATAAATTTCAAAAGTGGAACAGAAACGTTTATTCGAGTAGGACCCTGGAACAGAGATGGGGAGAGTTAATGGGGAATTGATTAGAGGGAATCGAAGAGCAATACAATGAGCGTCATTGGATTTTACAATTCCAGGTGCTTATCACTGATCATGGTTCAAAACTGCTTCTAAAATCCCAAATCCCCATCCCCCTTCCTAGCAAAAGATTCATACAGCAACATTCCTTCTCCCAAACTGTTCATTTTCTTTCAGTCTAATTCTCCCACTAAGTTTTTTTCTTAAACCGTGACCTCAAATTTTGTAAGCATGCCAGCTTAAACTGTTTCTCTCCATCATATTTCAGTCGGTGTGGATCTGGGTATACTACTGAGGTGGGATTCTTTTCTAGTAGGCAGTATTAGAGCATTTCATAAGTTGGCAGATATTGCTTCTCCAGTCATTGCCTACCACAAAGATGATTTGAGGAATCAGAGTACATGTTTTTCCACAATTCATTTTCTCTGTAAAAAATAGACTTTTTCTAAAATAGTAACATGCTCACCAATGTTCACAGCAGCACGATTTATGATAGCCAAGTGCTGGAAACAGCCTAAGTGCCCATCAGTAAATGAATGGACCAAAAAACTATGATACATTTACACAATGGAATACTACACAGCAGAAAGGAAGAAGGAACTCCTACTCTTCCAGATGGCATGGAACTAGAGGGCATTATGCTAAGTGAAAAAACCAGGCAGTGAAAGACAAATACCACATGATCTCACCTATAAGTGGAGCCTAATCAGTGAAACAAACAAGCGAGCAAAATACAAGAGACATGGAAATAGAGAACAAACTGACAGTAACCAGAGGGGAGGGGGAGGAGGATAATGGGAGAAAGAAGGGAAAGGATCATCAAGGAACATGTATAAAGGACCCATAGACAAAGACAACTGGGAGGGGTAGGATTGAATGTTGGAGGTGGGGATGAATAGGGTGGGAGAGAGTAATGGGGGGAAAATTGGGACAACTGTAATTGCACAACAATAAAAAAAGGAAAAAAGAAAAAGAACAAAGAAAAAATAAAATAGTAATATATAAACATTTGTGTTCATTAATAGACACACTATATTTTTAAGGCATATTAAACAAAAGAAAAATACAAAAATGTATTAGCACCTAGTTTACAAGTAATATTCTTTCTGCGTCTTCAATTCTTAGCTTTAGTATTTAACAGTAACTGGTTGTATTTTCACATCAGACTACCTGGAACTTTTCTTGGTGTTAGAATCTCCCAAGAGAAGTCTTTGGGATTTAAATATATTTTTTTTTACTTTTCAATTAACAGTTGACATACAATATAATATGAGTTTCAGGTGTACCCCCAGTGATTAGACATTATATAACTTATTAAGTGATCATCCAGATAAATCTTATACCCATCTGACACCATACATAGTTATTACAATATTATTGACTGTATTCCCTATGCTGTACTTTATACCCCTATGATTATTCTGTAACTACTAATTTGTACTTATTAATCCTGTCACCTTTTTTTCCCATCTTCCCAAGGCCCCTCCCATCTGGCAACTGTCAAAATGTTCTCTTTATTTATGAGTCTGTTTTTGTTCTGCTTGTTGTCTATTTTTTTAGATTCAATTGTTTATATATATATATATAGGCATTTTATTGTTCTTATATTTTTATCTTTTTCTTTCTCCTTCTTCATGTTAAAGAAGACCCTTTAACATTCCATGTCATACTGATTTGGTGGTGATGAACTCCTTTAGCTTTTTCTTGTGTAGGAAGTTCTTCATCTGTCCTTTGAGTCTAAATGATGGCTTTGTTGGGTAAAGTGATCTTGGTTGTAGGTCCTTTGTTTTCATCACTTCGCATATTTCTTGCCAATTCCTTCTATCCTATGAAATTTTTGTTGAGAAATCACCTGACTGTCTTATGGGATCTCCCTTGTAGGTAACTAACTGCTTTTCTGTTGGTGTTTTTAAGATTCTCTCTTTGTCTTTAAACTTTTACATTTTAATTATGATGTGTTTTGGTGTGGGTCTTTTTAAGTTCCTCTTCTCTGGGGCTCTCTGTGCTTTCAGGGTTTATATGTCTATTTCCTTCATCAAGTTAGGGAAGTTTTCTGCCATTATTTTTTCAAATTGCCTTTCAATTGCTTGCTCTCTCTCTTCTTTTGGCACCCCTGAGATGCAAGTGTTGGTACAGTTGAAACTGTCTAAGAGGCTCCTTACACTATCATCATTTTTTGGATTTTTTTTCTTTCTGCCATTTTGATAGTGTGTTTTTTGCTTCCTTATATTCCAAATCACTATTTTGATTCTCAGTTTCATCTACTCTACTGTTGACACCTTATAAATTACTCTTCATTTTATTTAATGTATCCTTCATTTCTGACTGCTCATTTTTATGTTTTCCATGTCCTCATTTGTGCTATTAAAATTCTAAGTTCATTGAGCATCCTTATAACCAGTGGTTTGAACTCCACATCTATTAGATTGCCTCTCTCCATTTTGTTTAGTTCTTTTTCTGGAGTTTTGATCTGTTCTTTGATTTGGGCCATGTTTCTTTGTCTCCTCATCTTGGCAGCCTCCCTGTGTTTGTTTCCATGAATTAGTTAGAGCTGCTATGCCTCTCCTGAACTTG
Organism: Anoura caudifer; assembly: GCA_004027475.1. NCBI lineage: Eukaryota > Metazoa > Chordata > Mammalia > Chiroptera > Phyllostomidae > Anoura > Anoura caudifer. Next base: position 509,603 of record PVKU01000364.1, on the reverse strand, counting down.
GTAGAGTAGCCTAATGTAGTAGGTATTCTGTAGGGTCCAGTGGCACAGCCTCCCCATTCACCCAAGCTGAGCACTTCAGGTGCCCTTCTCTTCCTTTGTGGGCTGTGTACTCTTCTGTTGTAGTTGAACCTTGATTGCTGTTACCATTTCAGTGGGGAGAATTTACCCACAGACTGATTGGCTGCAAAAACTGACTGTGACCACCAATAACCTTGGAGGATCAGCTGTGCAGGGGCCCAGTGCACAGAGCAAGACTTACTTTAGCAGGACTCTGGTGAGTCTTTCTCTTGAGTATGTGGCTTGTGGATGTGGTTGGGCAGTGCTTCAACATGATCTGAAGTTGTCCATTGGGTGGACTCACTCTGGGGCCTCCCAGAAGGTTCAGGTCAGGGTCAGCCACTGCCTGTGTTCTTCCCAGGGTACCTGACATGAGCTACAAAATCATTTCCAGATGGCTGTTATTTGTGCTTGGCTTGGAGGTGTGCAGGAGAGGCCAAACTGCAAAGTCTGGCTGTTGTTAGTACCAGTCCTGGGGCCACTTAGGAGGAGGGACAGGGCATGATGAGGCCAGATGCCGCTTGTTTGAGAGATTTTAGGAAAGTCTGAAGCATAAGCCAAGAGGATATTTGTATAGAAAAGCCACTGGAAATTGATTGGATGGTCTCACAAGTTAAATGAGGCAGGGTCCCAGGGAATCACCAGGGCAGGGTAAACAGTGTGAGCCAGGTTGATGGAGACTCTGATATGGTGCTCACCTGCTGGTTCTCTGTCAGAAAGTTTCAGAAAAGAAACAATGGCTTCTGCCAGCACTTTTGACTGGGAGAAAGCTGCCCCTCCATCTTTCTGATGCCAGACAGTTCAGTTCCTCCCTATAAAACCCTGGTGCCTTTCAAGCTGCTGCCCCAGTGGTGGAGCTCAGCATGTAAGTCCAAGTTTATGCAGGCCCTTTAAGTGAAATTGCCTACAACTCCAGAAGCCCTCTGCCTCCCTCAGCCACAAATCCCACTGTTCTTTTACAGCCAGAAGTATGGGACCTCCTCTGCTAGTAATGAAACTCTGGGCTTGGGGCTCTGGTATGGGGCTGGGACCCCTTGCTCTTCAGGGTGAACTTCTGCAGCTGAAATACCCCTCCCGATTCTTATCCTCCACACATAGGTGTGGGACCAGCCCATTCCTTGTCTCCACCCTTCTCACCAGTCAATGTGGCTTCTTCTTTATAGTTTAATTGTAGGACATTCATTCTGATAGATTTAGGCAGTTTAAATTATGGTTGTTCTGTAGTTTAGTCCTAATTTTTATTTTATTTTATTTTATTTTATATTTTATTTTATTTTATGTTGTTCTTGTACAGTTTTCTGTCTTCTACTCCCATCCCAACCCACCGCCCCAGCCCTCCCCAGCTCCTTCCCATTTCCACCTAATTTTGATATGGAGACTTTTGGGATCTTGATGGCCAAACCTTTCATCTGCACAGTTCTTCCCTTACAAAAGCTTTTGATTTGCCTTTGTTGAGTCTGGGAGCAGGTGGTACTGAAGACTCTCACTTCCTCACTAGCCATTATTTTCCTCTTTCTTCTCTTGAAGAAGTCAGAAAGTCACCTTTTTGTCCCACAAGAATTAACAAAAGCTGTAAACTATCGATACCTGTGATAAACACTATGTTAAAAACTGATTACCTAATTCTTTTCCTTCCACAGAACTCATTTGTATCCAACACCTCCTCTCCTCCAACCAGTTTTGCATTGGTCTCACTACAAACACAGTTCATCACCTTTCAAACAAGTTCCAAATTAGAATACCTACTGAATCAGTTTGCATCAAAAGACTTGGAAATGTAGCTAGGGTTGTGCTAATATATGTTAGTAATCTGTTCTGTAGTAAGACAAGCAGGGGTATTGGGGTGGCCTGACTTGTAGCATATGCAATTTCTGTGGTGTAAATATTTTGTCCCTGACTGATTCCAAGCTTTCAGTATGATGTCACGTACATGAAATTGGAAAGAGAAGAACAACTGGCTCATGTGAGCCACAACATGAGGCTCCAATACACCACCCAAACACTCAGCTTAATAGACCCAAACTTTTAAACTGTGTTACACATCACATAGCAGGTTTCAAAACAGAAAAATACTTCATATGGCAACCAAGCAAAAAGTTTTGGCATCCTCAATTCCATTCCTAGCTATTGCTTCTTGCAATGACTATGCACTACCAGAGTAGGAAGTTAGATACTTTTTCACTTTATAAATTTTGAATGCAAAAAAATTCAAAATTGTTTTCAAGACCTAACACAGGTTAATGTTATTAGTTATTCTTCAGATGAGATAGATAAAATCTATCACCTTTTAGCATGACTACATTACACAGCACAGTTTATTCTCGTATTAGCTGGATTACAATTGTCCTATCTCTAAGTTTCTTTCAAATTAAAGCAGACAAAGTGCTTGAAAAATATACACTTAGGAATAATCCTGAGTTGAATAAGGTGGGTAAATTTTGGGAAGGAAATTGCCTGATTGGCAAATAAGAGCCCTCTGGTTGTATTTCCTGATGTTTAATGTTAATAGGATAATCATGCACAATAAATTTTCCTTTGAGACATAACAAAGTAATTCAAAATAATTCAAGCAAGTTTGATACTTATAATTTATCATTTATAGCTCAAATTCTTCCTTTTTCATGAGAAAATTCCGCCACATTTTACTGCAAAAAAAAGGTCTCATTTATGCCCTGGCTGGTGTAGCTCAGTGGATTGAGCGCGGGCCTGTGAACCAAAGGATCAAGGCTGGGTTCCCAGTCAGGACACATGCCTGGATTGCAGGCCAATTCCCTGCAAGGGACACACCAGAGGCAACCATACATTGATATTTCTCTCCCTGTCTCCCTCTCTCCTTCCCTTCCCCTCTAAAGATAAATAAATAAAATGTTTTAAAAAATTATTTTAAAAAAAGCTTTAAAAAAAAAGCCTCATTTCACCACCCAGGTGATGAATCATTGGAGAACATGGCAGGCAGGCCAGATATCTTTTGTATCCTTCACAAAATCCAATGTTCTATAGTTTGTTGATTGATTGATTGATTTTAGCTATATTTGGAGGTTTTTTTACTGACACCACTAATTTTCTGAATCCGTAGATAAGGTTTCTCTATTTTTTCTAAACTAAAACTAGGACATATATAATGACAGACAATTTTTTTCTGATTTGTAAATCTCTTTATATGGAAAATCACAAAAACATATAAAACAGAAATCACATGTAGTCCTTTCTTAACTCACAATAATCTTTCCTGAAACAAAGGGAAATTTATAGTACTAACATGGAAAATATAGACTAGGTATAGACTAAGAATTTGTGTTCCTCTTTTTAGAATGTTAGTAAGGGTATTGTTTTTAAGTGAATTGGAGCTCAAAAGCTCCTTCTTGTCATTAAACATTAATAGCATTCTAGTCATTCATTGTTGTACAAAAAATCGTCACAAACCTTAGTGGTATAAAGCAGCAACTTTCTTTTATTGTACTTCATCATTCAGCTGGATGGTTCTGGTTTGAGATCTCCCATGGAGTTGCAACCAGATGATGGTCCAATCTCAGACAACTTGATGGAGGAAGCCTGGCTGGGCAGCTCTGTAACTGCTTGGAGTCTCTCCAGCAGAGAAGATTTAAGGTAGTCATACTTCTTATATGGCGGCTCAGTAAGCACCTGCAGTAAGTGTCCTAAAGGAAGCTAGAAGAAGCTGCATGGACTTTTATTATCTAACCTCAGAGAGCATGCAGCTTGAAGTCTGCCATATTCTCTTAGTTAAGGCAGTCTCAAAGGAGAGGGGAATAGAATTCATCTCTATTGTCTACTTTTTAAAATTTAATTTAATGTAAATGACATGCAGTGAACTAAAGTGAATTATTTGATTTGTTTTGACAAATGTATAAACCTGTGAAACAGTAACTACAACCAATATAATAAACTTACCCATTACTACTAAAAGTTTTCTCAAACCCATTGGTAACCACCCCTGCCTTATCCCCTGCCTCCCACCCCCACCCTCCAGTTCTCAGCAACTACTAACCAGCTTTCTGTCACTGTAGATTAGTTTGCATTTTCTGGATTTTATGTACTGGTAAACTGAATCCTGCAATCCTGCACAATGTACTCTTTGGCTTCTTCCCCTGAGCATAATTATTTTTATATTTATCCACATTGTGTGTGTGTGTGTGTGTGTGTGTGTGTGTGTGTGTGTATCTCAATGGTTCACAACAGTATTGTCATGCATATCAATAGTTAGTCCCTTGTATGTCTAGTACATAATATGTTTATCTATTCAGATGTTATAAATATTTGAGTTGTTCCCAATTTGGGGTTATTACAAAGCTGCTATGAACATTTGTGTATAGGTTGTGGCATGGATGTACCTTCTCATTTCCTTGGGATAAATATCCAGGAGCATGATTGCTGGGTTTTATGATAAGTGTATGTTTAGTTTTTTAAAAACTGCCATAAAATATAATGGCACTCTGAAAAATATTCCAGAGTGACTGTACCATTTTACATTCCCACTAGTAGTGAATGAATAATCTAGTTTCTTTGCATCCAGCATTTGATGCTATCACTATTTTTTATTCCAGCCATTCTGATACATATGCTCACTGTGGTTTTAATTTGCATTTTCCTAATGATGTTAAATACCTTTTTTTGTGCTTATTTGTCATCGGTATATCTTCTTCAATGAAATATCTATTTATATCTTTTATGCCTTTTCTTTTTTCTTTCACATTTTTTTATTATTGTCAAGTACAGTTGTCTCCATTTCCCTACCACCACTCCCCCCAACCCAGCCATCCCCACTTCCCACCCTTGATCTTTTATACCTTTTCTAATTGGATTTTTATTTTTACTATTGTTTTGAGAGTTCTTTAGATAGCTAGTCAGTTGTTAGGTCAATTTTCTTTAAAAGATATCTAAATAATACAAATTTTTTAATAAAATAGCCATTTTCAGTGCTTTTTATTTTCATGTGGTCTCACTCCCATTCTTCCTTAGGAAATTTAACATTTCCTCTAGTGTAGGTCTGTGGGTTATTTGTATGAAATATTTTTATCTTTGAAAGTTATTTTTGCTGGGTATAGAATTTTAAGCTGACAGATTTTTTTTTTTTTTTGGTCTTTTAAACTGTAAAGATGTTGCTTCATTGCTAACTTGCATTATTTTTAATGAGGAATCTATTGTTATCCTTACCTTTTTTCCTCTGTACCATTTGCCTTTTATTTCCTGGCCACTTTTAAGATTTTTTCTTTATCACTGGTTTTGAGCAATTTGATTATGATGTATCTTTGTGTGGTGAGTCACAGGCCCATTTCTAACCCAGTCCCTGGCAAAAGAAAATAGAATTCTGATGAAGAATTTAGACCAACTCTTAAGCATCTCATGGACATGTGCTTACATTCTCTGAGCTAATATTTGCATGATACCTGGAGAGAAATGCAGATGTTTGTTAATGAGTAAAGATAGGAAAGAAGAATTTGAAAGAGCAAAGTCCCCAGGAGTTTGAATATATCAAGGAACAGAACAGAAATCAATTAAGAGATCTTACACTTTTACATGTACCAGCATGTAATAAAAAACAATCACCATTGGTATGACACATTTGTTTATCTGGTTTGGGGTTAAAGTCAGGGTAGCCTATGCACTTCAAGAAAATATCTTGGGCAGCCAGGCAGAATTAGCTTTGATAGGAAAGGAGTTAATTCTGCCTGTGTAATAACAGGGGGCCTCAGTTTACATAGTTTGTATAAAGAGATTTTTCTCCCTTAAAAAAGTGATTAATGACATTTTAAAGATGGTAGAGAGTGTGTCCCTAGCAATTCATAAAAAACCGTCAAGGTTGAGTAGGCAACAGGAGAGTACCCAGGGTCACTGCATTCAAAAATTCTGACTCATAGATACAGAGAACAGATTGAACAGAGAATTGCCAGAGGGGAGGGAAGTTGGGAAACTGAGTGAAAAGGTGAAGGGATTGAAAAGTACAGATTGGTAGTTACAAAATAGTCACTGGGATATAAAGTACAGCATAGGAAATATAATCAATACTATCGTAATAACTATGTATGGTGGCAGGTGGGTACCAGAAATATTAGGGGAACACTTTGTATAGTATATGATTATCTAGCCTTGATGTTGCACATTTGAAACTAATATAAAATAATATTGAATATAAACTGTAATTGAAACAATTAAAAAGTTTTAAAAATTTAAATAAATCAAAATCCTATCTTAGCCAGCAAAAATCAGGTTTCTTCATGAATGTGGGGGTTTCATAGCCAGACCCATAACCATAATCTAACAAAATTGATGTTTTATATGAAAGTTTTTGCTATAATTTTTCATAGGAGTAACATTATGAGAATATGAAGGCATAAGAGCACATCACAAAACATCTTTCATGTACTCCACTCATTTCATTTCTGAAAGAATTACCTAAAAGTGGGATAAAATGCACTAATAAAGATCAGATAGGCCCAAATTTGGCTAAGAACGATGGTTTCACCAAAGGACTGTGCTCCTCTAAAGGAACTGAAAATAGTGTCATAATTCTCATACACATGCCCTTCTAGTGTTTGAATATGGGCTGTGGTTTGAGGGAAAGTTGGAAATTTTAGGGTCTTGTTAATGTTAGTCTGAAACTAGCATATCAGGAGTCCATTTACTCCACATACTTTCAGGAATGAACAACACATATGAACTTCCTCAGTGGCCCAATAAGTAGGGACTTTTCTGCTTACAGATGATATTACACATCTCTGAGTTAACTCTGAAGTCCAAATGCAAAATTCAGACTTTAGGGACATGGCCTGTGGATTTATAGCACTTGCTGGGACACTTTGGTTCTAGAACCCAAAGACTAATACACTCACCTATATGATATTTTTCAGTGAAAAATACAACATAGTGTTAGGATGCTACTTTAACATGTGGCTTTCTTATGAGGAGGTATCAGAACTACCGTGAAAAGGAAAAATGGAGTCACTCCTATCAACTCAGCATATTCTTCATTTAACCATTTGAAGACACCAAAGCAAGAGAAAAGTGATTATCAAAAACATGACATAGTATTTTCATCTGACCAGTAAAGCGTGTTGCTCTGGTTCACAGTAAGAACCATGACCCAGCCAAAGGAAAGTGTCACACTTAAAATCTGGTTTGCAATGTGTCTTTCATTTCAGCAAATGACCTCCTTTTGCCACATAGCAAAGAAGTTGCATAGGGTCATTTGACCTCTTAAAAGCGGATGAAACCGAAGTTTGTACTGCTACCTTGGCAGCTGGGTTTCCAAGTCAGATTCTTCCCCCTAAAATGCAATAGGATACATCAGTCCATAGCCACCTGGTTAACAGACAACCCACTGTTTTGCTTTGTAGAAGTCATTTGGGTAGTTTTAATAGCAAGAGGTATGAGTATTGCAAATTGCTCACATCAAATTGAGAGTGACAGAGAGCACTATTAATAATTATGTAAGAAAAATAGACAGAAATGAAGTGTGTCCTGAGCAAACAGGGGCATCTGGTCACCCTACTCATATATACAAATGAGGACGGGACTGTAGGAAATGTAAACAAATATGCAAAGCATAGCTACTAAAACTCTGCACTTAAGGCCATTTGATTGTCATAGAAACACTGATGAGCTGACATGTAGAAAAATCTCTTTCCAAGACAGTGCTGGTTGATGTGACTGTGTCGTTATCACAGGAGGTGGAAAGTGTAGATGGGAAAGAGCACTCCCACAAATAGCACAGGAGTTTCTGCTAATTATTATAATGTGGGATTGCTATAGGGTAAAATGATACTTAGGAAGGATAGAGCAGGTTAAGAAGTTCTCGTTTTCTGCCTTCTGCTGCCTACTTTTTCCTTTTTTGATGACTACCAGCACAGAAGAGATAAAACAGTCTGTCCAGAGCAAGAGACTCTGTCCTTGTTCCAGCTCTGAGCCTCTCGTGGGAACAAGAGCTACTCAGGCTCCCCCTATGAAACAGGGCATCCTTCGGGGCTCCCGCCGTCACAGTGATTTCAGTGAGCTCATACTTTTATTAACCAAAACCATTTCCAAGGATGGGGAAATCCAGCAGTTAATTTTTATCTTACACCCTTTCACTGTAAAGCACAAATGAATACTAATTGAGAAATCTATTTGGCAAATATTTGGGGAAGAAAAAACACACCATTTTTATTGTCATTGCTGTTGTTGAAATGTTTCCCAATCCTCACCCCCTAAAAAAAAAGGGGTGCCAGTGTGGGGGCAGAACAGAGAAAAGGAGAAAAGTGGCTTCAGCTCAGTGAAACACTAAAAAATGCACATGAATCAATTATGAAAAAGAGAAGTTCCCTTTGAATGAGAAAAAGCTGATTGGAATTAAGATAGGCTTTGTTCCTATCTGCAAGGTACAAGGAGGGGACTTTTCAGTGGAACAGAAAAGGGGGATTTGGGGACTGTTTGGCTGCTTAATGCCATAGTGCTTCAGAGCCCATGTGAAAATTTGCTGCTGGCTATTAATCATCATTGTGCCCCTGCAAAGAAGCTGTTACAATGATGACTATATGTCATTATATTCCCACTGTAAGTAACGAATCAGAGAGCTGGGAAAGTTGGATAAGAGCGGCTGGCAAACTTTTAAGCGGTCGAATCTATTTAAATAAATTTACATCACATTTGCTACTTTCTCTGGTATGGGAATCATACTTTAAAATGAAACAATATGCTGTGTTCATGGGGCCTGGTCTTTTATTCCCCTGTCTCTGAGCCTACTTTCCAGGTCAGCCTTTGCCAGCGCTGACAGCACGCTTTTCTCATAGCCTCTCCTTCTCATAGCCTTTGGTTGCTTTCAAGTTCAATTTAGCACAATAAAGTTGTTATGCATGACAGTTTGGAGAGCAGAATAGGTGGTGTCTGAGCCCGCTGTGTCGCTACAAAGTGGGTCCATTCTCTGTGGGCCGGCTCAGTTACTGGAGCCTTACTGGTGGGACACAGCCATGGACTTCCAGACGTTCCCATCCTGACGAAAACAATTAGCTTCAAACTGCACGAAGCCGCAGGGTCAGCCTCTCTTTGACTGAGACTGAGCCATTTAATATGCTGCAGTGGATTTCAAATTTATGTTGATTTATCCTGTTGTGCTTCTCTTTTATGTGCTTTATTTACAGATGTGTAAAGAACAGGGAAAGTTGGAGTCCCACATGCTTCAAGAGTTTTATTAGAAATCTAAACCATTGTTTTATGTTTATTTTATAAAGAAATAGAGTTGAAACGTGTCAGGCTTAATTCCATTAGGCTGAACTGCCCAGAACAGAGCCCTGGGGTTTGGAAGACAGAATCTGAAAGGAAGTGTCTCCTTGGCTAAGCATCATCAACAAGCCAAACAACAAACAACCCCGAAACACCACTGTTGTCAGGAGAGTTTTCTATGGTGGGAGATTACCCCTCCAAAATCCCGCTCTGGCCTAAAAGTGACAAACCTTTTAAGAGAAGCAAAATGTAATTTTTCAACCATTACAGACCACCATGGGCATTTGTGAGCGTGCATATGGAAGTTTCAGATCAATTGGTGTTTAGCATTCATTGACATCTACCCAAATGCTTATTGTCCTTGGAAATATGATACAATGTTCTGCTGCCAGAAAACAAATATTATTTGATGGTGACACTGTAAGGTTGTCCTCATGTAGAGAATATAACCTCTTCTCTTGTCCCTCTGAAGGGAATCATGCAACAAAGCAAATTTAGGTGTATTTTGAATTTTACCATCAGACTCATCTAGGCCAGATGTCTTCAGTCTCTGAGCTTTCCTGGTAAAATAAATCACAGTTGCCTTGATTACTGATCTCCCTAATTATAGGGTACAGCCATCAGATAAGGCTCCTTCTAGATTAGAAATTAACTGAAAGCATACCTTAAAAGCATATTTCACTTACTTAAAAGATTTTATTATTTTCATAAGCTATTTATAACACAAAAATCTTTCTTCACCAAAAGTGTGAGTTACAAACAATAACCATGCCATATAATATTTGTTTTAACAGTAAAAAGAAAAATTACACATGGGGAGAGTTTCCAGATAATAATTTTTTCAATGTACAACTTAATATAATTTCAAAATGTTTTTGACCAAGTTACATCATTAAAAATAGAAATATGTATCCAGTGTCAGCAAAGTGTGAGGAGGAGAGTCAAATTGTTTGCTCAGTCATCACTCTCCCTCTGCTAATATTTGAATATTATTTGGTGTCATTTATAATAAGGCATTTCTGAAAAAGTTCCCATTTAGAGTAGTGTTTGGAAATAGAGCTGGACAGACAAAGAAAAATTGCATTAGGAGAGAAAGTAAATGTGTCTGTGACCAAAGCACTAGACCCCCTCTAATTTTCAAATGGGATAATTTCTTTGACGCTCAAATGAATGAATACTTCAACAATGACCACAGTATCGTTAAGTGATAATTTTGCATTTAAACAGTTCTTTTTCTCAAAAATGTCATAAGCATATTAAAAATTCCTCCATACAAAAGTAGTGAAAACAGAGGACGGCCAGATAGTAGACAGGAAGGTCACACGCACATGCACACACGGGAACATGACGCACAACAGCGCACTGTGGTCCAGGCCATAAACCTGACACGTCTCCTTAATCTGGAAACAACATAGGGCAGTGTGATAGGTTTGTTTCCTCTTCGCAGAAGAAATTTCCTAGAAAAAAATTGTTAAATTAATATAAAGATATAAACATAGTTTTGGAGAGAAGCTTGAAGGATTAAAATACGTTAGAATGGTTTATGTAATATTTACAGACCCAGAATTTTGGAATGACAGATTTGTATGAATATTCTTTATTTCAGAAGAAAAATCTCCAGTAGGAATAGTTGTGAACAAGTAGATCATTTTCCTTCATCAGTGAAGTTGTTTCTATTACGCTGGTATGGAAGATGGTTGATATGGAAGAAGTATGATATGGATGATAATGAATCTTCAGTGTTTTCTAGGAGTAAAGGAAAGGAGGGAAGAAAAAGGGACAACAGGAAAAGATCACTCCAGGGAGTAAGTCAGAAAAGAGGTGAGATGATCTATAGGAGAAAGAGAGAAAGTAGCATTTACCACAAATGGCATCAACAACATTAGCCAAATTTCCCCAATTCCTTCAGCTGAAATGGGTATTTAAGACAGTATAATATTCAGGAGAATAAGGTCTTGAGTTTGAATCTCAGTTTGAACACTTACTTGCTTTGTAATCTGAGGTATGTTTTTAAAAATCCAGGAACTTCTATCTTTTCATTCATAAAATGAAATAATAACAATCCCAAAATACACAGAGTTGTTGTAGAGACCGAACAGAAGTGCCCAATATAATATCCAGAATATAGTAGATATTCTATAGATATTGAGTCCTTTTATCCCATTAATTTTTGGAGATTATTCTTGCAATTCTCATCCTCAAATTATTCTGTTCGTCATTAATAAGTCAAAATTCCTGAAATAGAGACATTGTTGGTAGAAAATCTTATCATAATGAATTCCCAATAGTTTGGACTGGAGAAAAACTACCCCTGTATAACTAGTTTTTATTTGGTTATATTTAGCTTTTGCTTAGGTTCGTTTGATTCCTGAAGCAATTAATGAAGACCTGAAGATAGGTTCAACCTTTCCTTATGCAGACATGAGTCTAAAGAGACAATTTCATAACCATAAGACAGTCTTCATGAAAAGTCTCCTAGAGCCGCAGTTAGAAATCAACTGAGCCAAAAGAAATGACACTCTTGGCCTTATAAGAGGACAATGTGCTTAGTGGTTACTCTAGTTGCTCCCAAACAGTATGCTTTGGAAGAATGATGCTCTAATGCTCATAAAAAAATGAGTGAATCCATTGAACAAACACTCATTTATTTATAAAACAAATTCTCAGAGACAGAGAATCATGCTGCCAAGTAATAACCTTCATTCCTGTGACAAAGTCATGCAACCATGTATGAGTTTGATGATGCAGGGGATGGGAGAAGAGTCAGAATTTTTTTTCATTCAGTGTTCAAACTTTGCTTCGCCAATGCAATACTTAAAAGTATTTGGCAAAATTTAACTTAGGGCAGAACTTGCAGAAGAATATGTCCCATTTCCACTTCTCATACAGTGTGAGTTCTCTAGGTTTTAGCAATGATTTGACAAGTGATTGGCCAAATCATTCTTTCTAGTATACTGCTACCTAATTGAACTCTTACATTAATGAGAGCCACGTTTTAGATAATGCATGTATTTTGTAGATTTAAATAAGTACATGTAATAAATATTATATTGAACTACAAAAAAAACTCAATTCTGTGTTGGAAATGTCATACATGGTGGAACATGGTGAACATTTTTTAATGCAGTACATAGACATATTTACCCTTTCTCCAAAGTCCATTATTTTTAATGTTAGTTGATTACATTTCTTAATGAAGTTTTTTTTTGCATACTTAAAATATGCAGACATAAAACAGCCTTCTAACTTAACTTTTACACAGATTTTTCTTTACAAATATTGGTAGAAAACCAAGAAGGGCTTAGCTACATTATATTTCAGCCTATTTTCCTGTTTTTCAACTATTAAATAGGATACATTTTCTTATATCTCTTCATCATTGAGGTGATTTTTTTCAAGACCTGTGAATATTGAATTAAAAATACATATATTAAATAAGCTACTTGTGCAACATACAATCTTAAACAATTTTGTTTATGGGCAAGCTGTTAATAAAGAGACATATGTGTTTTTTTTATGTATCCACGTGCTTTACTACTAGTTTTTAGATAAGCACCATAACTTAAGTTGTCTTCCACACAAAGTTCTGGCAAGCTTCAATACATTCATTAGTGAGTTTTTCTTTACAACCAGCGAAGCTCAAAGAACTCCTAACAATGGAGCTAATCACTGCCTCTTCCCTGACCCAAGCTTAGGTTTTCCCTCCTTTCACTCCAGACTCTTATTTCATTTCTGAGCAATTGGATTTCCGTGGCACTCCCAGAACAAATAAATATCTCCCTTCTCCCCCTCTCCCCGCTTACATCTTTTGTGTATATTTTTTCTATACGACTGCCCGTATTTAAACTAGTGTATAATGGCAGGGTTCTTCAGGTAATCTTTCATTGGACATAAATGGTGTAGCATTAAGATGCAGATAATGTTACCTCAATTAGAGAATGCTGTGCAAAACTTGAAAAAGACGTAGCTAAATGTTTGGGCTAAACAAGTAAGTCTATGTTGTTAAGAGTGGGGCTGGGCAAGTTGCATTTTCAATAGCTCCCTTAATGAATAAATGTTAGACTGTATCAACAGTCCTGAACAGGCTTGTGGTTTGTGTGTGCATAAAGTGTAATGGTATCAATTGACTGGCTCTTTGTGGTTGCTATAAAGTACTCTTGAATGTGTCAATGGAGAGAAGGCCTGCAGACAATGAAGCTGTGACAGCTGAATGTCAGCAGCGACCTTGAACCTAAACTGGTTTCACCATTCTAGTGACTCCAGCTCCAGTGAAGACATGCACTGGAGCTGGACCTTCGGCATTGCCTGTCATTTTCTGTGTTCAGATTCCAAGCACTTAAGTGACAATTTCACCACATTGCTAGACCCTGCTAATATGCATCAGTGAACGTTCACTTATTAGTGATGGGGCTAACGATACGTTCAGCATTTTAATCAGACTTGCATTGGCATTTAAAAATACAAAACACAAAGCAAAACAAAGCATCATTCTAGACTAAATGTTTCACAGAAGCAAACTCATCTGGAGAAGGTACTCAAAACATGTCTTTTCTGCAGCAATGGATTCTTCAGTATCGATCTTGCATCACATAGCACTAGTGCACATACATTACTACACTCCTTTATTGCTGCAAACAGCACATGATTAGTTAATTAAAATATGGCATCAAAGAATGATTAATATTTGTAATGCAGTATTTCTTTAATGAAAAACAAGAGAATTCTTCTAAAGGTCACATTTACAGATTAAGTGTGTCTTTAACATAAATGGAATGTTATTAAGCTAGGCTCAATATTCAGGAGAGAACTACAAAGCCTTTTGTGGCAAAACACTATTAATGAATTCAAGAAATTGAATCCCTTTGCTAATGTTGAAGTTGAACAAGGTTAGAAGCCCAACCACAACTGAATGTTCTTAATATGTTCACTGTACTCTGCAGTGAAGACCTGAAAGAGACCTGTGTGGAGAGAAGGAAAGCCTGGAGGAAATAGGGGAAGAAAGAAAAAGAGATAGAAGGGCAGAGAGAAAAAGAGAGATAGAGAAAAAAGAGAGAGAGGGAAGATTGTGATTGGTGAGAAACATATAGCTATGTGTATGTGGCAAAGAGCTATAACTCTGAATTTGGGAGGTGTGTATTATAGGAAGTATAGTTAATATATGCTTGGTGTTAAAATGTTATTAATATTATAGCAATATAAGTTGATTGCAATTTATTCTAAAGAAAATGTGAAGTGTGCTAAAAATGAACAAGATAAATATTAACTTTATAATTATGAAGATTTATAAATGCAAGTATGTTATTAGAATGTCATCATGGATTGATGTGAGTGAGGTGTGACACAGGCCCTTCATTTAACTAGCGCTTCTTTGAGTCCTGATAGTTCAGTAAATCTGTTGTGTGATACATTATTTTTCGAAGTAAATGAAAGTGGAACACAACTAACCATCCTCATGTTCCTCTGTGGTTATCTCAAGTTCTTATACACTATAAGTGGTGAGGTGCCTGATTAAATTTGTCCTTATACATCTTTTACAACACAGAGGGGGGAAACTTGAAGTATATATCTGTGTCTTTTAGTTGAAACAGCTGAATCTTAAAAATAAGCATCCAACTGTGAGAAATGTTTATTATCTCAAAAAACCTATTGGGCATAAAGTTATTACTTATTTACTTAGTAGGATAATTTCTGTAAGTGTGTGTTATCAGATCGTGCAGTACTATAGAAACAAAGGTAAGTGCATCATTGCCATTTCACATTTCAAGTTAAAATGTTCATTAGGTAAAAATATCATGAAAAAGCTTATTAAGCTTTCCCCAAATAACCAAAAACCATTTTGAAAACAGATATTTAAATAATGATATAAAATTATCACCCATTTTTCTAGGATTAAAAAATGGGCTAAATTAAATTTAATGTATAGAGATATTCTTTTGACCTTAAAATCAAAGTACAATGAAGAAAATAAATAGTGAGGTAGAAATATTTTCTTGCATTAACTTTTATATATGTTTCCTAGAAAGAAATATGATTCCCTTTCTAATCTTTATAGAGACATTTGCAAAGTTGAACATTCAATGTGCCCTTTTTACATCAGTATTAGCACTCATCAGTGGGCTGATACCATCAGTTGGCAGCTGTAAAATTATTATCTGCTTTCTGTATGTATGTTACTTTTAGGTGACTGCATTTTTATAATTTTTGCCCTATGTAGGTTCTATACCAAAAAGAAGTTCTATACCTGGCTTTATTTTGAATCATTGAGATTTATGGACATTATATTCACTAGGAAAATATCATTTACAAAGCTTTTGTATTTATATTAGCACTTAAATGTATATAGATGTGGTATAATTTTTGTGGACATCAGACAATGAGGGAACTCCACGGATGCCACCATTCATTAAGAAATAGCAGCTCTGCAAACTCCTCCTGTTGGCATCAGACTTAGTTGCCTCATACTTAGTTGATTTTTCCACTCTGTTGTGTGGAAGGAAACAAGCTTCAAATCTTGAAAAAGTTGCTAGTTGGATTGAACACCTATTTTTGCTGTTACAGTTATTTTAAAGTAGGATGATAATTCTCAAGTGAGAATTAATCCCCCATGCATATATAGGTTATGGAATTTAAGTTTAAATACAAAAGTAGTCAGAAATGAAATTCAGGTTAACAGGTCAACACAACGCCTACAGCTGAGACATTCATTTTTCTTGGCCTACATACATCAGCAATCTCGACTAAATCCAAATGTGTGTGGTGGTATCTGAAAATATATCTTTCATCATGATATAGTTAAAGGACATATTTAATAAACACCTGACTATGTCATTTAATAAAATATTGTAAACAAATGTTTGTCCTATGAAGAAATATTAGACTACTCCATGAATTAATATGTGATGTCTAGAATTTGTGGTGAAACAAACTGTATAAGAAATATACATTAACATGTGTATATTCTTGTATCAATACTTTAAGGTACACTCCATAAACGCATATGTCAAATAGGCTATTTTTCAACATGTGTGAATATAAAAATGGATCATTTAAAAATGACCCATTTGAGATTTAATGGATCACTCTCTTAAAGTCCCTTGAATATTTTATTCTCAAAAAAACAAATAAAGAAAAGGGGTAGGAGTGGCCTTGGAAGTACATATTTCCAAGTTTCAGTGGTTTGTGTATTTAAAATTCACTTATGTTTTTATTTGTGTATTTAGTTCACTTTATGTCAGGTCCTGCATTAAAAAAAAAGATAAAAAACACTTATTTTCTGTGCCAACTTTCATTTTGCTTGTTTTAAGCACCTAGTTTTCCAACTCTGGCCCAAGTTGTAGCTCTGAGAAAAGACTCAAAACTTTCATATGGTTTGGTTAAATTGGAAGTCTGACCTCAGAATCTAGCAGCAGCCCCCACAGTGGGCCTCGTCGCTTTTCCCAGATGATGAAGGGGCGCTGTGTCTCCCATGAGCCTCTCAGGATCAAACAACCGTTCTTAAAGAATCCCCCAGCTCTGAATGTATCCTGGGCTCTATCTACACATTCAAATTACAATTCAACCATTATTCTGGGGCACCTCTTGTGCTCTCGAAACAGCACTAGTTATTTCGTCAGATGGTATTTTATATAACCTTCAGAGTTACTATGTTAGGAAGAAATTCCCCAGGCTCAGCAAGATGATGCAATTGGCTCCAAATGCAGACAAGCTGCAGGTCTCCACACTCCAAGGCCAACCCTCTAATGGATTTCTATATGTCAAAATGACCACCTGATTCACTCAGACTGAGCAGTATCATATCGAGTGGAAATTTTGTCAACCTAGACTTTGGGCGAATGGATTTTTTTTAAAGACCCTGGATATTGAAGCCTGTGGAAAAGAGAGTGAACAAAGATACACTTATCCAGCACATGCAAGCATGAGCTCAGATGAAAAGAACTCTGACTACAAACTACCCCCCCACACACTCCTACCCTTCCGACAGTTCTCTCTCGAAGAAAACTGTGCTTTTCTTCTCTGCCACAGAGGTGGAGACCAGGGGGAATTCTTAGTGGGATTGTGTCTCTAATTTTAGCAAGCTTGAGATTAGAATACTACAGCAGAACTTGCTTGCTAATATGTTCAGGCCCAGCCATGATTCCATTCCTATTCATGCCCTTTCCCTCCAGACAGCCCCACAGAGCTAGAGGACAAGGGGTAGGTGAGAGCAGTGTGGCAAGTTCATTCTCATTATTGCTCTGAGCAACAATGGCGTGTTCTCTTTTTCAAAAAAGAGAACAACTCAAAAGTGTATCCCATGCCCAAATATTTAATCGTTCTATATATTTGATTTCTTTAGTTATATTTGAATTATTTAATTCTTACCAAACAAATTTTTGACCACTTTAGAGAGAAAAGTTAATTTGTTACAGGATAGCTCCTGTTTCACTTAAAATCAACCCATTTTAAAGGCAGGCACAAAAAAATTCATGGTGGATGCCTGCTTATCTAAATGAAAGTATAATCTATTCTTTTATTTTTGTTCACCTAACTAATGAATCTGTGCAAATTAACATTAAACTTTATAAAACTATAAACTTCTTTCAATAATATTTTTAATACAAAATGGAGCCAATTTAATGGCTCAAAATGGAGGCAAATTAATTACTGTCAATTTGATGAATGTAATGTTAGTTAGAGCTCTATATACTCTAAACTCTGCAATTTTAATCCAACTTCAGACAGTTTCAGACAAAAAGCTTACTAGGATTAATTTTTGTCAGTAAAATATTTAGATATATGTAATAGTTACATGTGATGACTATAGTACAATAAACAAATATTTTGCTCAAATTTGCTTTCAAGATGTGAACTATTTTACTCTATTTGATCACATTGTTGAAACAAAATAATTCAAATAAACAGATATGTATTTGATATGATAATTAAGATGCAATGAATTCCAGAGGTAAAGATCCTCTTGCACATATGCTAGCTGTGTGTCCTATCAAGGCAGAATAGATTGCATCAGCTAAAACTGGCTGGACAGTTTTAGAAATGAATATTAGTATAGTCACATTAATGCTGAAGTAATTATTCATAGAATTCTAAAAGGGAGTTATATTGCTGAAAAAGAAAAATGTAGCTTCATTTTACTCATTATCACAAAAAAGTCACATTAATACTATTGCGTAGTTAAACACATTTGGAGACATCATGCAAGTCTACCTGTTATGTTCAATTATAAACAACTGAGGAGACTACCAATACAACTAACAAATAAAAATAGCAATATTCAGTATCTAACTGCTCTTGGGCTGAAAGCATATGACACTTTCCACTTATAACACTAAGTGCCATTTAAATGATTAATCAATAAATTCATGCAAATTTCTCTGAGAAGTGTTTGTAATGAGGTCAACGCCCTACAACATGACCTCACACTTGGAGATGCATCACCTTACAGTGGTGGCACCCTGGAGTTCAGAGAACTGCCAGGTGTGCGCTCTAGGAAATATGAGATATTCTTGAGTATTTCAAGGCCCAGTGTTGCTCGGGTGTTTATTACACACATAGGCAAAATCGTGTCATACAAAAATATAAAACTGTAAACAGTAAATGTTTAAGAGAACTCAGTACATAACACTGATATGGTGGTATTTCCAGAAACCAACAGAATAAAGAGGATTCATCTCCACCACACTAAAAACATTGATTTTCTTTAGGACATATAAAGAAAAAAAAAGGGACTTATTCATATTAGGCCAATGTAAATCCAAGGAACATTCCTCAAAAATTAAGGGATAATTTGCCAGTAATACCTGAGATGTAGAGTCTTGCTTCATATGAACAATAAACTCTACTTTTACAACACAAAATCTAACTTAAAATGTCTTTGCTTTTTGTCATTATTATGTGGGTATAGGTATAAATTTACCTTGGGCGAGCTCAGTTTATATAAAATGACTTGGCCATTGAGCCATTTTGCCATTTCTATAATATAATTTATTTTAAATGCTTTTCTTATAAAAATTAAAATATTTAGTAATTAGACTGTTGTCTTTGGATATTGTCTTTTCATATGTCTACAGAAAGTTACTTTCTGAAAGAATACCTAGCTGTCCATATTCCCGTGTTTTCCATCATAAACAAGGCAAAGGTATGAATGGTCCCCTCATGGAGTTTGCATCTACAATATGTGAGAATTTGTAAAAATCAAATATCTCAGTCCCAATACAGGGATTGCACATTCCTCTCTTTGGTGTCTACAAGGAATTGCCCTGCTTCTTATACCGTGTACCTACAGCTTAAGGGCCACATTAGGAACCTTTTTTGCATAGGCCCTGTGCACAAGTACAGAATAGAGAGTATATTATTCCATTAAAGTGTTCTTGTTTCCTTTGGAATAATGTAATTTAGAATGTACCTTAACCATATTAAGTGGTTGACAGATAGCATAAACAAAAATAGGTTTTACATTGCAGCTGTACACAATACACCTTTGTACAGTTGACTGATTGCTTACAACAATAAAAAATAATTGTAGCATTCTGCTGTCAAACTTTCTGGCTAGTTTATAGTGAACTTCAAAAATATGGTTCTTTTTTCTAAAATGCAACTAATTTGAAAATAAAAGTAATGTGGTGCCATGAAATGTAAATATTTCACTCTAAAGAGAAGATTGTTTATCTAATAACAATAGATAAACTTGCACATCCCAATTTTTCAAAAGAATGCAATAGTACCACTTAAGTATGCAAGGAAATGCTTCATGTAGCAAGAATACAATATGATTAATATAAAAAAATGAAAAGTATTTATTTACCAATTTTGACAGTTGTCATGGACATCACCGTTTCAAGTGGCATTTTTGACAAAACAATTTGCTGGCTGATAGTTACAGGAAAACTGAACAATTTTTTCCCCTATGTATTTACAGTATAAAAAATGCACCCTCAATGTAACTTTTCTGCTTAAGAGAAAAAAGAATGAGTTCTATAAAAACAACCCATCCAGTGCAGTTTCTGTAAGAACAAATGAATGCAAGTGTTAACGAGGCCTAATCTTCCCTTTTGTATTTGTTTCTTCATTAAGCTCTAACTATGCCCTAGCTCTTGTGCCCAGTAGATTTGATGTGAAGATGGTATGACAAGCTTGGCTTCTCCCGATGCAGCTGGCACTCCTGATGCCAAAAGCCAGAGCCTGTGGTAGTGGGATCAGGAGAGAGTCGTTTGGAGCACAGTTTGCCTGTCAGTTTCCCACCCGCCTCGCAGTGCAGCACACCCTCCCCAGTTCCCTTAATGAGAAGTGGAGGACAATACCAGTATTGTTGTTTCTACTCAAAATCTTGTGGAAAGAACAATCGCTGTTTACCCAAGCATTTGTATTACCCAAACTCTGTCGATAATTACTTCTAGAGTCCCTGATTAACTCTGCTCTCTGCCTCAGCACAAAAAAGCCATTGAGATAGACACCAGACAATTTTGCTATCTCTTAGGGTCTTTTAACAGTTTACCAAATATGATTCAGTCCTCATATTTATCAAAGGAAATGTACCTACGTGATTTGCACTCAGCTCATGAAGAGCTTTTGAACAATATAAGAAACCCGTGCACTTTGGAAGGCTCGAAAATTCTCCATCAACCTACCTGCTCCCCTTCCCCCTCAAAAAGAGTTAAAAAGCATCTTCTCTTTTCAGTTGACATACATCGTCCTGTAGCTAGGAATCTTGATAAATACAAGCACATTTCAAGTAACAATGATATTTCTAGTCAACACTACCTGCTACCTGAATTCTACTTTAAGCTTATTGCTGCTAACTTTTTATGGTGAAGTGTGTAGGAGAAAAATTTCTAGTTACTTAATTACTATGCAATTTTAAGATATGCTTTTGTTTTGTAAGACCTAACAAAATGGAACTGTTGCTATGTCTATTTCCATGATACTGGTAATAATTTTAATCTGTCACATCACTCCTACCCCCCTTCACATCCCACCCCACATGCAGTCTGCTGTTAGTGCTATGCAAAACAGCATCATGAATATGTGTAATTATGGAGATTCATGGTAATTTTTCAGGGTTATCTGATGTGACGTTTATAGGACAGCAGCATACATCAATTTAAATGGGAGTGACAAATATCTTATCCTTTATATTTCTATAGTATTTTTAATATTTTCTTGGCCCTTCTCTAGGGAGTAGTGTAAAATGGTAAGAACTTGAACAATAAAAATGTTAAACACTCAAATACTTTACTAGAATGTTTTTTAAAGGCAACTTTAAATCTGATTCTCTACCTGTTGAAGTTTAAAAACTGTAATAAATTGATTTTTTTCTCTAGGCGATACTTCTTACCAAGCATCTTACACATCTGCAAACCAACAAAAGCACAGACGTTTGCATGTGCCATTTGAAGATGAGGCTGAATTGCTTAATTACTTTTAAACTATGAATCCTTGCCTGACAGAATTGTTTGGCAAACATGGTCCACCAACGTTATTAAGCATAGGCATTTGAAACAATAATCTAATGGTGGCATATTCGAATTTTGTTCTAAGTCTGTTACACCTCTTAGAGACTTGCATATTATCTTTATCTCAGTGACTAATTAGGACTAGCTTGACAATTTTGTATTTACAATGATTACCAAGTAAAAATCCTTTTCCTTTTCCTTATGTTTGTCATGAATACTGAGCAATACTAATTACATTGAAGATATAAGGAGCCCCACAATTTGATTGAGAGACATCTTGAGTTTAAAGTGAGTAAATGTGAACTGTATCAAGAATTTTAAATGGTGAGGCAATTAATATCTATTTCTTATGCAGTTACTAAAAAATACAAAATAACTGTGTGAGTTCAATTCATTATATCAGCCATGTTTTAAGTGTAATAACAATAAAGTCATTAAAAATTGGCTTGATTGAAAATGGCCCTCCCCATTCAGACCAACTGGATTCAAAATTCTCTTTTCTCAAACACATACGTTCAGGATTTCAGGTTGAGGGTCAAACTTGCACAATTAAATGTTCTTCAGTACTATATTGGTAACTCACCATTGTGAATACTCTCCATACAATTAGCAGGGCCCACTGTGGAAGTAGAACACTAATAGGAGTAATAACAAGGATACTGGGTCATCAGTATGCCAGTGAAGGTTGGGGAAACCTAGTTTGAATGATGCATATATAATTGTATGTTACATCTAAATATCACTGTATATTGCTTTAGAAATAATTACTTAGGAAAATATATTTAACCCCTCCCCTTTTTTGAGATTCCAATTTGATTAAAAAAGTAAGTTCAGTGGTGTATTAAGCCTAAAGGTAGCAGTGTCGTAAATGAACGTGTCCTGTATTTGCATGGTTTTTGAAGTGGCAATGGCTAAAGACACACATCGTTGTGTCTACATACACGTAGAAAGCAAAGTGAAGAATTGATGCAATCATCCAGATAATTCACGGGAAAAACACTTTTGCTTCAATTATCTATTGCAAGCAAAACTGAGAGGTTTAGCCTGAATTGTTCTACTAAGTGCCTTTATTCTCTTCATTTTGCACGTGTAGATGCTTTTTACAATAACATTTATGTTAGCACTTGTCATTTACACACATATAAAGAAGAAATATTTCAACATGAAAGATGACCAAAATCTTTTCATAACAATAATTTCTACTCTTCTACCTAATTTTTTATAAAGAATCTGATTATTCATGTACATGTTATGTATGATAGTTGAATTAAGGCAAAAGTAGATGGACTCATTTATTTATTAAATGTTTGTTTAATAATCTGAATTGTATATGTGATATTGATAACTCCCTCTAGAAAGTTCACTACTATAGTCTGTCTAAAACATTAATAATATATACCTCTTACTGAGAATAATCATAAGTTGTTTTGAAGAAGTAAATGTGATTAATATGTACATTTATAATAAAGTACAACATTAAAGCAAACAAAATTTTCAAAGAATACATCCTATACTGTTCATGTTTAAGATTTGTGATGAATAAGTTAATATCCATAAAGAAATCCAATACTGGAACACATTTTCAAAAGTTTCACTGACACATTCAAAATTCAAACATGTAGCAGATTTTACAATGCTTTTTCCATATGCACTAACAGGAACAATAATACATTTAATTGCTGACATTTGTATTATTTACCTTACATATTTTCATGTATAAAGTGTACTTCCAATGCATTTGAAAAATCTGTTGTGCTTAATACATGAGGAATCCTAAATTTCTTCTGGGCCTGCCTGATCAGTATTTTCAGTCTTTACTCTGGCTCACATAAAAAATGCATTCCAGAAAATGTAAAGCAACTCTACCATATTTCTTCATATTGGTATTGTGTCTGAATATGTTTTGTTAGAACATTAGAAATTAAAACTTTGTTTAGTCAAAATATTGCCAAAGTATTGAATTATGAATGTTTCTCTGAGTAAACAACTGATACCTAAATGTTTAAAGACACTGGAATATTTTATGGATCTATCTGGCAATGAAAAGGAACTACCTATGTTATAAACTTGGTAGATAGGGCTCATGTGTAGCATTCATTTATAATTTTCATGTTTTATATAAAAGTAAGTAATTGATGCTTACAGTACAACCAAAATCTTCTCTGTACTCATAAAAACACACAGAGCAGGTGTAAAAGTAAGCATTTCAGAGTATTTTACTACTCCAATATTGTTTTAATTGGTTCTTAAAAGCAAGTGTCTGTCTCTAAATTTATTTATGGAAAATCAACTTCCAAAATTAAATGGATATATTTTATAAATACCGAGTGGGGCCTTGATAGATATTTTCCTTTAGAATTGCTAAAGAGGAAAATATAATAATTTGATGGCAAACATCTGTCTGGTAATCATATATGATAAATTCATAAGAAATACTGGAAAGATATTTATTTACTGTTAGTGCTAAGCCAGTCTTTATTTATCTTAGAAGATTTTTCATCTATGAGTGGAAAACAAACTTTCCTTCAAGAGGTCTGTGAACCGAATAATAAATGTCAGGTCTAAATCCTGTATGAAAATCAGTCCGGTTTAATCCTGGATATTCTTCAGCATGCAAATGAAGACTGGAGGTTTCCCTGGGCCCGCTGTCATCCGGGCAGCCAATTTACAGAGCCTGGCACAGCGTATGCGTTATGGGCTCACTGGCTGCCCCTCCCCCCCAGCCTAAGACTTGGTCTCAGCTGCCTGCCTTTCACAGAAAACCACAAACCAAGGAAACATATCAGTAATAGCGCCCTGTAAATTAACTTGACATTTGATGCAGAAAAAACCCTAAAAGCTTACAAAAGACATTGAAAACAAAAGCCACTCAGGACCCGCACTACATATATTGTGGATTTAAGAGATCTGGAAGGTGGTTATTCTATTGTAACCAACACATACAGCCTTCATCTTCTTTGTTAAGACAATTCAGTCATTCTTTGTTACAGGCATAGTATCCATCAAACAAGAAAACAATATTTTCCACCCCAAAACCCCCCATAAAAGTCCAACTGATATTACAATAATAATTCAATCAACCCATTTCTTTTACATTAAAAAATAAAACTATATTTTTCTAATGTGAAAAAAACAGATGCTAAAAATATGACTTTGTTTCCTTGGTAAATAAGACATGTTGACACAGCCAAGATGTAAATAATGTAAGACGAGTTGGAGAACGGTGTGAATCTTGTGGAACATGAGGTATTCACAAGTATGTCGTGTCTTAAAATTGTGCCATTCAAAACATTTAATTTTTTCCATGCTTGGAAAGCCCTGAATCTTTTTTTTTTGTAGGAAATATTTTTTTGGTTCAATGAAAGACTATTGATAAAATATTAAATGGTTCTTTGACATCAGCTGCCGTGTGGGGCCAGAGTGAGCCACACAGCATATTTAAGCCATTAGACATGCAGGAATGTTAACATTATTATGCGTTATTGTGTCTGGCTATGTGTGCCCCCTCTTCTCAGTCCTCTCTCTCTCTCTCTCTTTCTCCCTCTCTCTCTCCCTCTCACTCACCATCCCTCCCTTCTGCCCTCCTCCCCACCTTTCTCAGTGTCTTTCCTTCCCCTCCCTCCCTTGCAGGGCCGGCTACACTGCATCTTACAAATGTCTGGCCTTATAGTTTACAAGCACCGAACTGTACTGGTAAAAATGCATAATCTTAGCATCTGTGCTTCTTGATATTCATGGATTTATTTACAAGTCCCTGTGTTCTACTTTTTTTTTGCCTGTTTCTATGGTTTATATTACTGTCATGCCTATATTCTTGTGGGAATTTCAAATAAGAATCAAGATATAACTGGCAAATATTCTGTAATGCAGTCTGCATTTCCATAATTTAGCTGTTTTTTAAAAGAGACAATTTAAAGAGGTTTATGGACTTAAGGATATATGAAGAGTATTTTGATTGGCTTTTTTTAGTACTTCAACTGCTTAAGGTTCAGTTTGTGTAAAATGGATGTAATAAAATAAATTTATGTACATATATGTGCTTGTGTATATGTAAATGCATTTAGAATAAAGAAGTTCATAAATCTCAGTCAAATTTACTGATTAAGTTCACTATATTCACATTTGGCAGCATTAAGATATTTCACAAAAGGGTTCAAAGGTAAAAGGCTAGGATTTTATTTCTTCCTTAGATTCTAGCCTGCAAAAAGCCTAAACATTTACAAAGCAAGTATCCAGGTTCCTCTGTTCCCCCCAACCCCCAACACCCCCCCTCCCATACGTGGAGATAGTTTGACAGAAACGTTTTAATACACACCACTAGTGACAAAATCTTTTCTTTTTTTAAATCTGTAAAGACACAAACTCTTTTGAATTACTTCATTAACACTAAAGTTACTAATTTAACTTACTTTACAATAATTTTTCCTTCATTTCCCACCTATCTACCCCCAAAATAGAATCTCACCTTCATATTATCAATGCACTTATTTTTAGGAATTAATAGTCTCCAGTTTAATGTAATATTAAAATCTGAGAAGTCCACGTATATGCCTTGCTGTTTATAGCTCCACTTTAATTACTGTGTGTTAAACTGCCTAGACAGCAAAACGAATTTATGAATACCTTTGATGGCAGCCATAGTTTGGGACTCACACGAGAGAAAACAGCATGGTGAGGGACACTGCATTCAATGATCTATATGTCAGTATTCTGGAAAATTCATACTATCTATGTAGAGAAATGTTAAACATGAGAACATTATGATGAAGGCTTATTGTAGTTCTAAAGTGGGGGATATGTAAAATATGAAGATTTTCACATGTACAGTTATAACGCATACTAAGCAGCGTAGATTATTAAGCAAGATTCATTCCTTTATTGGAGAGGGTGGGGAGTAATTTACAGACAAGAGCTAAGCAATTCTGTTTAACACAACTCTGTCTAGTTGATTGTAAGGCATGTGTAGTATTTTTTCAAAGCCCATCTTGAGTAGTAAAGCAATTTACAGCTCAGGATATTTTTCAGAAGATACTCATTTTATTAAGAGTCAATAAGATAGGTTGTGCAGAAAGATATACATGTATTTGCAATTCATATTGTTGCTGTGCTCCTATTGTGTTCTGATCCTCCATCATGGCTGGGAGATGGGAAGCTGGCATGCAGTGCAGGAGGGTGGGAGAGAAAGCACCAAATAAACACTAACAGCATTCCCTAATTATCTCTAATTATAACCATCTTTCTTTTTTTTTTTTTAATTCTGAGGTGGGTGAGAGGAGTGGTAGAAAGAAGATGATTATGAGTGCAGATCCTATCTGTGCTATTAAATAATATTAATAATTCTTTTGGTCCAGGGGATATTTTCATTCTGGACTTTCAAGCACCTCAGTCTACCCATTCAAAGCTATGACACAAAAATGAATCTGAATGTGTAGGCATTAAACATTTAAATTCTCTACTCCCTGGTCATTATACTGACTGTCATATTTTACACCTTCCCCTCCCCCACTATGCTTTTGCTGATTTGCCTTCATTTACATTGGCTCATTATGCATCAGGTCTTTGTTCTACTGAACGGAATACAGTACAGTGACAAAGCAAAACTTACATGTCGGGTGAAATATTTTTCTGATTTAAAAATTAGGTTTCCCTACTTACATTTACATTTAACTTCCCACCATTGCTTAAATTGGAAGCAAGTCTTTTCTTATACAATAACCATAATCTATATGCAATTATTTTAAAAGTGGTTAAAATTACCTCAAAATGACATTAGAAAATGACATTTAAGACCTTTTATAACAAATATTCTACTGATACCTAGGCAATATTATCATATTGGAAGTACTGAGTTGATCTTTCAAGCCTCTGTCTGAATTTCTATGTAGGCCCAAGGAGCAAGCTTTTATCTATTTTATATTAAGTTTATTGTTTAGAGCTGTCCCTTATGGGTCTCACTTTAATGTATCAAACAACAAAGGTAATGTCAATCTTTTAAAAACAAAACAAAAAAAAAGGCTCCTGCTTTGCATTTCTTGCAATTAAAAGGTTTCCTGATTTACAAACCAAATTTTCATCAAATTAGAAGGAAGTCCTGGCTGACCGATCACATGGAAAAATATGAAAGTTACACTGGGCTTTAAATGTCTATCCCCATGACAGTGTATAATACCTTTTCATTTTTTACAACCAATGGAGACATGGGATTAATCTAATACAGCCTAATTAAACACCCATTCACATGTGAGGGTTTTTAATGGTGCTAGTGGCACAAATGATACTTTATATCACAGTTATATCTGCATTTATTTGAAGTTAGATAATAGATATTTTTATACATAAAGAGTATGGGAAAAAATAAAATATTGGAGAGGATGCTTTTGAAAGTGGAAGCAATTTCTTGTTTCCTGCAAATATAATTATCATATGTACAATTTAGATTTCATTCCAGATATTTGAACCAAGATGCTTTTCTAATTTTTGTTGTTTGTCAAAATGTATAATCACAGTCACAATGGCTACATGTCTGGGGTACCATCTTGAAAGAAAAAAAACATCACCAAGTATTTTTGGCTCCATGAGTGACACACCGTGAAACTTCTGGCTTCCAGTTAACCTGCTTCCACCTTGATTTTTTAAATCTTTGTAAAGGGAATATTTGTCCTTTCTCTACCTACACCCATTGGCCTATTGCAAAGTTTAATTAGAATAATATATTTTCCTTAGGAACAAAGTATTTTATGAATGTGTTTATTTCTTCCATTGATTAATTTTTACTCTACTGTGGGAAAAGGCAATACTGTATATATTTGTCCATATTCAGTCAATATTTTTATTTAAGTTTGGCAATTCAAGTTCTAGAGTTAATAAAAATAAAATACAAATGTTTAATTGGATTTCTGGGAGGTGGGAGCAATCTCCCCCATCTTGGCAATTTGTAGTATATAACCTTGCTATCATTTGCAAGATATTTCTATGAGCATAATTGCTTTTAGAAAATGGTTTTTGCAGTTGAAGTAGTCAACACAATAGCATTCGAAACGAGCCTGTAGGAGAACTAAAAATTTGGCAAGGGATTCTTATCCCAGTAGCACCTGAAGGAAGCAAAGTAAGTAAGTGTTTTTAAGCTACAGTTGCTTTGAAGTTCCATTAATTTTTTTTTTTTTTAGTCCTGGAATCTTTAGACATTGGACAATATGAGATTCTGATGCAAAAAGTCTGTAAGATGATATCATTTGAGTATCAGGACTTATCTAGGAGCCCTCCCAAACTCAATACCATTTTCATAACACTGGACACAACTCTCTTTCCATTTTTATGATTAATACGGTGTTATTAATTTCTTTCCATTTCAATTGCATTATCTGTTAAATGATGAGATTGAGCTAAATTATCAATAAAACACTTCCAAGATCCAAATTAACCTGATCTGTATTTGAATATATCATTCCTGTACTTTTAGGGAAATAGGATCATGCCAAAATCCAAATGACATTTTATAAAGTACTTGCTCATTTATTTGATGAATGTTTATTAAACATGAACTATATGCCAGGCATTTGTAGAATGCTTAAACCCTAGAAAAATAGCAGGTTTGGAGGCAAAGATAAAGATTACCTTACTAAACTCTGGCCAAGATCAAAATCTAAGAGCACTTAATGACTTGACACAACAGAGCTAAATGTGCCTTGAAAAATGTTAGTGGGTAAGGTAGACAGTATTCCTGCTCCCTCATATCCTGTGTCTGTCCATATAGGAACGTTATACCTCCTTGCCTTCATGAAGTTAGGCTGGGATATGTTAATTGCTTTGGCAAATGATATGTGAGCAGAAGTAATGTATCATTTGTGGGGGAAGCTTTTAGAATCAGCCCATATTTCATATGCTTTCTTTCCCTTTGCCACAGTGGCCAGCAATGTTCTAAAGAGTTTCTCCTCTACCAAAATGGGTCCTAGAGTGAGAGCCACAATGACATGAGCAAAATGTCCAAATGATGCACAATGGAATTAGAACAATAAAGAAGAAAAAGAAAACTTTATCATCAAGCTACCAGGATTTGAGGATTTTATGTTATCACAGTATAACTTAGCCCAGTGGTTCTAAGAGTTTAGAAACCCCCTTGGATTCCTGAAGTTCTTTTAGGACCTATAAAGTCAGAATTATATCATAATAGTTGAAGATGCTATTTCCCTTTATATTCTTATTTCCTCACAAATGCAAAAGAGAATTTTCCAAAGTATATGTCATGTATTATATTTCAATCAACTGATGCAGAAGCTAAGAATTCAATGGTTCAAGAGATTTTTTATTTTTATTTTATTTTTTAAAGATTTTATTCATTCAGTTTTAGAGAGAGGGGAATGGAAGGGGAAAGAGAAGGAGAGAAACAACACTGTGTGGTTGCCTCTCACTTGGCTCCCACTGGGGACCTGGCCCACAACCCAGGCATGTGCCCTGACTGGGAATCAAACTGGTGACCCTTTGGTTCACAGCCCATGCTCAATTCACTGAGCTACACCAGCCAGGGAAAGATTTTTTTAAATCAATAGTGATGGCCCCCTCCCTACTAATTTATTTTGGAAAATTTAGTAATTTTACATAAAAATGTGCTGTTTATGTTAACCCATAATGGATTTAAAGATGGAGGCATAGGTAGACATGCTTTACCTCCTCATGCAACCATAGAAAGAACTACAACTAGATCTCAAAATAAATAATACCCAGAACCATCAGAAAATCAAGCTGTATGGAAGTCCAACAACCAAGGATTTAAAGAAGACATATCCATCCAGATAGTACAAGGGGAGGGGTCATAGAGATGGTGGTGGAATGAATGGGCCTACATTTATTTATGGGAGAAAGAAATTAGGAAGAATACCTTGGGAGTGAGCTCCCAGGCCAGACCACACAGCCCAGGCTTCCAGCACCAGGAAGATAAATTCCCATGACTTCTGGCTGCAAAATCCAGTGGGACCTGGAGTGGCAGAAGAAACTTCCTGGTTTTCAGGAGACTCCGTTTAAAGGGCCCACACAGACTTATAACATATGCAAACCCACCTGCTCTAGAATTTACCACAGGGCAATAGCTGAAAGGACTCCAGTTGCATATGGGAAGTGGGTTAAGTGACTGGAAATGGGGCAAGTACTGGACAAACTTCCAGAAACCAGGCAGCCACATTGTACCTTCTCTGAGCCCTCCCCCCATACACAGACACAAGACAGTGCAGCAGCTTGCCCCACCATGTTGATTACCTAAGGGTCTGCCCCACGTAATTTATAGGTGCCTTTTCTACAATAGGTCATGTTACTAAAACAGAAAGTCAAAGCAGTTTTGCCTGATACACAGAAACAAACATGGGGAGACTGATAATTTGAGGAAACAAAGAAATATGGCCCAAATGAAAGAACAGAACAAAATCCCAGAAAAAGAACTAAATGAAATGGAGATAACCAACCTATCAGATCCAGAGTTCAAAACACTGGTGATCAGGATGCTCAAAGAACTCATTGAGTATAGCAACAATGCAAAGGAAGAAATGAAGGTTACACTAAGTAAAATAAAGAAAAATCTACAGGGAACCATCAGTGGAGGAGAGGAAGCCTGGATTCAAAGCAACAATTTGGAACATAGGAAGAAATAAGCATTCAACCAGAGCAGCAAGAAGAAAAAAATTTTTCAAAAAAATCAGGGTAGTATAAGGGCCCTCTGGGACATCTCCAAATGCACCAACATCGAAATCATAGGGATGCCAGAAGGAGAAGAGGAAGAGCAGGAAACTGAAAACTTATTTGAAAAAATACTGAAAGAAAACTTCCCTATTGGTGAAGGAAATAGACATACAAGTCCAGGAAGCACAGAGAGTTCCAAACAAGATGGACACAAAGAGGGCCACACCAAGACACATCATAGTTAAAATGCCAAACGTAAATATTAAAGAGAGAATCTTAAAAGCAGTAAGAGAAAAGCAGAGAGTTACTTACAAAGGAGTTCCCATAAGACCGTCAGCTGATTTCTCAAAAGAAACTTTGCAGGCAAGAAGGGACTGAAAAAAGTATTCAAAATGATGAAAAGCAAGGACCTACAACTTAGATTACTCTATGCAGCAAAGCTACCATTTAGAATGGAAGGGCAGATAGAGTGCTTCCCAGATGAGGTAAAGCTAAAGGAGTTTATCATCACCAAATCAATATTACATGACATGTTAAAGGGACTTATTTAAGAAAAAGAAGAAGATTAAAACTATGAACATTAAAATGGCAACAAATTCACAACTATCAACAACTGAATATAAAAACACAAACTAAGCAAACAACCAGAACAGGAATAGAATTATAGATATGAAGATCATTTGGACAGTTATTCAGATGGGAGTCAGGAAGGAGAAGTGGGAGAATGGGGAAAAGGTACAGGGGTTAAGAAGCATAATTGGTAGGTACAAAATAGACAGGGGGTGTTAAGAATAGTATAGAAAATGGAGAAGCCAAAGAACTTATATGCACAACCCACGGATAGGAACTAAGGCAGATGGGGGATTGCTGGAGGGAAGAAGAGTACCAGTTGGAGGGGGACGAAGTGGGAAATATTGGGAAAAATATAACACATAATCAATAAAATATATTTTTAAAAATATATAATGGATTTATTATTGTTATTTTAAAATTATAAATATTTTCAAATTTTCCTTAATTTTTAAGATAAAGTAAAAATCAGTTATAAGCTACTTGAACAAATGCTTTCTGGGAGTCCTCAATAATTTTTAAAGTAAAGAGACCAGAGACCACCCTGACTGGTGTGGCTCAGTGGTTGGGCATCACTCCACAGACTGAAAGGTCACCGTTTGATTCCCAGTCAGGGCACATGCCTGGGTTATGGGCCAGGTCCCCGATGTTTATCTCACACTTTGATGTTTCTCTCACTCTCTTTCCTCTTCCCTTCTGCTCTCTCTAAGCATAAATAAATAAATACTCTTAAAAAAAGAGAGAGAGACCAGAGACCAAAAGCTGGGGACCTGTCTTATCCTATCCTGACAGATAAAGCAGGGTCCACCAGGAGTAGCTTGTTAGAACTAATTAAGCTCTGTCATTTGTGAAGCTCTATAGATAGACAAGCTATAACTTTAAAAGTATAGAGTCAATCACAGTATTTAGTTATTTAACAGAATCAAGTAGAACTTTTTCATGTTGTATAACAAAAGAAGAGTTCCTGCCTAACGCTACTACGATAATAATTAGTCTAGACAAATAAACTATCTCTTTGGTTGAAAGAGTGAACCCTCTTTATTTCATAGAAGAGAGTAAATGTAATTTTTTACAGTAAGTATGAAAATATATAAGCTAGACAATGAATCACCCTACAAATGTACAATTTGTCTAATTGATGGAGCAAGGATAACAAGGCAGGGAATAGAAGAGAATTATGAGATGTGAACGTTTCAAATCATATTTTTGACAACCATGCAAACACGTGGAGAATGACCACTACAGACCATACCCAAGCAGAAAACAATCTGAATTTAAAATATTTGGGTCCATTATCTCTCTTTCAGGCCAGCATAGTTTTTATATCAATTTGCACTCACTGGCATGTTGGTTCATAAATGCATTTTTCCTTATTTTAAGTATTGATGTGCATTCCCTCAACTGGATAATAAGTTCCTAAAGGGTAGTAAGGATGTCTTTTCTTGAATTTGCCTCCATCCTCACCCAGTGACTGCCTAGCACACTCTGGAAGGCTGGGACTCCATAATCTCAGCAGGTCAAATAAAACGATAAATCTCTAACTTGGGGCAGGGTGACAACTGCTTTTTATTAATTTAAATATATCTATCATTAAAAATCAATATTTTCTGAAACAGTAAAGAGTTATTTGAGATTTAAAAAAAGGATCAAGCCTAGTATCAATGCCCTAATGAAGAAATGTTCCTGCTATCCAGCATAATTCCTGGATAGCTTATGCTCTGTTCCTATTACAGTATAGTGGCTTTTTTATTTATACATATTCTCCTTTCTTATATGATTGAGTTGTAGAAATTCCTAAAGGATTTTATCTTAAAACATAAAATATTTATTTTATAAATATCAATTCACTAGATTTTCCCTACAAATCTAGTTAACCAATCAAAAAAAGTTTTATAAGGGTGTTTGTGCATATAATATGTTTAGAACTTCCTTGTTTATATACACTGTCTACTCTATATACATTATCTCATCTGACATTTTCAACAAGCTTGTGAAATAATTATGTTTACCCCCATTTTACAAATAAGAAAGTAAGAGTTTTGTTAGGTTAATAAATTTTTGAAAACATATGTGTAGTATGTACCAGAGAGAACACTCAGAATCAATTCCAGAGCCATACTGCTTTTTAAACTGTTAAAATATGAAAATAATAGAAAAGTTTGTTATTATTCTTTAGTAAAGAAAAGCTATTATTTTTCTCAAATGATTTCAAAAATGTATTATACAGACAACCTAATTGTTTTTCCCAACTTGAATGAATAAGGGCATAGATGAATATTTTTAGTGTAAATGTAAGCGAGAAATTTTTTGCACACATTCTTGAGAAAAATCACTTTTTCTGAAGTTCAAAATGTTTATTTTTATTTGATTTTTTATCATGGTCTTAATTAAATTTTTTTCTTTAAAAATTATTCTATTAATAAATATGAACAAAGTATAAATGTTAGTAACTGAAATTGACTATGTTGAAAATAAACTAGACATAATTATACTTCAAGTTTTTTATAAAAGGATATTATAGTAGCACTTAACTTTTCTAGTAGGTTGGCTGATGGTAACTATTAACACAATAGTTTATATTTTAAGCAGGTATTACCATTAAAAAATCACTTAATGGGCCTTTCATTCAGATTTCCTGGTGAATTCTTAAAAATAGTTTTGACTATCATGATAATTCTTTAAGAGATCAGTTAAAACCCATACCCAAATATAGAACAGAGTAATTTAAAGTTAGAAGTAAACATAAGGCTCTGTACCATGATTAATAAAAGCAATGGAATAGAAAATTGCTTTTTTACTTGGTTTCTAATGGCAGTAATCATAAGGCATAAGTTTGATGGTCTGCAGAGTTTGATTAAAAAATTTTAAATTCCCAAAGTCTTTAGATGCATGAGAGGCTATTTCAGAAGGCTTGAATGATATTAGAAGGCAACCGTAGACAGGAGAGTTGGAAGCAACACTATAGAATGAACTTTTGTTACTCTTCCTTTCCTTAGGAAAGTTTGAAATTCTCACTCAGGTTGCTATAGAAATGACCAGTGATTGCCAGGTTATTCAAACTCTTATCTGACAGAAATATGAAAATCAAAGAAACTTAGTGGCCCAGATGTTATTTTCTTAATATTTCAAAATTCATAGCATAACACATCCTTGATATGACTTCTTCTTGTCCTTCCAATAGGTAACATTTTTCTTTGGCATTCCCATCTCTTTGCTCTCAGCCTTTTCCAAATAGGAGCCCTTTGCAACCTCTTAAATTAACCTCTTCTCACATCTAAAAGATACCATCTTAGTTTGAGTGGCCTCTACAAACTCAACAACATTGTATATGAACATTTCATATACATATACACGTATATGAACATTTCATATACATATACACGTATATGAACATTTCATATACATATACATGTATATGAAAACCACAAAATAACCTACCAGACTCTTGATATTTATACATTTATCATTTTGTTTATGATTTCTGCTCCCTCCCCTAGATTATACACTCCTTGAAGACAAGGACCTTGTCCTATTGGTCATATGTTCAACATCTGTTGAATGAATTAAACAAATGAGCTAGTAAACTCAATAGTCTATCATCATCATCTACAATGATATTAGAATTAGATGAACATAGCAGGTGATGAGGATAGTCTGTAGGAGAGTCAGCAGGCTCTTGAATGGGTTTAAGAAACCATCTGCTGTTCACTGGGTGAATGGTTTCCTTTGTGGACACGGTGAATCACAGAATTTTCAAAGCTCTCTTAGATCTGGTGAAGTTTAAGGGTCTGTTTCATTCAGTGCTTCTATCTGGGGGCAATACATTCCAAGTGTAAGACAGGGGATTTGCATCTAGACTCTTTTGGTTCAAGTCTCAGTTTTGTCACTTACTAACTGTGTGACCTTGGAACTATAGGTGTCATTCAGTTTTGGAAACCATGAGGCTTAACGGATATGTAAAGAACATAATATAATGCCACACATACCAAGTGCTCGATGATTGTTATTTATTTTTATTATCATTAAAACTTCTAAGTGATATCTAGGGCTGAGGATTTGGAACCTCTAATTTAAGATAAATATGTGAATTAATATAAAATGGAAGAATGGCTGAAGAAGAATTAAGTAGTTTTGGAATTCAGTTTAGAAGAAATGTTTTTCATTTCTAGGAAGAAATTGGAACTGTTAGAGTTGCAATAAGAAACATATAATTGAAAGTAAATTAAGTGGAGATTTAACGCTATTTTTTATTAGGCAAATCAATCCCTAGGCAAAAAGCACTAGGAATCAAGCATGTACATTTCAACATGTTGGGGGAGGGGGGAAGATATCACTTACCATTGGTGCCTGAATAGGCAGCAGAACTTCATAGCAGAGTCTTTTTATTTTGATTTTGAAAGCATTAAATATTCCAAAACAATGATTACCCACTGCCAGTTTAAACTTCAGTTGTGAGAATTTTGGTTGCCTACATTTAAAAATAGGCACAGAGTTTTTCTTAAGTCATAGTTCACTTCTCTTCAAGCTCAGTTATCTTGGGTAGTAGAATCTCCCATGTAAAGAGACTGCTGCTTGAATAGTGCTTTATCAAAACAAACAATCTTTGCATATTTAAAGTGTCAAATCCTAGAGCATATCTGCAAATCTGTAAGATATTTAAGGAATTCTGCCATTCAGAGCTATGCAGTGGTTGAAATTCAATGCTAAAGGTAAGCTATAGAGAGATGACCTTCCCAAAATCTATGTTAACTGCTTCTATGAAATAGAAACAAGAGGAAAATGGAAATACTAGTAGGGTTAGTTCCATCCAGTGTGGACAGCCAGAAGCAGAAGCTCTTCTGAAGGAGGATTTGTGGCTTTGGAGGGAAATGTATCAGCCTTATCAATGAATTCATGACCACATCCAATGGGCAATTTCTAGCTCTTACCCAAAGTTTCTTGCCTGTTGCACATCATATCATCAACCTCTTTCTTCAAATTTTCTCCTGTTCCTCAATAATACTCTTGAAATTTACCTCTTACTTCTCCAGACATTTTTTCTTGGTCATTTTTATGGAATCTTCAGCTGTAAAGGACTGACATCAGAGCTCTTCTCTAGTCTCAAGTTACTCCAAGCAAAGCCAGGGAACCATCTGCCACAAAACAATATTTTTAGGCCTATTAAAATTCAGATTCCTGTGCCCACTTCTGTTCTCCTAAATTAAAATCCCTGGGTATGGGAAAGAGCAAATGGTTTCCTACAGTAGCATTATAAATCTCAGAATTCTCAAAGGCTTCATAATATATCTTCTGTGAAATTCAAGGGTCTATTTTATACAGTGCTTTTACCTGGAAGTGACACAGTGAGGAGTGAGGGAAGGCAGGGACTTTACAGCCAGGCTGCTTAGGTGCAGGTCTTAGTTTTGGCACTTACTAGCAATATGACCTCGGGAATATAAATTCCCTCACTGTCTGAGATTATAATGTGTCAGAGATAAGAGATATAAAGTAGACATACATGTAAAGGGTTTAATGCTATGCCACAGATAATAGGTGCACTTTTGACAAGTTTCTTGGTTAATTAGATGCAGACCAAAGCTAGAGAACCACTAGGTAGTAGCTATTTCTAAGGTTTCAGATTCATTTTCAGAATGGTTACTTAAAATTTTTCAGTGGCTTCCCATTGTATAAGATCCTCTACCAACTCAATCTTCTTGCCTTTCCAGCCTCCTCTCCTGCCTTCCTTCCTGCTAAGAACTAGTCGTACAGAAATTCCTACTGGTATTCTCTTTTGGCTCTCAGATTTCCTACTGACTCTTCATTCTTTCTAAAATAACTTCCATATCTAGGTGACATTATAGGACTCATCCACTTTGTCCTGTCTCAGCTTGGATGTCAGCTCCTTCCTGATCACCAGATCTGAGTTGGGGAGCTCTCCATTGAGTTCATAAGCATTTCATATATCTCCCACTATTGTACTTGTTATATTTTATTGCACTTGTTTAATTATTTGTTTGTATCCCCTGTAAGATATTTCTACTTTTGTATCCTGGCATACAATAAGAAGGTGTTTAATATATGCAAATTCATGAATGAATGAATGAATGAATGATTCACAGGTACATACTTCTAGATCAGATCTCTCCCTTAGGCCTTGATATCCAAATGAACATGTAAAAAACTAACTTCATTATCTTTTTCCAGCAAAATGGTGTCTTATTCCTCTAATCTTCTTTTCAGTAAGCATAAAAATTTGCCCAACTGCTACAGCCAGACAATTGACGGTTACCCAAGACTGCTCTATGTCCCTTATCCTCATATCCAATTGGCCACATTATACATTAGCGATAACCTAGCTCAGGATATTTTTCAAAGGTGTGATTATTGAGGTTTGATTCAAGAGTGTATTTTGAGTATAATGTTTACCTTCTCTCTTTACTAAAAATCAATTGAAGAAACAATAAAGCACAAAAAAATTTGATAACAATCCTGAGAACAAGAACTGCAGAGACTTTTATGACTTTCTGTAGCACAGGAAGCAGGTGGAAGCTCTCATATAAATAAACAAACAAAAGCAGGATCCTCCTTTTTAAAGAAACATGGGGGAAAAAACTAACATAAACAAAAGCACTGTTCCTGGCTGTGGAGCCACAGAAAACCTCCAAGGCAGTAGGTACAA
The DNA here is from genome assembly GCA_004027475.1 of Anoura caudifer. Lineage (NCBI taxonomy): Eukaryota > Metazoa > Chordata > Mammalia > Chiroptera > Phyllostomidae > Anoura > Anoura caudifer. The sequence goes on along the minus strand of PVKU01000364.1, from coordinate 470,990 downwards.
AGAGTGGGAGTGGAAGTGGGATGAATGGGTGAATGGCTGAATGGGGAAGGTGGATTGATGGATTGCATGTAGGTGTTGTTACCACCCGGGGCTGATTATGAAATCTGTGGCATTCTTGTTAAAGATAATGAATCTTGCCCTGGCTGGTGCAGCTCACTTGGTTGGAGCATCGTCCTCTAAGATTGCAGGTTCAGTCCCTGGTCTGGGCTCATACAGGAGGGAATGATGTGCTTCTCACATCAATGTTTCTCTCTCTCCCATCCTCTATCTCTAAAAGCAATGAAAAAATGTCTTTGATAAAGGAAAGAATAAATAAATGGGACTACATCAAATTAAAAAGTTTTTGCACAGCTAAAGGAAACATCAGCAAAATGAAAAGGGAACAAACTGTATGGGAAAATATATTTGTCAATGAAACCTTGGACAAGGGTTGGATCTCCAGAATATATAAACAACTCATATGATTCAATATCAGGAATATAAACAATCCAATTTAAAAATGGGAAAAGTACCTGAATAGACACTTGTCCAAGGAGGACATGCAAAGGGCCCATAGACATAAGAAAGAATGCTAACATAGTTAGCCATCAGAAATGCAAATTAAAACCACAATGAGATACCACTTCACACAGGTCAGAATGGCCATCACTAACAAATCAACAAATAACAGGTACTAGTGTGTATGGGGAGAAAAGAGAACCCCAATACACTGTTGGTAGGAATGCAAACTGGTGCAGCCACTGTGGAAAACAATATGGAATTTCCTCAAAAAACTAAAAATGGAACTGCCTTTTGATCTAGTGGTCTACTGGGATTATAGCCTAAGAATCCTGAAACACCAATTCAAAAGAACACATGCACCCCAAGGTTCACAACAGCATTATTTACAATAGCCAAGTGCTGGAAACAGCCTAAGTTCCCATCAGTAAATGTGTAGATCTAAAAACTGTGGTACATATACACAAGGGAATACTATGCAGCAGAAAAAAAGGAGGAGCTCTTACCCTTTGCAACAGCATGGGTGAACCTGGAGAGCATTATGCTAAGTAAAATAAGCCAGGTGGCAAAAGACAAATACTATATGATCTCATGTATAAGTGGAACCTAACGAACAAACAAACAAATGAGCAAAATAGAACCAGAGACATGGAAATAAAGACCAAACTGACAGTGGCCAGATTAGGGGAAGGGGTATAATGAGGGAAAGAAGGGAAAGGGACTAGTCAAGGAACACATATAAAGGACCCATGGACATGGACAACAGGGTGGGGAGTGACTGTGGGAGCAGGGTATAGGTGGCCAGGGGAGAGCATCAGTGGAAAAATTGGGATAACTGTAATTGAACAACAGTAAACATAAATAAATAAGTAAGTAAATAAATAAATAAATGGAAAAAATGTCCTTGGGTAAGGATAAAAAACAAAAAAAGATCATGAATCTCAGAATACTTCCCTGGGGAATCTGGTTTGTTGACTCAGAATTCTGGATTTTTGACAAGAGTTCCAGGTGATTTCTATGGAAAATAAGTTTGGGCAATATTGGAATGTGGACTACTCCCCGCTCTCATAACCCCTGGAGATCTGTATGGCATTTAGGATTAACATTTATTCCTAGGCTTAAAATCAGATCCTTTAAATGACTATTTCATTTGTTTCTTTTTAAAGTTTTTTTTTCAATTACTGTTGGCATTCAATGACATTCATTTCAGTGTATAGCATAGTGGTTAGATATTTATATAACTTACAAAGTGATCCCCTAAGATAATTAATTTTTAAAGAAATTCTAAAATTGTCTGAAGTGCGTAGCAGAAATAGCACCTCATTCCAGCATTTGGGATTGTCAGACAATTCTAGTGAGTCCCACCAAACTGCATTCCCTAATCACATACACAGAGCTCTTTGTTAGCTCCTCATTCAGGGAAGAGCTTTATTATTAAAACAGAGAATTATCCATATTAACTTCCTAGACTTTCATTTTACTCATGAATGAAAATCTAAATTCACCAAAAATTTGAGAGTAAAACAATACCATAAAAGAGAAAGAGAAAAAGCTCAGCAAGTAGAACCTAACAACTAAAACTTAAAAACAAACAAACAAACAAAGACCAGATGTGGTAGATGCTGAGATGAACCATCCACTTCCTTTGCTGGGAGAGCTGCCAGCAGTAAGCTCTAAGAGAATTTCATTGGCTGACAAGAGCCACCCACCTACCTAAGATCACACCCTCCCTAGAGCAGCCTACATTCAATAACTGATTAAATTGTTACATAAAGTCCTGGCTCCCTCACTCCTCATTGGGCAGACTCTAAAGATCATCCCAGTTTCGGAACTTCCCAAATTCAGCTGAGAGCTCAGTTGAGATTGCTTTGCAACTCGGCCTCTTCCTCTGTTCAGTCTTAATTTCTTCCCTCTCCTTCCCTTTCCCAACTGTTTATACCAAAGACATTTCTTAAGAAATGCATGCTAATGTGAAATGAGAGATTATTTAGTAAATAGAAGAGTTTATAAAAAATGGTGATTAGATCCTCAGGAAGATTCAAGATAATAATGCATGTATAAAAACATAGAGAGATATGAAAAAGAGGAACAGAAAAAATACAGGTTTTGGGGGGCCCTGACTGGTGTGGCACAGTGGGTTGGGCTTCATCCCACAAACTGAAAGGTCACTGGCCTGATTTCCTGTCAGGGTAGTGACTGGATTGCCCAGCATGGATGTTTCTCCCTCTGTTTCTTTCTTCCTGCCCCTCTCTCTAAAAATAAATAAAATCCTTCAAAAAAGATTTTTTGGAAATTAAAAATATGATACTTGAAATAAAGAACTCAACCAAATAACTAAAGCAAGTTGAAAATACATCATAAAAATTTAAGAGGAAAAAGTGGGTAGCAAATATAGGAAAAACTTCTAAGATATAAAGAATTAGCCCACCATTGCAGTATTAATAAATAAATAAATATGCTTATTTGTTCCAGTATTAAAAAAATTAAAAAAGAATTAGCTCTATCCTGACATAAGCTGTATGGAGTCAGCTCATGTGTCTCTGAGACCCAAATGTTGAGAGCTTCTTCCCACTCAGGAGACTACACCTTGCTGCCTGTTGGCCATGTAACCATCCACAAAATGAGTATATTGAGTTACACAGTAAGTGCCATGTGTATTGTTTGGATTACCATGAGAAAATGAGAAAGAAGGAAGGCCGAGAGGCTCATTGTTAAAAAAATGCAAAAAAAAAGATGATTGGTTTGAAGACTAAGCGCTACCATAAACCCTGCAACATTGAGAATATACAAATGAAAAAGACCATCAAGATGCAAGAAAAGAGAGACACCAAACAAAAGAATGATGAAAAGACTCCACAAGAAGCAGTACCTGCATATCTATTGGACAGAGAGAGACAGTCTCAAGCTAAAGTACTTTCCAATATGATTAAGGAAACACAAAAAGAAAAAAGCAAAGAATTGGAAAGTGCCTCAGCCCAAAGTTCATGCCCAAGGAGAAGCAAGGTTATTAAAAGTTATTTGAACAAGAAACAGAAAGAAAAAAAGCATGGAAGAGGATGGTTACTAAAGTCTGCTTCACTGGAGATGGCTATACTTGAAAACCACCTAAATATGAAAGTTTCATTAGGCCAATAGGCTTTCATTTCAAGAAGGCCCATGTAACACATCCTGAACTGAAAGCCATCTTTGCCCACCATTACTTGGTGTAAAGATGAATCCCTCATGCTCAATTTACACAACTTTGGGTGTTACTACCAAAGGTCCTGTCAAAAGGTGAATGTGAGTGAATTGAGACTTGTGACACAAGGAAGCAAGGTAGTCTAGGGAAAATATGCCCAAGTACCAATAATCCTGAAAATGATGGATGTATAAATGCAGGCTTACTGGTTTGACAGCAGGTTCATACAAGTAACTCCTTATAATTACTGAAGACCATGCACCAATCAGGAAACACCCTTTACTATGATGTTTCTGAGTACTATCACACAGCTCACGTGTCTGTGGTCATTCAGAGAACTGCTTACTCTACTGTAAAAGAACATTAAAATAGATGAGTTTTTTTTTTTAAACACATAAAGGATTACTCTGTGAGGTCTATTATTTATATAACCAAGTCTGAAAATAATTTTTTAAGGGAGGAAGGAGAAATAATCAAGGAATAGGTAGAATAAAATATCCAGAGTTGGAGAAGAGTGGTCCACGGATCAAAAGTGCCACAACAGGATAAGCAGAAAGAATTTTTTAAAGGCCTACAGCTGGGCATACTTTGTAAAATTTCTGACATAAAAATTTCAAAATAATTTCTTTAAATCTTCCAGTAGAAAAGAACAGGCATTTAAAAGAGTATGGATGAGAGTGGAATTTCATTACTGATGCTAGAAGAAAATGGCATAATGTCTTTAAAGTTTTGGAGTTAAATGATGTTGAACCTGAAATTTTATATGTAGCCCAACTATGAATCAAGTATAAGGAAAAAAAGAAAAATGTCTTTGGTCATTTGAGGACCCAGAAAGTTTTCTCATAGATATCATTATAAAGAAAAATACTTCAAGATGTACTCAAATAACATTATGGAAGAATCAAAAATAGAAGAGGACATAGTGTCCAAAAAATTTAGACTCTAACACCAAAGTGCAATAAAAAGTTATGCAGCAATTGCAGAAGGCAGCACATTTAAGGGACTATTCCAGTTCAGTGATTAGTGAGTATTGGACAAGATGAACAGAAAGAAAGTGGAAAACCTAAGGATTCAGCCTTTATATAGCAGCAGTCTCGTTGGTCCACAAACAAGTGGTCAGTTAGCCTTTCCCTCACCATCTAGATTCTCTAGGTAGCATTTGGAACCCAGTGCACAGCTTTATCTGTCAACAATCAGATGTGAAACACCTGGGCCTTCTAAAAGCAGGGTATTTATTCCTACGCTATCCAAGCAATGCCCACAAAGTACTCCTCACTAGGCTGTGATTAGAAAGTACCCCCTCCCAAAGGCAACTTCTCCAACTATACATACATGGGAGTGGGAGTAGAGAGGAGTATCTCACACTCACTTTAGTATCTTGATATCTATTCTGTCTGCCTCTCACCCAGCACTGGGGCAAGGAAAGTCACTCTGTTAGCTTCCTATTGCTGCTGTAACAAATTATCAAAAACTTAGTTGTGGAGGTTAGATATCTAAAATCAAGGTGTTTGCAAGGATGTTTTCCTTCTGGATGCTTTAAAGGAGACTTCATCTTCTTACATTTTTCTAGAAGCCACCCACATTCCTTAACTTGAGATCCCTTCCTCCCATCACTCCAAACTCTTGCTTCCATCCTCAGATCTCCTACTACTGACTGATCCTCCACAAGTTTTCTTCAAAGATCCTTGTAATTACATTGGACTCACCCAGGTAATTCAGGATAGTCTCAAAACCATTAACTTAATCCTATCTGCAAAGTCCAAGTCCTTTTATAATAGAAAGTAACACATTCACAGAGTTCCAGGGACTGGGACACAGACATCTTGGGGGAGGGGGGCATTATTTAGTCTACAACTGTTCCAGTCTAACATTCTGCTATCCATGTTTTGGTTTATTGTTGATGGAATGCAGACTGGTGCAACCACTGTGGAAAACACTATGGAATTTTCTCAGAAAACTAAAAATGAAGCTGCCTTTTGACTCGGAATTCCACTACTGGGATTATACCCTAAGAACCCTGAAACACCAATTCAAAAGAACCTATGCACCCCAATGTTCATCACAGCAGAATTTACAATAGGGAAGTGCTGGAAGCAACCAGTAAATGAGTGGATCAATAACCTGTGGTACATTTACACAATGGAATACAACACAGCAGAAACAAAGAAGGAGCTCCTTCCCTTTGTGACATCATGGATGGAACTGGAGAGCATTATGCTAAGTGAAATAAGTGAGGCAGTGAAAGATAAATACCATATGATGTCACCTATAAGTGGAACCTAATCAACAAAACAAATAAGCAAGCAAAATATAACCAGAGATATTGAAATAAAGAACAAACTGACAGTAACCAGAGGAGAGGGGAGATGAGGATAATGGGAGAAAAAGGGGAAGGGTTGTCAAGGAACATGTATAAAGGACCCACAGACGAAGCCAAAGAGGGGAAGGATTGAAGCGGGGAAGGATTGAAGGTGGGAGGTGGGGGTGGGGAAAAGCAGTGGTGGAGAAATGGAAACAACTGTGCTTGAACAACAATAAAGCATGTTTAATATGATTATTATTAATCTATCACTGAATTTTACTAATTCAACTCTGTAAAATGGCTTGATCACCTTCCTGCCACTGCCTTAGTTCAATCTTTTACCACTTTTTTTTGCCCAGACTACATCATTCTACATGAACCCTCTTGGTCTATTACCTTCTAGCCCATCTCCTTCCCTTTCCCACAGTTATGGGAGTGAGTTTACCAAAAAGCAGTCCAATTCATATACCCCTATGTAAATGAAATGTAACTCCACAGCCTTCAGAATAAATTGCAAATCCACTTGGGCTGCCTCTCTGCTGACACATCCACAACCAGTTCCCCAAATGTATTCTCACATGCAGTTCCATAAACTTCAGAAACTTTCCTGAATGGGCCGCATTCTTCCACTTCTCTTCCTGCATCTTTGCCTCTCCCTGGAAGAACCATCCTCTTCCTCCACCCACCTTACTCCACATGTCCCCCGGTACTCAGTTCAGACTTTATATCTTCTCATATGTCTTACCTGACCACATTCTCATGCCCTTCAGTTCTCTTCAGACTTCTTCAGGATACTGAAAAATCTTCAATTGCAGCATCATGATGCTGTATTGTAAGTGTTGGTTTACTTGTCTGTCATTGTCAATTGCCTATGAATTCCTTCAGGGTGTTGACAATGTCATCTATTTTTATGTGGTGGTAGAGAGACTGGCACATATTTATCCCTCAATAGAGTATTTTTTGGATGAATGAATATACTATGACATGCTTTGGCCAATTGCCTTTTTATATGTTTATCACTATCCACCATTTAAATCTAACAAGAGAGTGGACAAACTTGTGCAGGTGTGCATATGCACACACACATAAACATACACATATATCACGCTTCTCACCATCTATTTTTACTATTGAGTCGACAGAGATCAATTAGCAAACATTATGCAGAAAAAAGTACCCAACATATACTCAAGTAAGAATAGAATGAGGCTTTATCAAGAAATCAATGTAGAAAATCAAAGGAATTGGAGATTGGAAGAAAAAGTTTTCACAATGTTTCTTCGAACTTACTTCTTTAAAGTACAAAAATGTTAACCTGATCATCATCATCTCACATGAGTGCAGCATGTTTTAGCTTTTGCAAGTTTTTAAATCATCTCGACATTTGCTCTTCAAGACTGTATGAGACAAACAGGCTAGGTATGTGCTGCCCCACTTTCAGAGATGTGAAAACAGAAGCTTCAGCAGCGGGGGAGGGAATTCTTGAAAGATATTAACAAAAAGTTGGCATTATAGAATGAGAAGCAGAGTAGTGAACTCACCTGAGGAGTTTGTGAACCTACTGATGCCTGATCCTCACCACAAACCAACTGAATTACACACCTGGGTGTAAAGAGGGACGTTTCTAGCATCTGCAGTATGTTAAAGCTTACCAGATGTTTCTAATGGCAGCCAGAATTGAGAGGCACTGGTTAGAACTCAGGTGTTCTGACTTTAGTTCAATGGTTTTTATACTACATAATGCCCAGTCAGAACAGGTGGTCTATACTATGCTATGCAACTGGTGTTGTCATTAGGTTATTTTTGTTACGTTGCTGTAACAGGACTGGGGGTGAAGGTTTGTATTTGTTTTTACTGAATCAATATTTCCCGATACTTTTTAAGGAGAGGGTAGGATTGCCAATATTTAAATAACATTCAAGATTGATGTTCCAAGCATGTATTTTCCTGGACCCTTGATAACTAATGACAAGGTTGACTATGGAAGAGAAGGGGGTGAGGTGGAAGGATAAGAGATAGGCATGGTACATGGCCACAAATGTGTTCCGTGTCTCTTGGATAACACGACAGAATGTTTCCTTGCAAAACCCAATCCAAATCCTGCCACTCAAGTATTTGAGGAAAGTTCTGAACCCCCGTCAACTTTCCAACTTCTTATTTGCACAGGGACATACTGACAGTAGCTTAGTTGACCACTTAAAATATTAGACCCTTGAAACTGAATGCATCTTCATGTCACTGTCACACAAAGGTGATTGGTAGGAAATGCACACCCCACAAGGACATTCTGAGGGATAAACAATGGTTACATAGCTCTTGGAAATACAAATAGCTCTCATAAAAAAATGTTACCATGCACATGCTTTCTTCCAAAGTAAACTAGCATTTACACTTTTACCCTAGGCATAATTGTTAGTTTTTATCCTTTTATTCTGTTCACACCCATCTATTCTTCCCATGGGCCTCAAAGCCACAAGAGTTTTCACAAAAATAATCTTTAAAACATACTATATTTACCCTCTGATTGACCCCTTAAACTTGCTCTTTATCACTCCAGGGCATTTTAAATTGTTCTAAATTTGTTTTGGAGGCTGCAGGTATAGTCTCTCCTCTATAGGTATTCACAACCCCCATTAACTTCCATGGGAATTGAATACACACACACCAAAGTGAAACCAGGCCCTTGTACGTTTAAATATAGTTACAATAAAATAAAAACTAAGAACAAAAATCTAGGGAAAAGCATATAAAAAATGAGAACATGTTGTGCTTAATTAAAGAAGCTTACATTTATAGATAACTGAAATAGCATACCAGGCCTCTGGCACTATTTCCAATATTTTCTTGGTCCCAGGCTGTTTACTGTAAAGCGTTTACCTTATAAAATGAAATGTGTGTGAGTAACTGTCTCACAAACTATGCTTGGCCCTGAGTGTCTTGACTCTGTGCTATAGATACAGAGGTGCAAAGGCATTGCTTTGACCAATATTAAGTCACCTGTGGGTAGAATTTGATCTTTCCTATTTATTGTCAGATTTTAAAATTATGTCATAGACACTTGTAAGATTTGCATACATAAGTCTGCCTACATGTATGCCCATGAAAATTGATTAATGGAGTTCCAAGAAGTCCAATTTTTTTCTTAAAAACCCAGATCTGTGTAGAGCATACCCTCTCTCTGAACATTACTAGGAGGCAAATACAAACTTTACATACATATTTTGGTGCTCCTTTGAAATGTTTGCTTTGAAATACAGATATATCACACATGCAAATAAATACGCTAATTCACCCATGGATTTAATGATATGAAGTCAACTCTAAACCCCACAGCAGTAAGAAGTGCAATATTAAAATTCATCTCCATTTTACAAATAAACATTGTGCATTTCACAGATAAAATGTGAGAAAATATGAACCTCGGTAAGTTTCAAGCAGTTTAAAATCAATGAATCTTTACTGAAATATCTGGTCATTCTGAGGAGATTCGGCAAGTTCTTTCTTCAATTGCACTATTTAGTCATTTGTTAAATAAATAATACTTTATTAAGTAACACCCTCATGAATGGAAAGCACCCAGTTCAGCTTTCAGCAGTAATCAAGGACCATCTAGGAAGTCAATAAACTGGGAGAATATTGTTTCCTTTATGTACATAATTACAATGGAATTAAATTTAAAATAAGCATTGCAAAGTTAACAGATACATATGATTATATATAGATGTTTTAGAAATATGCCATTTCAAACACAATATGATTTTTCACCCCCAAGCCTGTTTGGATGGAGCAGAAGTAGGCTGCTTGAAATCTTAAAGGTCTTTACCTTTCTTCTCTTGAATTTCTGCTTCACATCCTTCTGAGGAGTAACTCAAATGAGCTGAGCTAACCAGACTTCAATCCAGTGCATTTAATTAAAGTAGCTAATCAGTGCCAATTGTTTTATAGAGATTCAAGATGACTCTTCCTAACATTTTTGCAATAACCATAATGATTGATACCATTTATTTAGCTTCTATTACAACCCCAAAACTGTGCTAAATCCTTTATAAAGTTCACTAATCTTCAAAATACATTTACAAAATAGGTATTTTACAGGTTTAAGAAAACAAAAACAGACGTGAGATATAGTGCGTGAGTCTTGTAACAGGATTCACCTTGAGGGTCCTCAGGCTCCAACCTTGGAGGCTGCTTCTGTCCACCTCCTGCTGACTCCCTCAGCAGCTGGACCTCTTAAACCACACTGTGTGGACCCTTGCATTCAGTTCCTGCCCCTTTTTAGGAAAGTCTCACAGAATGAGCCCAAGCCAGCATAACTTTCTCAGATTTTATTTTATCGTGTTAAGATAAAATAATCATTTTATCATGTTAAGAACACTTAACTCGAGGTCTATCTTTTAAATGAACTTTTAGGTATACAATGAACCATCATTGACTGTAGGTAGGCGCCACGCTGCACAACAAATCTCTAGAATTTACTCATCTTACTTAACTGAAGTTTCCTGCTCCTTGATTAGTAACTCCCATCTCCTTCTCCTCCAGGACATCCCACTCTTTGATGATCTCTCACATACCTCCTATAAGCAGAATGAATCCTGCAGCATTCACCTTCCTGTAAAATGGATTATTTCACTTAGCGTAATCCTCCAGCTCCATCCACGTGGTAACAAATGGCGGGATTTTCTTCTTTTTTAGGCTTGATAATATTCCATGGTATGTATATAGCACATTTTCTTTATCTGCTCATCTTATCTTCAATGTTTATTTGTTTGTTTTTACAGTAGCTATCCATCCTGACAGAAGTGAAGTAATATCTCATTGTGGTTTTGACTTACATGTCCCTGACGATTAGTAGTTTTGAATCCTTTCTCATGTAGCAGTTGGTCATTTGTATGTTTTCTTTGAAGAATTCTCTATTCAGGTCCATAGCCCACTTTTAACCAAGTTGTTAGTTTTTGGCTATTAAGCTGTAGGAGTTTCTTATATATTTTGAAAAGTAAGCCCTTATCATATAAATGGTTTACAAATATTTTCTCTCGTTTCATAGGTTGCCTTTTCACAGTATTGAGTGTTTCCTCCACTGTGAAACTTCTTAGTTTGATGCAGTCCTATTTTTCTATTTTTACTTCATGTGGAACCACAAAAGACACCATCAATAGCCAAATCAGTCTTAAGAAAAAACAAAGCTGGAGGCATCACACTCTCTGATTTCAAGATTACTGTATGAAACTACAGTAATCAAAACAGTATGGTACTGGCATAAAGATAGACTGATAGACCAATGGAACAGAAGTAGAGAGCCCAGAAATAAATCCATGCATATATGGTCAACTGACCTCTACAAGGGTACCAAGAACACACAATGGTAAAAGGATAGTCTCAACAAATGGTATTAGGAAAACTGGATATCCACATGCAAAAGAATAAATTTGGACCCTTTTCTTGTCTATAAACATAAGTAAATGGATTCAAGACTTAAATATAAGATCTAAAATTGTAAAACTCCTAGAGATAACATGGGAGCAAGCTTCAGGACATTGATCTTGGCAGTGATTTCATGGATATAACATCAAAAGCATGGGCAACAAAAGTAAAAATAGACAAGTGGAACTACATCAAGCATAATTTTGAGAACCAGTTGAAAGCTACCAGCAATTGATGGAATAGGACTAAAATTCATAATATAATACCTGAAACTACACTTAGATCCCCCAAAACTGAAGTTTAATGTTCACCACTTCTTTCTTTCTTCAAAATGCTAATATGGGCATTTATATACAAAGAATACACAAAAATCTTTAGTGACAATCAGAGATACATTGGAATCTCCAATTCAGGGAATGACAACATCCCCAGGGAGCAAGATTGATTATAATCTAGGAGCCATCTTTGAAAAACATGACAATTTATACCTTCTTTAATATCTATTATAAATTATTATTTATCCTTAAATTATACTTAATGAATTCTTTCTAAACATAGACTCTTGACATTTACCTGCACAACATGGAATCAAAAAATTGTTTTGAACTAAAAGGGACCTTTGGAAATAATTTTGTTCAGTCCTTTTACTTAAACAGAGGTAAAAACAAGTATAGTTTGTTTTTTCTTTTTTCTTTTTTATATATAACAGGATTACTATGACACTGAACTGTGTTTCGTCCTGTCTCATCTCAACATGACAAGATTGTGTTGGGGACTACCTTTTAAAAAAGCCATTACATCTTCTTGGTCAGCTGTGTCTGGAATAATTGTAGTATATGATTACTACTCTGGATCTAATGTAAAATAAGCTAATTTTCTTATTGCTAATGTTTTTTTTACTTATGTATTCATGAGGTACATGCATGTGTGCATTCATATATTACATTTCCTTGCTAATTATGATCTCTAAAAGGGCACAATCTTGTCTGTCCTATTCATACTACCACCAGAATTTAAGTCCATGTCTGAAACATAGCAGATAATAAATAAATAGATAATAAATACATAAAACACAAATTTTTCTGCCCCAAACAAAAGATGAATCTTTGCCTTGACCAGTGTAGCTCAGGGTTGGGTGTCATCCCACAAAGCAAAAACGTTACTGGTTCAATTCTCAATCAGGGCACATGCCTGAGTTGCAAGTTCAGTCCCCGGTTTGGGTACTACGTATGAGAGGTAACTAATCCATGTTTCTTTCTCACATCGATCTTTCTCTCCCTCTCTTTCTCCCACCCTTCCCCTCTCTCTAAAAATATAAGTACATGAAATCTTTTTTAAAAAGGAGGTATATCTTAAAACTGACACCTGTCTCTCTCCCTTATCTTAGTAAATAGTCCATCACCAAGTCCTTTCAAATTTACCTCCTTTAGTCTACTTCTACTGTCATCCTCCTGGACCAAGCAAGCTACCATCAGCTCTTGACTCAAATAAAATGAAACTCCCAGCTCCACTCCAGTATCTCTAATTTGACTTAAATTAGGTCTCCACACACTGCACTGGAATCGTCCACAACAAGAAACAGACTAAGTCACCACCCCCTCGTTAGTTTCCTAGGGCTATCATAACCGATTCTTACAAATTCGGTGGCTCTAAACAACAGAAATTTACTTTCTCACAGTTCTGGAGGCTACAGTCTGCAATTAAGGTGTCGACACAGCTGTGCCCCCGCCAGAGGCTCTGGGAGAGGCTCTGTTCCTTTCAAGCTCCTGATGATTGTCCGAATTCCTAGGATGTGGCTTCTCAGTCCAGCTTCTGCCTCCAGCTTCATGTGGCCCTCCCTTTTGTGGTTCTTTTCACCTCTTTTGTCTCTTATTAGGACTTATCATTAGATTTAGGGCCCCCTGGGATAATCCGGGATGACCTCATCTCAAGAGCCTTACCTTACTTATGTCTAGAAATCCCTTTTTCAAATAAGACTGCATTCACAGGTTCCAGGGCTCAGGTCTTGGACATATCTGTATGGGGGCTACAATTAAATTCACTACACTCCCTTTCTCAAAACACTGTCACTGTTTCTTTTTTTCTTTTTCTTTTTATAAAGCCTTATTTTTTTATTTTTTTACATTTGATTTATCTTTAGAGGGGAAGGGAAGGAGAGAGGGAGAGAAACATCAATGTATGGTTGCCTCCCATGGGGCCCCTTGCCTCCCAATGGGCCCGCATCCCAGGCATGTGCCCTGACTGGGAATCAAACCGTGATCCTTTGGTTCACAGGTCCACACTCAATCCACTGAGCTACACCAGCCAGGGCCACTGTCACTGCTTCTATCATGCTTGCTTTTAGGATAAAAGACCAACGTTTATAAATGGCCGAAAACCACCAAGTGATCTGACCCCTGATTTATCTTGTGCTTCTCTCTCCTTTGGGACACCTGCAACACTGGCCTTCTTTCACTTTCCCCATCTCACCACCTTGCTGCCCCTGTGACTGTTGCAAATGTTTTTTTTCCTCAGTACAAGCACCTCACACGCCGCCTGCTCACACATCTGCAGAACCTCTCTGTCACCCCTACCTCACCACAAGAAAAAGCCTGGCTGCTTTGCTCTACTAAGTACAGAGTTGCTTTTCATAAAATAACATACCTATTTGTCATTATACAGTATTTTCATTAGTATGGTGATGTGGTTAACGCCTGCCTCCTCCACTCTTCTGAACCTTCATGTGAGCGAGAATCATGCCTGTTGATTTAGTTTCTTTGGCTTGTTTCCCCACCTACTGATGTCTTTTAAGGACTGACATAGGCTTACCACATTGTAGGAAAGCAACAAAAGTTTGTTGAATAAGAGAATAGATGAGTGAATGAATGAACAAGTTTAAATATAATTTTCCTGTAACCCTTTCAGGTCATCCTAGTAAAACAGATTAACTAGTATTCATGATATTACTACAAATTTCTGTAAATAAACATAAGATTACACGTACACGGAACTGATACACCTACTATGTCAGTGGAGAATTGAGTCACGAACTCAGAAAAAATGCACTTGTAATAATAAAAGCTTCCGATGACTTTCTTGATTTTGTTTTGTAGTGAAGGCATAGGCCACAATTCAGGTGTATCTCTTATCTTCAAGTCTGCCACTAATCACTAAATTTGATTTGATGGAACCTGATAGGTCTCACTCTCTTGGAATCCACTACGAAAGAGCAAGCTATTTCCTCCATTGTGGAAACAGTAACAGACTTCATATAAAATATAGCTCTCAGCTTTTGTGATTCCGTATGAACTCCATTCAGTGTTAGCTGAGAGAAGGCTGGCTCGTGTTAAATCGAAAGGCATGCAATATCCGTGCTATAACAGGGGTACATTTTATTTTATGACTTAAATAAAAACATTTCTAAAATCACATATCCTGTGATAACAAGATCCAAAGAAGAGCCCAGGGTTATTGGAACACATGAAATTCAGCTTGAAAAGAATTTAGTGGGTTTAAAGTTATTTGAAGATCATATGAATGTAAGGAATTTTCTTCTAGCTTCAGTTTAATACCTACTATCACTATGGGGATACAAGTAGCTAGGAAAAAACCTTTCTATTAGATGATTCATATTCCTACATAGAAAGTTGTCTAAACTCTGTGTTCACTGAGTGAAAGACTGTGACTAAAGGATATTTAGGTATTCATTAGTTCATGTATAACAAAAATCCCAAGGAATTTTCAAAGTCATGATAAATTAAAGCTGTATGGGTTCCAGCCCCTCTTAAAATGAGGAAATAAATCTGCTAGTGAATACATATAATTAGTTTTGCATTCTGCAAATTAATAGAATGGTAGATATAGTCACTGTGTACATGCTGCCAGTTATTCTACACACTTAATTCTGAATATTTTTTCAAATGAAAATCATTTAAAATGCTAAAATCAGAGTTAATCAACAAAGGTTATTTTCATGTTCAAAGTTCATTGGAAGTTCCAATTTATTTAAAGACTGAAGAAAATTTGATAACTATAAACAAATACTCTAAACGGCACATCACGTTTCAAAGTATTTTCACATCCTGTGGATTTGAGAATGTTGCAGTGATTTTAAAGTGAATTTTTACATCTAGATCTCCATTTTACTGATCATTAATATAACATTGTAAGAATTAATTTTGAAAATGGAAAGATTTCCAAATCTAAGTAAAAGTCATAATCAATAGGAGTAGATAGAATAGCTGAGCATAATAAGCATGAATTATTTTCATGCTATTTCACTAACTTTATTTAAAACTTTTATTTCTTTTGCATTTTAATATTAAGGAGAACTCTTCTCATTAAAATTTGTTGGTCACTGAAGGCCACAAGAAAAGTCAGAAATTTGAATATTATTCCTGTCTAAAATTTCCTTTAAAATATTGATGGTTTGCCCTGGCTAGTGTGGCTCAGTGGACTGAGTGCTGGCCTCAGAACCAAAGGGTCATCAGTTCAGTTCCCAGTGAGGGCACATGCCTGGGTTGTGGACCAGGTTTCCTAGTAGAGGAACACATGAGAGGCAACCACACACTGATGTTTATCTCCCCCCCTTCCCCTCTTTTTAAAAGCAAATAAATAAAATCTTTTTTTAGAAAGTTAACGTTTACCATATTGACATCCCCAGGCTCATTTTCTGATTTTGGAGGCTGCAGGCATCAGCCCTTTGTCTGGATAGAGGTGATCGACACAGTCGCCAGAACACAGGCCCTGGGTGCTTTCACCCTTTCCACAGTGTCACCACAGTTTTGCAGAAAGGACCACCCAGTCTAATTTCCAGAATCATTCCCATTGACAATATTGCTAACTTTTTAGAAGATAAGTCAATAAGCTATCTTCTCTCTAAAATGCACAGTTTCAAAGTGTTAAAAAAAAGAGTTTTGCCTGCTATAAATAGGTCCATTTGTGAGCACTAGCCAGTTTTCCAAGAAAAAAGCTTCTTTTGGTCCTCACATCAGCCCTCTAGCCCAGAATGACATGCTTAGGTTAAGAGATACCTATATTTCTTTTACTTGTAAAAACATGGTACATGGAATATTCTAATTCTAGTATTGTTGTTTTCAAATCAGATCAGAAATGGATTCTATTTCAACAATATTTAGACTACATTCAGATCTTCTGTGCTTTCAGTGCATGAGGACACAGGTGTCTTTGCCCCAAAAATGAGTTGATTAAATAAGTAGATACTTAATAAGCAAAAGGACTTCATAAAGGGTAAGGTAGATCACAGATTATTATTCAACACAAAGAATAACTTTATTATCCCAATATAAACCATATAGCTTTAAAAAGCAATTGGAGGAAAGGATGAAGCATAGCTCAGTCTTTATACAGGCAAGACTAATTTTGATTTGTTTAGTTTGTTCATCAAAATAATTATGTAAAAAAGATGTAGCTTTAAAAAGAACAAATTAAAACTAAAGAAGCAGTATTGTGTAGTGGTTAAATACATGGACTGGGGTCCTGACTGGTGTGGCTCAGTGAGTTGGCATTGTCCCATGGACCAAAAGGTCATGGGTTCAATTCCTGGTCAGGGCACATGGCCAAGTTGTGGGCCAGGTCCCTGATTGGAGGTGTGCTGAGGTAACCAGTTGATGTTTCCTCCATGCATTGATGTTTCTCTCCATCTCTCTAAAAATAAATAAACAAACAAACAAATAGACAAATAAATAACTTAAATAGATATATACATGGACTGGGTTTATATTGCCTGAATCTGAACCCTAACTCTGCCACTTAATAGATGTTTGACCTTGAACACATTACTTAATCTCTCAGTATTAAGTTTTCTCATCTGTAAAATAGAGATAGTAAGAATGTCAATGTCACAGGGTTGTTCTAAGAAATAAATAAGCTAATAAACAAAATATGCTTCAAATGACAGCAGTGACATATAGCAAACCCTATGTATTTGTTACTATAACAGCTACCTGATTACAAATGTGGCCCCTCAGGATACAGTGAGAGAACAACGAGGCAATATTACAGATGAGTAACCTTTCTCTATTGGTCCATTTGTTCTCAGTTTGTAGTTCAAGATTTTAAAAGGTAAAAAAATAAATTCCAAAGTAGTAAGAGATAGATCATAAAATGTCTGGTGCCTGGATAGTAGTTAAAAGCTCTGACTGTTAATTCAGAGATGCATGTTTAAATCCTATTCTGTTGCTAACTAGTTTTGTTATCTTGAATAGGTTATATAACCTCTCCATGTCTCAGACTAGGAATTCTACAAATTAGGAATAACAGTACCTAATTCATAAAGCCGCTGTGAGGATCAAATGAAATAATACATGTAAAAGTACTTAAGATATAGTAGGAGCTCAATAAATGTTACCTATTTTTATCAGGTCATAAGGTAGCACATTAGGGAAGACATGACCTATATAACACATATCTATGTTACCATGAAGTGTTTTAAAAGTATAAAGAACCAAGTAGCATACTAAATAAAACTGTTACACAGTAAGGACATATAAAATTACAACTACTTTTTATATCATTCTCGTTATAGTCTTGCAGACAAGCAACTAGCAGGGGTGTCCAACCTGTATTCTGTGGGCTGTGTGCTGCCTAGGATGGCTATGACTGCAGCCCAACACGAAATCATAAATTTACTTAAAACATTATCAGACTTTTTTGTAATTACGTGTCACAATGTATCTAATGTGTGACCCAAGACAACTCTTCTTCCAGTGTGGCACAGGGACACCAAAAGGTTGTACAATCCTGATTTGTTCTTCATACAATAAATCCAAAGTGACTTAAAAGTGAGATGAAAATGGGAAATCAGGGATACCATAAAACAATACAAGATCACAAATATCTAATTTCAGTTTTAACCAAATTCCTAGCTTTCACATTTTTCTCTAAAAGCAGGGGACTAAGTAGAAAAAAATTCCAAATGGTTTCTGTACTATGTATACCCCATCCCCACCGGGTGCAGTGTTAGAGGGCTCCACAGCCTACCCACAGTTGTCTGGGCCTGATTTACTACCGAGGGCCTGCCTGAGCAGCTTAGAGAAACAAGACAGTGCTTACATGCAAAAACTTCCTGACACATCCTCAAACAGTGTATGAACACAGCTCCTCAATCAATAGTTCTCATTTATGTGTGTAACAGGTTCGTAGTAAACTATTAATTATCTCTGAATATTGAGTTAGGTTTGTGAGTGGACACGAAGAAAATATTTCTGCACCACATTTTTAATCTCCCGCACTAGAGTTAATCAAGTCTCAATATCAAGTCCATTTCAGAAGGAGAAAATGAATTCATCATTGAAATCAAGCTTGTACAATTTTGTTATTTTCCAAAAGTAGGACTGTAGAAAGATTAAGAAAGCTTAATAGAATTAATTATTTAAATAAAATTAATTGATAAAGGCTTAATTCTGTCAAGTTGTATCATGTAGTTGTTGGGAACTGCCCTGCCTGGTTGCAGAAGCTGTAACTCCCCCATGGCTAAGGCAGAGTAAAAAGACCTTGAGATCCTAAGCCACTAAAGAGATAAAGCTTATATCTCTGGCAGGAGCACCACCTCTGTCCACTTTACTTCACCGTGCCTGGCCCCCAGTGCATGACTGGTTAGCCAATGATGGGTAAGATTCCTCAAGGGAGGGACGACCTAAGATAGGTATGGTCATGAGGGGGACCTCAGGGAAGGACTTGTAGGGTTATGGAGAAAGGGGGTGATGGACCCTCACCCCTCGGCTTTGACATAGCCTTAGTCCTCATTCTATCTGCAAGAAGTTTCCTAATCTCTTGGCTGCCTTACTTCCGCTGCCTGACTTAAGCCTGAAACAATGCTGGAGGTAGGTGCAGCCCTGTTCTGGAAAAGGCCGGTTTCCTAGGGTGATCAGGCCTAAGAAAGAATGCATAAAATCCTATGAAACCTGCTTTGCTAATACCCTCAATTTAAATGATAAGGTCCAAGCATGAAGTGAGTTTGTTCCCCAAAGTTTTATGGCCTTTTAACTATCTGACCCTTACTCAGAATAAGCACTATAGTTCTTTGAATGTTATCTATTGTTTAATCCTTACTGACTGGCAATGATTGATGAGCTTTACGAATACACCCTCTATTCCTATGCAAATTAAACCCAGTAAAAGCCCATTGAGCCCTGGCTGGTGTAGCTCAGTGGATTGAGCGTGGGCCTGTGAACCAAGGGCTCACGGTTCGATTCCCAATCAGGGCACATGCCTGGGTTGCGAGCCAGTTCCCAGCAGGGGACGCACGAGAGGTAACCATATATTGATTTTCTCTCCCTTTCTCCCTCTCTCCTTCCCTTCTCCTCTAAAGATAAATAAATAAAATGTTTTTTAAAAAAGCCCATTGAGGAACAGGTTCCGGGCCCTTCTCCTTTGAGAGATTGGCCACCTTTCCTCCCCAAGCAGATCATGTCTTGGTAGACTTATTCTCATCCATGGCAGCTAAGGGACCCTGCAGGCAGAGCCCCCACCCCCACCCCCGTCCACCCACATGCAGTCACAAAACCTTAATTATTCCTTTTCTGTACCTGACTCCAGAGTTCAGAACTTCAGCCATTAACTCATTTTATTCTAATAAATTTTCTCTGTCTGCCTAGTGGACATTTCCATTATCTCAAATTTATAAAACTGGTTCCTCCAGAAAACTTCTCTTCTAATAGATTTTGCTAATCCATAATTTTTGTAATTACTCAGGCTCAGATTCTCCATACATGACTTCTCTTCTACCCTCCATATGTAGTCAGGTTATCCAAGTACTTCAAGAGAAGTTACCAACAAAGTCTCCCATTAGGGATGTGCTGAGTGATTATAATCAATGACAGCTTTAGCACTGTAGCAATGAGAACAAGGTAGATTTCTACTGCTTCCCACTCCTATCTTTATCACTAAGGTAGATCCAGGGTGTGCCATTTTCTCTTCTTATTAGTCTTTGTCATAAGAATAAGGCATTGGAATGTTAATGCCTGAAAGGAGCTGAGGAAAACAAAGTCTTGTAGCTTCAAGTCTCTGATGTGTAGTAAGGTTGGTATCTTAAAAAAATTCTAGTACTTCAGAAATTTTAGTGAAAATTGTATATAAGATATTTTTAAAAAAACTTTTATAGAACAAATGTCATTATTAAGAAGGATTCAATATTAAAATGTGGTAATTTTCAATGAATACTCTTAAATTTTTCCTTTTATTTTTTCAGGAAAGGTTCTTTAGCAGTAGTACGAGCCAGAGAAACCTCGCATACAATGCTATGATATGCCTCGTGCCTCTGATTGTATTACATGACAAAGGCTGTTCTAAGTTAGGATGAAAATAAATTTTGAACAAGTCAACTTGTCTTGAGACTATCTTGGTCACTCAGATGAATTAAGGGAAACAGAGTAGAAGATGTAAGTTCCTCTGTTCCCATGGGGTTCCATTGTTTATCTGCCATATCCATAAAGTTTTTACAATTTATCTACTGGAGCAGTGTTTTTAAAAATCCAATACCATGTAGAGGCCTCTTAGGACAGTGCCAAGGGCACTGATTTAGAGTCACACTTAAGTCCAGGCAGTCTTTCCACTCTTTCTGTGGTTGTGGGAAGGCCAATTAACTTCTCTGTACCTCAGGTTCCTCATCTGCAAAATAACTGATTATGGAAATGTGGGAATTAAAATAGCCAAGGTGAGAAAATGCTCTGTAAACTCTATTGCATTGATTCCCTGAGGACGGTTTCTGGATGGACCTGTAGCATCCTTTGGGAACTTGGAAATGACAATTCTGGGTCCTCACCCCAGATCTGCTGAACCGGAAACATTGAGGTGGGGGCCTATTGAGTTCACATTTAACAAGGTCTCCAGGTGATTCTGAAGGGTGAACATGCAGAATCGGAGAAGCACATTTCCACTTACTAGTTTAGGCAAGGGCCTTAATGACCTAACTCAGCTCATCAGTTTCCTCACCTATAAATGAAGGTTTTAATTATAGAATACAAAAGTTAAATAAGTTAATGTTTCTAAAGTATTGTGCCAGGCAAGTGCCAAAGATAAAAGTTAGCTCTTATCCCGTAATCGAAGCACTGCTCCAGGCCCTAGGAACACCTAGGAGAACAGGACAGACAGGTTTTAATTTGAACTCATTTTAGTCTGTGCTCTCATTTCTGAGAAGCATCCACTGTAAGAAACACAAAATTAATTTTACCATTTCAAAAGTGGGATGATAATTATACATGAAGAATGCAGTAAGAAAAATGGCTACCATGTTTATGAAATTGCTTTAAAGATATAAAATATCCATTCACTTAAAATCCATTTATGGAGCACCTACTATACATTAAGCAAAATGCTCAGGATAAAAATATGAATGATAAACTGATGAATAATTACTGATCATTCATAATTTGAGAGTTAGAGTCTAGAGAAAAATTGTTTAATAAATCAGTGAACTACAATGCACTAAAATTGGAATAAGCAAATTTTCCCAGATATCACCTAGGAGGTAGGAACTTTATTTGGGATTCTTCCTACTTTTGCACTTCTTTTCTATGTTTCCCAACCATACTTTTTATATAAAATCCATTTTTGAGGAGGGTAAAGCTAAAATAAATGTACTGGAAAACATAATATAGCACTCATGGACTAGCTAGGGGACATTTCTATAGATAAAGAAACTGTCTTGACAGAATAACAGACTGAGGGCCAGTGTTATCTGATTCTCTATATGTACTTGTCACCCATTTTATGTTGCTATTTTACTTCTCTGAAATTATCTGGTGTGCTGATATTTAATTAATGTATTTTCTGTGATATACTGTAATCTCTCCAAATTAGCTATTTCCAAACTATTTTTTTAAAGTTAACATTAGAAATATTATGAACTTTACAGTACATAAATACATAATCTGGAAGACCATAAAAAGTAAAGTTCATTGCCATAAAATTTCATTCTTATTCATATTCTTTAACAAGTACATTGTGTGGTCTGCACGTGCATCAAGGGTCTCCTTAGTTATCTTCCTTTAATCATACACTTTCCTCCTACAAGTGAAAATGGCACAATATATACTCAAGCGGACAAACCACCCATTATATTAGATTTCACTCATGGCTTTCCATGAAGGGTCTTAAAAAGCAACTTACAGTCATAATTTTCTTCGGATGTACTGGTTTGGAATACTATTAACAAAGTTAAGTGGATGTAAAGCATCCTTCTGCTAATGTGGAATGTTTTCCTAATCTGATGGTTTATACTTGTAGGTGGCTCATTTTGCAATATAAATCTCTTTTTTAATCTGTATACATTAATTTTTTTAAAAGACAACTCCTTTCTTGTCCCTTTGATCATAGGGCCATCTCCAGGTGGTAAGGTGTTCTATGACTTCCTGGCCAGTTACTCTCTGCCCTCACTGCCAGTCCTTCCTTGCCCCATGGTCAGTCTCACCCACCTGCCTGCCAAGCCCACCTGTGATCATGGTGCTTCAAGGGCTGGACAAGAGACAAAGCTGTCCTCTCCAGATGGCTAAGCACATCCCAATTATAACAAGACTGGATTATTACATTACTTAGTTGTCATCTGAAAGGACACAGACACACAAGTAGAAGTACTGAATTATGGTGATACAAATGATATCTCTAATAAATTTAAAATAATATTAATTAAGATTTATATCATGTCTTAGGGTTCACAGAAAATTTTCATGTGCATTATGTATTTGATCTTCCTAAGCATCTAGATCTATCATTTCTCTTTAAAGATGAGGAAACTGTGACTCACATAACTAAGGAGACCTCCTAACCCACAGTTTCCATGAAGACAAAACCCTTTTAAGTAGGAAGAAGGGGAAAAGAAGGGCCAGGTAAAGCATGGCCAGACCAGAAGGCAAGGAAGGTCAGAGTAAAGATAAAGTTGCCAAAATACAAACATCCTCACCTGGCTCCGGACTTCCCTACTATTGGTGAAAAACACTTTAAAATTTATCTTACATGGTTGTGGCTTTCCCTCTGATTACCAATATCCACAAAGAGAGAAGAAAAGCTATTGCGAGTAAATTAGAAAACAAATGCCTATGTTGGTGACAAGCCCTAATAAATCAAATGATTTAGCCAGTCTCTGGACCAACCCTAATTTTTGCCTTTTTATAGCAATTCAGCTAGGGTTTCCCAGCATAGACAAACATAAAATGAAGTTCCCACAGTGCTTTACTAAAGCATGGATTATTTAAATTCAACTTAAGGAGAAAGTAAGAATTGGGATTATTTATTTATATTGAAGACCACATTCTACTTAGTAAACATAAAAGTATAATAATTGTGAAAACAAACAAAAAATGCCATAAGCATGGGAAGAAATTGTCAGAGAAACAATAAAAGTGTACAAGTCTGTTCATTTGTTTATTCATTTATCATTTCTTTTAGTCTTTCAACAGATGTTTATTAAATATTTACCAAGGATCAGGACCTGTGCTGGAAAAGAAATTATTAAGGCACGGCCTCTGCTACTGAGAAGCTCACAAGTGAGATCCACACCATTAAATAAACAAGTGACTCGAGAACACAGTAAAGTTATCAACTAGGTTCCATGACTGTACAAGAAAATGGAGCCACCAACTCCATCTGAGAAGTCTGAGGATCACTGCTTGAAGACAGAACGTAGTAGCTGCATCTGGAAGTTTGCGGAAGTGACTATTTTAAGTGAACATCTTCGTGAGTGTGAGTGAATCTGTTTATAGTCAAGGACAGGAGATAAGTAGGGGAGAAGCTTGTCTTTTCCTATCAGAAGAGATATACCCTGGGAAAAGTTTGCCATGGAATTCCTGCTGAGATAAGAGTGAAAACCAGCAAGGAGAACAATAAGGAAAATGTTTAGGCAGATGAGTAGATATAGCAGAGAAATCTTCTGGATCACGATTCATCATAATTTGGATCTTAAAGAGGAGGTATCAATATCACATATCTACAAAAGTAAAAATGTATAGTGTGATCACCTGGAATTTGGATCCCAAAGCTACTAATTTAATGTTAGAGTTGTAATAAACTTAAACTAAAATATATTACCCCATAAGGAGCTAAGAGGTTGTTGAGATTTTTTTGAGATGGCACCAAACTTCTAGGAAGCTTCTTCCTCCCTGAAATAGGTCTTTAGAGAGTGTCGTGGGCACTGGGAGAAAACAGGGAAACCTTCGTTCTCCCACATTTGTCCCTCCCCTTTTCATCAATTAACATATAGCCATTAAGGAAAATCATCTCATTCTTTGATTTAAAAAATAGCACCACTCAGGACAACTGTAACAGCATAATCAATAAAATATAATTTAAAATAAATTTAAAACAAAAAAATAAAAATAGCACCACTAATTTTTTTATTGCAGTACATCACTATAAAGAATAGTACCTAATAAGTTAAGTTAATCTTGTAAAACCCCGGAACCTCCAACATAGGTGATATTACAATTGTACTAGATATAAAATGAATTTACTAAGGACAGTGGAAAGAGAAATTTATAAATATTTAAGGGACAGAAATTAAAAATATTTTCAAATTTTTGATATTTAAAAATTATATTTTTTTGGCTTATTACATTTAATTGATCAGTTTTGAGAATAATGATTTGGTTGCCAAGAATGACCAATGAAGTATGCTCTTAAAATATCATTATTATATCAGATATTTTAACATACTTGATATTTTAATCAATTATAGGGAATATATATATGTATATACACATATATATTATTGTTGACATAGCAATAATATTCAAGAATATTATGAAAATAATCACCCATCATTCTCTACCTTAACATAGTTTTTTTTTCATTTTTTTGCTTATTTCCTTTTATAAGCATAGTTACAAAAACAGAAGTTTTAAATATTTTAATGATGTTAATATCCAATGTAATAAGATGAATGCTGAAAGAGTCCTTGAAAGAGAAAGTTGGGTGACCACTAATAGGAGGTGAACCAAAAAAGTACTAGGTAGTCTCAAAACTGAAGAACAAGGCCTGAATAATCAGAAATAGCCAAGGGCCATGTTGGTGGCTATGCTAATATAAAGGCTAATTCTTTATAGTGGTTATATTTTAATACTTTGGAAATGGATCAAAAGCAGAGGTTATAGTTGAAAGATCAGAGGTGAAGTAATAGGGAAAAACATAATAATGAGCTTTTACTTTAATCACTTAATACACAAGTTTAAGTCTGATTTTCTTTAAACAAAGGGCTATTATTTGAAGAACACCAAAGGACCTTGACAAAGAGAAGATTATTTGAAGTTTAAGTTCTAAAATCTTTTAAGGGTTTAAAGTATTGTGAGGAGACACTTTAAAATATACCACCACTGTTGGGGACCCTGCAGAAATGAAATGAGGAGGAATCTTATTTTTAATATCTTTGAAAAGGAGATTCTGCCTTTAAAAGAGTTCTCCAGGGTTCACAGGTTGGAAAGCTGGCCTATTATAACTGGTTTTGCATCTGGAAATTTTAATAATGCTTAGGATGACATGATGAACTAGATGAACCCTATGGGCATTTCCAGACCTGTATGCCTATGATGTCCTTTCCAATACAAACCCTTGATGTACCACAAAGATCAGTTTGAAGAATCTGAAAATGGCTGAAATCTGTGACTCCTTTTCAATCTTTTGGAGTATTCTTGGCTAAAATGAATTTTAACCATAGGCTTTATAAATGTGATAGTAATTTGTGCAATTGAATCTGGGGGCAGTTGACAGATATTTATTTATCAATCTATTATGCAAAATATTTGCATAATATTTGCATTACCTGAATTTCTCAGGTAATTCATTAATGTTTTAAAGTTATATAATAATTAAAAGTTCACTCCATGTAAATATTTTGAAAATATTGCTTATCTAGAAACTTCACTTTGGATTATTTAAAATCTCTTGCTTTCTTAAATGGAAGATTAAAATGTTGTTAACTTCCCAGGAAAGTTCTCAGTAGTTCATTTGCAGGCATAGGCTAAGCTATATGTCAGGCAGATGTTCAGTAGGTATACTTTCTCAGAGAGGTACACAATGTATGTTTACACAAATATTCCTAGAAAAGCCAAATACTTCACACAAGATTGCATGAGGAAAAAGAGATGTTTTATTTTAATATGTATAATATAATGTTATGGAAGAATTTTTATGTAACTTTATTATTGTCAACTTGTTTAGAGCATTCTTGACTTACTTTAAGGCTCTCTTATACTTGCTGGTAGACAGGTAAGGCCTTGAATGTGACTGAATATGTATATTGAAATTGGAATTTGAATGAAAAGCTATAGCTAGTCCTGGCCAGTATGGCTCTGTTGGTTGGAGTGTTGACCCCTACACCAAAAGATTGCAGGTTTGATTCCTGGTCAGGGCACATACCTAGGTTGCAGATTCAATCCCCAGTTGGGGAGTCTACAAGAGGCAACCAATGGATGTTTCTCTCTCACATTGATGCTTCTCTATCTCTTTCCCCCTTCATCTCTTTCTGAAAGTAATGAAAAAAACTGTCCTCAGATGAGAATTTTTTTTAAAGCTACAGCTAGATAATAAGTGGATAAAACATTTTTCTGACATAAACATTTTTACCGAAGTATTTACTCATGAAAATATATGCTATCTGGGATTTGCTTTAAAATCATACAATAAAAATGAATTGCCATTATACCCATTTATATTTAACTGACTCTATTATTCCTATCTAATTGTTAACAACTGTGCATCTGAAAATTTTTCTTAGTATTCTGGAAGGGGGGGGAGAAGAAGTAGAACTGGATTTACCTAAACTATGAACTTCTCAATTCAAGTATATAAATACTAAATATTTTAAAGCTTATCAAATCTTTTGCTACATTTTCTAGAGCAGAAAAAAAAGTTTCTGAAAATGTTTTCTCCAAAACTAATAAAAAGTTAATTTATTTTAAGTCTTTATGATTGCTGGTTTTTCACATAGCCACACAAACAAATCTCCTATCACGATATGAGCAAAAAGCAAACTATGCTCAAAACCAAACTTCTAGTCTCCTACCTCCCGCAACTGCCCTCCCTGTGCCCCCGTTCAACAAATGGCAAATCCAACCTCACAAGTGTTCCAGGCTGAAACTTAGAGTCATTCTGACTTGTCTATTTTCTCAGTTCTCCCAATTAACCCATTAGCAAAATAGTGTAGCTCTATGCAGAAGATATCCAGATCTCTAACCACTTCTTATCACTTCATCTGCTATCAGTTTACTTCAAGCCTCTGTCACTTCTTACCTTATTGCAAAGGCCTCCTAATGGCCTCCCATCTCTGCCCCAGAAGAGAATAGAGAATGTTCTCAACATAGCACTTATGCATGTTCTTTTTAAAGTATAGGGCAGACTACATCTCTCCCCGACTCAAAACCATTGAATATTTTTCTTTTCGATAGGGGTTTTAAAAAAGATTTTATTTATTTATTTTTAGAGAGAGGGAAAGGGAGGGAGAAAGAAAGGGAGGGAAACATCAATGTGAGAGAATAATATCAATCAGCTTCCTCTTGTACATGCCCCAACTGGGGATAGAACCTGAAGCTCAGGCATATGCCCTGACCTGGAATCGGGCTGGTGACCTTAGGTCTTGCAGGACAATTCCCAATCAAGCCACACCTGTCAGGGCTTGTGGCTTTTTGTCTCAATCAAAGTAAAAGCCAAAGCTCCCAAATAACTTTCAAGGCCCTGCATGCTATGACTCTCCATTGCCCCTCTGATGTTATCTCCTTCTGCTCCCCTCAAGCATCCCGGCACATGCTGCACTAGCCTCCTCAAACACTTTAACATGCGTCCACTACAGGTCCTTTGCCCTTGCTGTTCCCTTTAACTGGAACACTCTTTCTCCAGATATGCTGTTTTCCCAGGGAGCTATGCAGCTTGCCTTCCCATCTCCTTTTATTTTCCTTAAATGTCATCTTCTCAGTGGGGCCTTCCCTCATGCACTATTTAAAGTAGCAATCCAACTCCCAAAGCCCTGATCCCTTTCACTCCACTGTGCTTGTTGCCATCTGACATACTGTATATTTAACTTCTTTATCTGCTCGTTGAGTCTCAACAGAAATAAAATACAAGCTAATTGAGGGAAGATATTTATGTCTATTTGGTTCACTGCTGTGTTCTTGGCATCTATAAAAATGCCTTGTCTTAATAAATATTTGTAAATGAATGAATAAGTAAATGACTTCCTCCAAAACAGATTTTTAAAGCATTTAAAATGTTTTCCTACATAAGAATTTTGTATAAATTACTGACTTTTCCTTTCACAAATCAAAGATCACTTTCCTCAGGTATATATTCAGATGATCTCTTCTCCCTAAGTTCACTGACCGTGAACCAGCATTAATGTGTCTCCAAGTCACTGTTTCTCACTCATTGTGAAGTTAAAATTTCCAGTGTGAGAGACTGCTTAAAGGTGAACTCTGTGTTCCAAAAATTCATAAGGAATGAAAAACAAGTTTAAACATTCAAAATTTCAAGTATTTTCATTTTTTGAAGTGAAACTTTTGAAGTAATTCAATTCTATTTCTATACATAATTTAGAGAGAATTGAGTTTGGGAAGAACATTTTTTGCATTAAGAGGCTACTTAATTTCATAATTTCATAATTGGCTCACCCCAAGTTTGCCTGTCCCTCATTTTTAAGGCATGAATTGCCACCTTGAGATGAGCACATATGTTTGTCCGGACAAAAATCAAGCTTTATTTCAGACTCTTTTTGGACAGGAAAGATGGCATAAACATTTTTAACAGCTCATAGTGCCAAGCAATGAGCTTAGAGTAGATATATTTTGATCAGCTTTCTAATCTAGTCTTTATCACTAGCTGAGTGACCGTGAATAAGTTATTCAACATCTCTGGATATGTTTTCTTCTTCTTTTCAAATAAAATACAAACATAGTTGAACTGATTGACCTCTGGACTATATTCAGCTCTAATATTCTGAAATGTATAAATCTAAGTGCTATAGTTTTATTTGTTCTATCAGAGTTTATCAAATTTGTACATCTATGATTAGTCTGATGCTATGGTTTAAAAAGTTACAGTCTATTTAGTTTTATTATAATTAACAAGTGTTATTTAACTTAAAGCCATGCTTCTCTGTTGACACACATTGTGGTTGGTGATAGTAATGAGCTGATGAATTTTGCTAGTCCTTCCTCTGGTATTCTGAGACTTTGTGGGGATATTTTGGGAAACATCCTTTAAATATTTTCATCTCTTTTCAAGCTACCACTCTCAGATGGCTAAGGTCCTAACTGGCTATTCAGATTTATGATATTATAGGACATTGGTAATATAGTTCAAAATTTGTGTTGTAAATATAGTTGGTCCTAAGTATTATGTAGCTTCCTACACAATAATATGTTGGCAATCTCACTTATTTTGATTCCCTCCTTTTCTTTTTAAACCTCTTTTCGTATTGTTCTTATCCTTATTTGTACAAAATTTCACTTTTTGTTAAAATTTTCTGATTTTCCCTTTTTTTAATCCAGTGATTAGATTATCTCACTATTACTATTATTATTCAGTAACTAGACACACTGTCTACTCAGTCTTTACAACCTTTTAACTATAAGAGATCAATAAGTCAATTTCTTGAAGGAAGATAGATGACTATAAGTAATCTAGTATGACTATTTGTGAGAACATACTTCAGAGGATTTCCTGACAAATCATCTCTATTCAAACTGTATATATAAGGAAATCTAACAAAACATCAGTAGTTATTGAAACAAATAATGTCTTATAAAAACATTGAAGATCTTAATTATTAATAGTCTTAAACCAGTTTGACTAGTCCCCTCTACTGGTCAACTGTGTTTAGAACCTCAACTGTCTGTTCTGGCTCACATGATGTCCCTCTGTAAGGGATTACCTTGGGTCAACAGGCTGCCTCTCCATATATTACACAAATATGAGCAGTAAAAATATAGGAATGGAATGGAAAACAGAGTGCAACAAAGAATATGAAATGTTGAGCAGCCATGTGGCTTTGGGACCTTGGTCAGTATCCTCAATTTTAAAGTGAGGAGTTATCTCATCATTACATTCTTATCAGTTTTAAAATAAGAAGTCCAAAATACATTATTTTTAAGGGACCTTCCAGCTTTGAAAATCTTCAGCAACCCTGTATCACTAATGTTCCTTTTAAGTTCAAGTTCACTTTAACAACCCAAGTAATCTCATAAAATCTACCAATTACTTCAGGCCAGAATTTAGACATAAAGCTTCAGGAGGACAAGGACCAGTTCTATTTTGCTCACAGTGGTGTCTCGGGGGTCCAGGATAGTGCTTCTCATGGAGTGCACACTGAAGTAATATTTGTGCAGTGAACAATGCATGTTTAATTTTCAAAAGCATCCTAAACTAAAGAAGAAACAGACAACTGCACTCACCAAACAAAGACACTCTGAAGGGAAGAGCCAAGGTGTTGTGACCTCCCTAAACCAGAGGACCTTCATCGTAGTAACAGTATCATCCCGTTTCAAAATCACAATCACATTGAAAATGTGATTTTATACAACAGGGTTATTAATAGGCTTATTAATTCCTCATCATTTTCCTACAATGATAGAAAAACTAAGAAGACATTTGGAAGCAAACCACAATCTGCAATGCCCCAGCTCTACTCGTAAAGAGTACTGGGGTGGCTGAACAAATTTTACTAGAGGAACAGAAAATGAATAAAATAATATTTTTTATGGGAAAAAACAACTACTCTTAGGAAAAGATCAAATTAATTGTTTAATTGTGGATTTCAGGGCAAACGGATTGATGAAAGTTTGTACAGAAAGTTTGGAGTAGTGAAAAGTAATGAAAAACAGCAGGAAAGTAAGAAAATATTTATATTTTACTCCAAGTGTTTCATTAAATCTATTTTAGACTTTGACCTCTAGCAGCATTCTTAAAGTGCAAGGCTTGGATCGACCTCTTACACCAGAAGGGAAAGGGGTGGCTGAGAAAACAAAGCTTTCTGAACGTCACCCTGACCTATTGCATCAGAATCACATTCTGATTGATTCTGACAATCAGATTGTGATTCTGATTGAAAGAGCCTGACAATCTGAATTTTTAACAAGCTCCCCAGGTGATTTCCCTGTAAAACATTGGAGAACTGCTGCTATAGTGACTTGTAATAATCTGTCTAGGAAAAAAAATGCTTGTTTATATCAGGTATACACTGTCTCAGATGATCAGAATATAATTCAGCATGCTGGAAGAGATAAATAGCCAAACACCTTCTGCAATTTTGTTAGCATAGAAAAATAATTCAAAATAATAATAAAAGTTAATATGAGGTTAATTTAAGCTCATAAAGATAACAGAGGGCATTTTACCTCAAGTTCACAATGGAATTAAAGCACTTTGATAAAGAAAAAGTAATTTTTACTAGATCTGATGCAAAACCTTAAAATATTTAGTTCGAGTTTCAGTACGTTGAAATTAAATCACAAACTTGAATTCATCCATTCTTTCATTCTGACTAAGCAAATATTTATCCCTTGAATGGTTTGATTTTAATGGTTTAATAGTTTAATTTTAGGGCATAAAGTCAAGACGAGAAAAAGGTATGACTGGGGGACGCACCTGTGCGTGCACATTTACTGAGCTCAGCACTCAGGAGCATACCTGTAAAGGCAACCTGTTTCTAGAGAAAGTTCTGGTTACTCTGGGGCTTTGTTTCCTCTTCTTCTTCTCATATGCTTTTAGCAATAATGATTTTACCACAAACAGTACTTGGTCTGTTTAAGTAATAAAATAAAGCTTAAAATATGTTTAATTTATAAAAGCATTTTGTCTAACTATGAGATCACTGAGTCTATTTACAATTGGAATAGTTGAAGAATTCAGGTTTATCTGAAGAACACCACTTTTATTTTCTGTTCTTGTTTTAAAGCCAATCCTCATATAATTCCTATAAGCAGGTGAGGATTCATATACCTGTTCCAACAATGCAAGACTATAAATCATAAACCCCAAAGGTCATAGCAATTCATTAGATCATCTCTCTGATAATTCACCAGAATATGCATAATCTCCATTCCCATACTTTTCCTCAGCATTGAACACACTCTCCTCATAGTCAGAAATATTGAAATCCATAAGGGACTTACTTAGTGAACAGCTTGCCTTAGCCTGAACCTCTGGCTACCTGAAAAATCTTCCTACTTCTTATCATCATTTCTTTTTTAAATTTTAATTATTTTTTTATTATTACATTTTTAATTGTTTTTTCAAGTACAGTTTTCTGTCTTCCCCCACCCCTCCCCACCCCTCCACCCCTCCCTGCCTCCCTCCCCCAATTCCACCCCCCCTTGTTATTGTCCATGTGTCCTTTATAATTGTTCCTGTAAATCCTTCACCCTTTTCCCCCTTTATCCCCTTCCCTCTCCCTTGGAAGCAACCCAAGTGCCCATCAGTAAATAAATGGATCAAAAAACTATGGTACATCTACACAATGGAATTCTACATAGCAGAAAGAAAGAAGGAGCTGCTACCCTTTGTAACAGCATGGATGGAACCGGAGAGCATTATGCTAAGTAAAATAAGCCAGGAAGTGAAAGACAAATACCATATCATCTCATCATTAACATGAATCTAATCAACTAAATGAACAAGCAAGCAAAGTATAGCCAAAAACATTGAAATTGAGAACAGGCTGACAGTTATCATCATTTCTTATCTTTTCTGAAGGAAATAAAGTATGAGATAGGAGCTATAATTAAATTATTTTCAGCTAGTATTACGCACTGATTCAGTTAACTGCATAACTTTTTATTTTTGTTTGAAAAGTACAGCCCTGACTGGTGTGGCTCAGTTGGTTGGGTGTTATCCTGAAAACTGCAAGGTTGCGGGTTTGATTCTGGTCAGGGCACATGCCTGGATTGCAGGTTTGTTCCCTGGTCCAGGTGTGCAGGAGAAGCAGCCAATCAGTACTTCTCTTCCTCTTTCCCCCTCTCTCTAAGCATAAATAAATAAAATATTTTTAAAAAGAAAGAAAAGTACAGAAAACGTATAACTATTATGTACCTATAACAGAGACCAAAGTGTAGTTGAACTGAAGTGTAAACTCCTTGAATTGTGGGGGATATGTCTCATTTATTGTTGAATTCAACAGTACCTAACGGAGCCTTGCATGCAGTGGAGTTCAATAAATATTTGTTGATTGGGGGTCATAAATCCATTTAATAAATTTTTATTCTTTTTCCCCCCTTGGAAATAGTTCAAGAAGACTCTTAAATTAAGTTCTCTATAAATAGCATACCCTTAATTTTATAAGACTCTAAGGGTTTTTATGTAAAATATATAGCTATTTTTGTTTCATATATTATCTTAACATGATGCAAGAATAATATGTACTTAATTTTCAGAACATCCCTCAGTAAGCAAAATTTATCAGAAAATCAGTTGCAAATTGATGCTAATTTGTTGAGTTTGAAATACAGATTTGTAACTTTCACTAAATTCAACAATTCTAAATGTTTAGATAAATTAAATAGAAAGTAGAATTCCTGAAAAAGGAATTGTGATAAAGGAAAAGAATTCCTAAAAAAGGAATCATGATAAAGAAAAAGATTTTTTACCTAACTCATGGAGATGAAAAGGCAATATTGGAATAATTCCAATTATAATAGATGAAGAAAGGATCCTGGGTGATATTTTTTATATTGGGTGGTAATACTACATAAAACTACTCCAGGCAGTGGAAACAGCAGCAGGTGAAAACAAAGTGCAAATGGAAACTCTAGAGAGAAACACTTTGGAATCAAGTTTTTTTGATCTTTGCAGAAATGCTTTTAACTTTACAAAAAAAACCCTGAACATATGAACAAGAAGACAACAGCCTGAGGCACTCACAAGAAATGAAATTAATAAAGGTAGAGCAGTTTAGTAGCTCTGAATTTGAAAATATAATCTTAAAAGTTTAATTTGATTTTTCTAAAAATTGTTCTTTCATGTTAAAATTCTATTGTTTTTCAATCTTCATTATGTAAGTGTACCATGTTCAAGTTAAGGCCTTACTTGCCTTCACTGTTGATGGGAGTTGTAAGAACAACCATTTTGTGGGATTAATTGCTGGGTCTCTCAAATTTTCAAATGCCCATGCCCTCTGTTCCAGCCATTCCTCTTCTAGGCAATAACTTTTCATAGTCAGCTACATAGCTGGCACATATGCATAGTGATAAGTGTGCAAAGATGTTATTCATTGCAACATTGTTTGTAACAGTGGAGATCTATTAATAATGTATTCTCATCAATAGAGATCTCGTTAAATGTATGATGTAGCTTCATGCTGCAGACACAGGTGTTCATCGTTTTTATTATTTTATTCCCTACTCTTGTCTGATGTTGAATATTTTATAAGACAGACAATCTTAAGAAGCAAAAAATAATAATACATTATGATGTATCGATTTTATGGAATTCTATGATGCCCTAACAGAATGGTGTAAATCCCTGTGAATTAACTTGAAAATATATTAGTGATAGACTACTAAGGAAGTCACAGAACATGTACGATGTGATTTGTTCAGATAAAGAGAAAATTGAGCAAATTCTGTGTATAGGGAAGGAGAGGTATAAGTGTAGAAAAAGATATGCAAGATATACATCTAACTATGGTGAATGCCTCTCAGGTTTAAGATTGGAAGGGAGAGGGGTAGTCAATCAGTATTTAGACCTTTTATTCTATAAATCTCCATAATATTTATTTTTTCTTTATAATAAGAATATATTAGTTTTGTTTTTTTAAATAATAAAGGGAGAAAAAATAAGGGGCTCTGGTAATTTGCCCACACCCACATTCTTCCTAAAACTAATTAGTGTTAGAATTTCAGATTAAAATGTAGAGTTAAATGATTGCAGTTAGATTTAGAAAATAAAATATATACTACTACAACTGATAGAGTATGTGGAAATAGTTTGAAGATGTGGGTTTTAAAAATCTGTATTATTGCCCTGACTGGTATGACTCAGTTTGTTGGGCATCATCCCACAAAGCAAAAGGTCACTGGTTCAATTCCCAATTAATGCATATGCCTGGGTTGTGGGTTTGGTCCCTGGTCGGAGTGCGTACAAGAGGCAACCAACATGAGGGTGAAACAGCTTTGGAGGTTGCTTCATTTTTCATGCATCTGACTGATAGATAGTAGTTTTAACCTTCATTTTACCTCTCAGGGACTTCCTTAATAACAGGATCATGTCATATTGAAAATCCTACCACTGCCACACTCAGAGTCTGATACACAGAAGTGCTCAATACTTCATTAAATTTATTTTTCTTGCTACCTTTAAGTTGAATTCTGTCTCCTTCTCAACATGAACTCTCGTAAAAGAACATATGATTTAAAATCTCATAATATTCCATTGTAAGTGAACACTGATCCTGACCTAAAGTTTAAATTACAAATTTGGCTGATCCAGGATAAAAGGATGCTGCCACCTTGCCCACAATTCTCTGACTACCCTCTCCTTCCTGTGGTAACTCCAAATTTGTTACCACAAAAGGGTAATTTAGTGAATTGTTTTCTCCACCCCTAGATTTCTCCATGGCTAGCTGCGTCATAACATTCAGGCTGCAACACAAAGTTCACATCCTCCAAGAAACTATCAACCAATATAAAGCAGCTTTCATCACCCCCAGCTGAACTCTGCCTTTTGAAGTTCCTCTTTCTACATCACCCTGTCATATTATCTTCAAAACCTTTATCCATTCCTTGTTCATTTATTAGTTTCCTTGTGTATTGACTCTTTTACCTTCATTCTGACTGAATGTAAATTCTATAAAAGCAAGAGTATTTCCTCTTTAATTCATCCTTGTACCCTCCCTGCCTAGAATAATGCCCTACTCATAAAAGGCATTCATAATTTCAAAATTTTGTATTTCAAAATTTCAAAATTAAGAATTCATACAGTAAATATAAAACAGCCAGTGCATGTCTGCATTGAGCCCTTCCCTGTTTCCTTAAATTATACCTGCCATAGTAGATGCTTGAGGATGTACCTCAGTTCCTCTGCACCACTGAATTAACAATCAGACCATAGAGTACAGTTTTATCGGTTTCCTCATTTGTAAAACTGATATACTAATAGGCACCTACTACAGAGGTTATGAAAATTGAATAAGAACCACAGATCCATGGTAATATGTAGATGAAGGGGGCTCAGTTTTCTCATTCACCAGCAAACTGCATGCTTTAAATGTATGACCAAAAAAAAAGTACCACCTATTTCTTCAAACTACCTATCTTTGGGGAGGACTAGGAGAGTTGAAACTGTGCTGAGTATGAAGAAATATTAGACAAAAGTGAGGGACCTCCTCAATCAGGAAAACAGAAGTGATTCATAGAGATTGAGACTGGAAGGTACACCAAAATCACTTGTGAAATTTTACTTCCCACTGTGAAAATTGCATTACCTACGTCACAGATAAAGTTTCTGCCAACAAATTAAATAATGACTATTGAGCGAAGTCAAAATGATTTGCCTTTTAAAATAACTAAAAGTCAAAAGAATGACCATGTAAGATTTTATTTGCATGATGTAGGCAAATCTGTAACTGTATAGCTGAAAAACATAAATCAGAAAAACTTTTCAATCTTGGCAATGTCAAACGTGTCACCTGACCCAAAGCAAATAAGGAATGGTATTTAGAGGAAAACGGCATACCACGTCAAAGTGGTGACTTGGTATCAGATGCCTGGACAAGATGAATGTCAAAATAGTGCATGCTGGTAGTGGTTAATAGAAAAAATTAATGCCTATGCTCTGAAGACTCCAGAGCCAAAATGGAGTAGTCCATTTTAATTTTCAGAGGAATTTGGTGAACAAATGACTAGATATCCACCAAACCTTGGTACTAATGAAAAATACAGTGCATTCTGAGAAAATCAATATATAGTTTGCCTGAAGGTATCCCAAAGGAAACATTCAGTTATTGAGGTTTAAAATACGTTAGCCCCAGAATAATAAAATTCTTGAATTGCCAGCATTTTCAAGAACAGCAAAGGGGTTAAAGACATTTTATATTTTATCAAAGCTCTAAAACTGCCATGCAGAGTTTTATGCATTTCATATTTTTTTCTTGCTGCTTCTTTATGCAAAAAACATTCACTAATTCCTGAGAGCAATGCTTCACTGTTTAGACCTTCTTAATTTTCTCTTCAAATAAAATATAGTCAGTTCCACTCCTACCTAGACTCCACAGGTTCACTCAAGATTAAGTTGAGGGGACTGGACACACATCTTGAGGAGCAGATATTTATCACAATATCTTGTTGTAGTTAGTTAAACTACTGAGGTTTTGTTTGTTTCTGATTTGATTTTGGAAAATAAGTACTTTTTTAAAAGTCAAGTCGCATTTTAATTATGAATCTTGTTTTGTTTAATGACATAAAGAAAACACAAATTCTCTATTTTTAAAAAAATGTAGTGAAAATGTCAAGATGCAAACATAAAGGGCTAAGACTGTCTCTGCCAGAAAAGAAAGCTGAAGTTTAGGTTGGAAAATCATGCTAAATTTCCCTCCTTTTATCAAGTTATAAAACTATCAGTAGTTGATGAAGAGAAGATTGAAGACAAGCATTTGTCAAAAACTAATTTCATAGAAGCAATACTAAATTCAGTACAGAAGTATTTTAAAATAGTGTCAATTTAATAAAAAGAATTTTTCTTCCAATTTAAAAGAGTATTTGAGCATGCTAGGAGATACATTTTTCTATTCTGCAAATACTACTACACTTGCCCTAGTATTAGTAAGAAGAAAGGCCATTTAAAAAGGTGTTTACAAAGTTAGTGTTGTCATCTTTTCATAATCACTTACAGTCCTATGATCTACTGAGTCCCCAACAGGATTGTTATACTCAGAACTTATCACTAAGAAATAATTCATTATAATCATTGTTGTCAATGTGGCTCTAAATCACTTATTCCAATCTATTTTTGAAATTATTTAAAATGTTCCAAATTTAGATGATATTATGCAAATCCCTTGCACTTTTCAAACAAAATTTTAGTTCATTTTAAGTTATATATATCACACTTAGCCATGGACTGTAACTACAGAGAAAGAATGCTATAACTACAAACTTCCAAGTACTGTCTGCATTATGTTGAACTAGACAGATGATGAGTTCTGAATGTCAGTCCTCTGTGTTGGTCCCTTAGCTCTGACTCAATGATTGAAAATACAATTAATGATCTGTTCATTGAACTTCACTGAAAATGTAAATGGCTCTTCACCTTGGTTCCACCATGAAGACACAGTTGAAGTAGACTAATCTATCCTCCAATATGTCCATAGTAAGAATCTTCTCAGAGAGATTACAGAAGCTTCTTTTATAGACCACAAATTCTTAACAGATGGTCCTGCAGCTGGATTGAAATAGTTAAATCTCAGCAAGTGCTCTAAACCTAGGTAGAAAGAAACTATTTGCTATGACTGGTAGGTTTGATCAAATCATCTATAGATGATATGAAGAGTGAACACTTAGGGTCTACATCCCTGATGTGAACTTTGTACTGCTTTCTAGAAACTACGATGGAAAAAATAGCACAAGATTTCCAGTCTTAAGAATCACTACAATTCATTTGAAAATCTTACCTTTGAGTCCATTATGACAGTTTATTATTAACAGTGAGCAAAACATAAAATATGATAATTTTAGCATTTAAAAAAATTAACTAATAAAGTGAATTAAAAGTTAATTAATAAAAAACTGTAGTTACCATCAAAATATGTAAGTCTTAACAGATTTTCTAGTTTCTGAATTATTTCTTTATTGTGTAGGAACTTATTATTTTACTTAATCATTTGTAGTATATTAATGCATTTTCTCCTAACAAAAATATGATAAATTGATACTCATGAATATTACAAAATACCGGCACTGAAAATTATTTTTAAACAGCAAAAACAAAACATTTAAGATAGAAATTTGAATTTTTAGAAAATATCTATTACTGATATTTTTAAAACAATATGAAATCTATGTCTTTATAGAATATATAAGTTAATATTAAAGATATATCACTTTTTTGAGTATCTAATACATTTTGTGGTATAAGGATACTATTTGATTATAAAGTTATTGTTTCCCATCAAATTATTGAATGACTAGTACCTGGTATATATTTAAGATGTAGTTCTGTGTAGTGGAGAGAAAGCAGGCTTCATTCAGTGCTGGATGTGATGCTTTCTAACTAGTTGATAACGGGTAACTAACTGTTTTATCCCAAATGAGGTTATTGTAATGATTAAATGCTATAATAAATGCAAAACACTTGGTCCAGAGTTGGTTTTCAGTAATCAATAGTGCCCTTCCCTTTTGCAAGTCTCTTTCCTTATGCTATGTAGATATTTATTTCATTTTGTTAGATATTCACAATGAACCAACATAGCCAGTGATTTTGAAATATGGTCCTGTAGTCCTCAGCGAATGTCACAATCCCTGCATACACCAGGTTATATTTATCTAGAAGAATAAGCATTTTTTTAGAGCATGTATGTTTGCTCACTAGACAAAAAGATATGAAGATCAATTTGCTGGTAATTTTGAAGTTAATGCTTGGATTTCTTTCATTTTAATTTTTTTCCAAACTATTAGCTCATTTATTTTTTAAAAAAAATTCTGTACACGAAATTCTACTGTAGAAAGAAAGGCAAAGTTTTAAGTAAGCCAATCTAAAAGAAAGTAACACTCAGATCCAAAAACACAGTGAACTGTAGGCCAATCTTATTTATTTACTACAAAGTTTCTGGCTAGAACACTGGATACAGTATAACTCTTGTGGATGAAGTTCTCAGTGTCTGCTTATTTTTAAAAAATGATAATGATAGATTTCTTCTGGTCTTTCCCCACTCAAATCATTTTTGCCCCAGCAATATTTTTCTAGTCTTTAAAATACTCTGTGGAATATAGAATAAGGTTAAAGACAGCATTCTGCCTTTGAGGCCTTCCTTGGGTAAAGAAAAAAATTTAAAAATTTTAGAAAAAAAAGTTTTATTTTTAATGCCTGAAGAAAGCCTACCAGCCAAAACATCACCTTTAACATGATTTCTATTTCTGAGTAGTTTATCAACCAACCCTGCCTTTATTTGTTGGCCTAAAAACTGGTATGGGATTCTCTCTCAGTACTTTTAATGCATTCTGCTCTTTTGGGCCTCATTAGAAAGTTTCTCAGCATTACTAGGCTTTTTTTCTTCCTCATTGTACAATAGCAAATGAATGCATAGTCAAATTGCAGAGGCAATAGCACAGTAGCCTGTTTTATATACATTTGAAATTTAAGAATCAATTTTAGGGTATGTGTATTTTCAAATCATTAACTTGAAAGGAGTGCTCATTCTCAACAAATAATATACTTGGTCATGATGATATACTCATTAATTCACAACATTCCCTAAACCTGGAATTGTTGTAAAAGACCATGCACAGGCTGCAGGTGGTTTAAAGTGCAAACTTCACACTTTATGATCTCCACATTTTGCTTTTTACCAGGATCCAAACCAAAATCTGGTTTAAGGGTCAAGAAATCTAAAGACAAAGGACTTCAGACCTTTGAGGGATTCCAAGTTCACTTTTACCACACTATTCTATCTACATTCTGGTCTAGAAAGAGAAATTGAAGCATTTTTTCCACTGAGTTCACAGAAATGCTCATAGAGGCTTTATTTTAATTGTCATAAACTAGAACCAATACAAATATCCATCGACATATGAATTTTTAAACAAAATTTGATATATCCATATACTACAATACTAATAAAGAATAAAAAGGAGTGGACTATTGACACTTCCAACATAAACAGATTGAAAAAAAAATGCCAAAAAAGAGTATATAATATGTAATCAAATTTATAGAAAATTAAGAGGTCACCTATGTGGGTGGCAATAGGAGGAGACAGAGAGGGACAGGAGGAGGAATTATAAAGGGAGGTGGGGAAACCGAGGTCTAGGATATGTTCAGTTTCTTGATTGTGATTGTGTTGACACTACCCAACAAGGCAAGAAGATCATGTCTGGAATTCAGGGGATTCTCTGGGCATTTCTTAGAACTTCCATGTCCAGTAGTAAAAATTAATTCAAAATTCTAACAAATAAAAAGGGCAGGATTCAGACTCATCGCAATAAAAGTTTGAGTCACCCTGCCAGGTAAAGGACTTGGACCAGCTGATGTCCTGGTGGAGGGAAGGAAAAAGAAACTATAAACGTACCCAATTTGTGGTACTTTGTTATGACAACCCTAGCAAAATAATACAATGTACTTTTTACCCAGACAAATGGACAGCTGGAAATGCTGCCCACTCAGAAAACTGCTCTTGCTTAAATATGCCTGTAGGTCCAGATATTCTAATTACCACTGTGTGTGTGCTATCCATTACAGGAGATGTGCCCAACTGGTTTTTGGAAACTAAGTGCTGCTGTTTGACCTATAGAGAGCAGTCATCGTGGAACTATTCAAGGACTGAGGCATTCCCTACTAATGTACTTTTTCAAGCCTTTGTAGAGGGAGTCTCAGGAAACGTAGTTAGGAATGGCTGTGCATGGCATGCATGATAAATCTACTCCAACGTTTCTATCTCCATAAGCCTTTGACTTCTGCTATTCCAAAGAATTTCTGGCATCTCTTCATTCATATATATATAAAAATATTATTTACATTAAGTTTATTATATTATATTATATTATATTATATTATATTATATTATATTATATTAATTTCTTTTGAGCCTAACTTTCAGTCAATCCAACAAGTAAACTGTTGGAGTCACTTCCAGCTACACAAGCTACTGAATTAAATTTAGAATCTTCAGTAAGTGCACCCATATCCATAAATGTGGACCAACACAATGCTCTGTTCCATCTTTCTTGGTCCAACACCCTTAGAATTTATTTCCTCATGTATGCCTCAAATTTCTGTCAGTATAAATTTGCAGAATTTTGCTATTTTCTTAATATATAAGCTATTTTGTGAGACTTTGTACTTTGGAGCATATGAGATATGACCCTAGTAATGGCTCTAAAAAGAATGCTTGGGGTGAGTCTTGAGGAGAATGGTAGTACCCTTACAAGGTAGCTGCCTTGGGCAAGGTTATTGCTGAGCTTGCACACAAGGGAAGGGAAGTCATCTCACAGGAAATCTGCTTCCATTGCCAATGCCTCCATTCCAGGTTTCAGAGTCCCACAACTTACAGTTGATGCCTTAGCTTTCATGATTTGGTGAGCCTGTCAATTCAATTTACATTATAATTTGTAATCTTTATAATTAAATTCTGTGTTTAACTATCAGCAATGTTGGTACTGTTGCTACAAGAAATAAGAAATTATTTTAAGGCTACCATAGAAGCTGTCAGGTTCACTGACCATGCCTTGAACTAAGAGTTAAAAACTTGTGCTTTCTCAATTTTCTTCCTGTAAATAAATATTCCCATTCATTCAGAAGACTCCATCCTACACCAAGCTTCCTTTAGTCATTAATACAATCATAATGGTCAAATGTGGCAACAATTAGGCTACCAAGGTACTTCTCTCTAAAGATACTCATCACAATCAATTATAGGTGATAATTTGATTAATTGTGATGTCACTGCATGCCATGGATTACTAGTATTTCACATTTTATAGTCAC
This sequence comes from Anoura caudifer, assembly GCA_004027475.1. Taxonomy (NCBI): domain Eukaryota; kingdom Metazoa; phylum Chordata; class Mammalia; order Chiroptera; family Phyllostomidae; genus Anoura; species Anoura caudifer. Next base: position 427,986 of record PVKU01000364.1, on the reverse strand, counting down.
AGAGCTCAGTGTTTCATTCAAGTCCAAGGACATGGTCAAATCCCATCTTTGCCAACCACTCCCCAAATCGCATCTTTGTAAAATTTTCTGATAATTATTCTACTTTATTTAGACTTTATTTAGTATATATCCAAATTATTTCCTAATTTGTAAAATGTAATTAGAACTAATAATTGTGTAAGAAAAATGCCCAATAATAAAATGCAAAAATATTTTGAAATAGTATAAACTCATGCAAATCACTGAAAAAGCATCCTCCTTACATTGTAGTAGATCTATTACAGTGATTAAGAACACTTAGGTGATAAATCTAATGCTTATTTTAGACCAACAATTTATGATTCTTTTCAAGGAATTTGCATATGGTTAAGCTACAGATTGACTTGTTTCTGATTTTAGATGTATTAGAGGCACATGAAAGCCACCGAATTCAATTCCCTATTAAAAAGAAAATGTTTTTGTTTAAACTTTGATTTTGCACAAATTCTTTTTGAATTTTCTAAATTTTTAGCTTTTGGGGAGAAAACAAAAGGGCCTATAATTATCACATTACATCACTAAGTTTTTATTTTTCTTCTCCATAATTCCTCATGGTAGGTGAGGAAGAGAAAGGGAATTATCTATGATTCAATTTTTATTAAATAGCAAGTTGGACAGCATTAATATAGCAAAAATCCTGTGAGCACAAAATAGGGTTGCAAGACAGATTAACAAATACTTTTTGAATTTAAACAATGTTCATAAGGAAGGCTGAATTCTTACCAACATGTAGAATTTGTCCCGGGACCTATATATTGGGTGTATTCAGTTGTCTAAGGGTTATAAATGTCACAGTATCAAAAAAAAAAAAAAGTTTCATAGAATATGACTTAGCCATTTAAATGAGTAATGATAAATTGACTTTTATATTTTTTTTTGGTCTGACTTAATTCTATTATCAGTATAGTATTGGTTGAAAATTACTGATAGTGGCCTGTCTGTACTGACCTTAATCAAAAAGTTATATTCCTTTAAACGTTTATTTGAGAAATTATTAGTCAAGAATCCAACACAGTTGGAATTATTATATAATAATAAGCTTCAAAGCAAAGAGATTTCCTGTCAGTCAATTTACTGGGAGAGATTTGAGAAACTGAAACAATGATTGCAATTACAATTGAAATTTGATACCTCCTAATTAAAAGCAATGTATTCTTGTCAGTACTTACTCCTCTTTGTTGCTTTCACTGTGTACATAATTTTTCTTAGTGATTCTTCCATATACTCTCAAAGGTTAGGTAAAAATTTGATTAAAATTAGTATTGTGTTAGAATTATAAAACTTTAATTCTTTCATAAATTTAAAAGGGTCTTTTTAGAGATTCCTGATAAGTGTATTATTGCTCAGTAGTTAAAATGACAATGTAGTTTTACATTTAAATATTGTTACACATTAAACAGGGTTAAATAACAAATATAAAACAATTTATGATATTCTTAAAATGTACGAATACCTCTGTGTAGCACTGTTACAAAGAATGAATGCAATTCATTCTCATTCATATGAGATAGAGTTTCTCTAAAAAGATACGTGTGTTTAAAAACAAAAATTAACTATTGCTTATGGCTAACTCCATAAATTTAAAATTGGAATCATACTAGGATATAAAAGTAAAAAATAAACTTTTTAACATATGAAATTATTATATATAAAAGTTTTATGACAGTACTTATAACAAAAATTAACTTATATTTCAATTATAGTAATAGTAAAGATTCAAGAATGAGAAAATTTCCATAAACATTTCAAATTTGGATGTGAGCATTTCTACTTGTAGTATGAATCAATAAAACCCCTTTTGTGAGGGTCTCATTGAATCTTATCATCACCACCCCATGGAAAACCAGACTGATCATAATATTTTGCCCTTAATTTGCCTTGGCTCATGAATACTGTCAGAGTAAAAACTGGGGTTAGCCATACAAATAGAATTTTATTTCATGAAATGATTTCAAAGAAAAAAAGAATTGATTGTTTCTCAAGCTTCTCCCTATTGATTATCTGAAATTCTACAATTAAAAATCTACTTAATAGGTTTTTGTGAGGATTGAGTTAGCATTTAAAAACACAGAAAAGCATGTGAATATTTGTTAAATAAAAGTTTCATTCCTTCTGTGTTTTAAAAAGTAACACATTAGACCATCTTAGTCATTTCCACCTCAGAAATTAGTTTCTTCCAATTCCATCCCCAAAGCAAAAACAATAGGGTAAAATCAGGAAATCAAGAAAGAATAGTGTATCTTCAAGGAAAAATAAGAGTATAGGAAGAAAATATTGCTGCATGGAATATCTGAAATTTTCCTGCCTATGTTCTCCTCTAGAACTTTTATGGTGTCATGACTTATATCTAAGTCTTTTATCCATCTTGAGTTTATTTTTGTGTATGGTGCAAGTTGGTGATCAAGTTTTTTGTTTTTTCTTTTTTGTTTTCTTTTTTTTTTTTTTTTGCATGTAGCTGTCCAGATCTCCCAATACCATTTCTTGAAGAGGCTATTTTTATTCCATTTTGTGCTTCTTCCCGCTTTGTCAAATATTAATTGACCATAGAAACCTCGGTTTATTTCTGTGCTCTCTATTCTGTTCCATTGATCTGTATGTCTGTTCTTATGCCAGTACCAGACATCTTGATTACAATGGACTTATAATATAGTTTGATATCAGGTATTGTGATCCCTCCTACTTTGTTTTCCTTTCTCAAAATTGTTGAGGCTTTTCAGGGTCATTTATGTTTCCAAATAAATTTTTGAAATGTTCTATATCTGTGAAATATGTCATTGGTATTTTAATAGAGATTGTATTAAATCTATAAATTACTTTGGGTAGTATGGACATTTTGATGATATTAATTCTTCCAGTCCATGAACATGGTATGTGCTTCCATTTATTTGTATCTTTCTTAATTTCTTTCTTCAGTGTCCTGTAGTTTTCTGAGTATAGGTCTTTCACCTCCTTGGTTAGTTTTATTCCTAGGTACTTTATTGTTCTTGTTACTATAGCAAATGGGATTTTTTCCTAATTTCTGTTTCTGATATTTTGTTGTTGGTATACAAAAATGCCTCCAGTTTATGAATATTGGCTTTGTATCCTGCTGTTTTGCCAAATTCACTTATTAGGTCGAGTAGTTTTTTAGCGGAGTCTATAGGATTTTCTACCAAGTCTTCCTCCTTTACAATTTGGATGCATTTTATTTCTTTTTCTTATCTGATCACTCTGGCTAGAATTTCCAATACTATGTTGAATAGAAGTGGTGAAAGCAGACACCCTTTCCTTGTTCCTGATCTTTGTGGAAAAGCTTTTAGTTTTTGACCATTGAGTATGATGGATGTAGGTCTCTCATATATGGCCTTTATTATGTTGACATATGCTCCCTCTAGTCCCACTTTGCTAAGTGTTTTTATCATAAATGGGTGCTGTATCTTATCAGATGCTTTTTCTGCATCTATTGATATGATCATGTGATTTTTATCTTTTTGTTTATGTGATGTATTACATTTATTGGTTTGTGAATATTGTACCATCCTTGCATCCCTGGGATAAATCCCACTTGATCATGGTGTATGATCTTTTTAATATATTGCTGGATGCAATTTGCCAATATTTTGTTGAGGATTTTAGTGTCTATGTTCATCAGCAATATTGGCCTGTAGTTTTCTTTCTTTGTTGTGTCTTTATTTGGTCTTGGGATTATGATGATGTTGGCCTCATAAAAAGATTTTGGGAGTCTTCCCTCTTCCTGGATTTTTTGGAATAATTTGAGAAGGATAGGGGTTATCACTTCCTTAAATGTTTTGTAAAATCTCCTGTGAAAGCATTTAGTCCAGGGCTTTTGTGTGTCAGGAGTTTTTTGATTACTGCTTTAGCTTCACTAGCTGTTATCAGTCTGTTCAGGCTTTTTGCTTCTCCCTGATTCAGTTTGGGAAAATTATGTTTATAGAAATTTGTCCATTTCACTCAGGTTTTCAAATTTCTTGGCATTAGTTGTTCATAGTGATTTCTTACAATCCTTTGTATTTCTATATTATCAGTTTTAATTTCTCCTCTTTCATTTCTGATTTTATTTATTTGGGTCCTCTCTCTTTTTTCTTGATGAGTCAACAAAAGCCTTGTTGATTTTGTTTATCATGAGTGTATTAAAAAGCTGTGGTAAATTCACACAGTGGAATACATACAGAAGAAAGAAAGAAAGAACTCTTACCCTTGGTGACAGCATGGATGGAACTGCAGAGCATTATACTAAGTGAAATAAGCCAGGCATTAAAAGGCAAATACCATATGATCTCACCTGTAAGTGGAACCTAATCAACAAACAAACAAGCAAGCAAAATAGAACCAGACACATTGAAATAAAGAACAAACTGGCAGTGAGCAGAGGGGAAGGGAGAGGGGAATAACTGGGGAAAGAAGGGGAAGGGTCAAGTCGAGGAACATGTATAAAGGACCCATGGACAAAGACAGCAGGGGGGAAAGATTGAATGTGGGAGATGGGGGTTGGGTAGGGCAGGGGAGAGTAATGGGGTAAAATGAGAACAAATATAATGAAACAACAACAAAAATAAATTAAAAAACAAAAAAGAGTATGGGAAGAAAAAACTGTAAAGGTAAAAGGCTCAGAAGGAAAAGAGTCTGTTACTAAACTCTATAAGGGCCCACTGCAGACAAGTTACTGATGTCTGCAGTGTCTAATTGCCTGCCATAACTGCTGTAACATAGCCTGCCCAATCCTTTTGCAGAACATGCAAACCATGAATTCATCTGTGTGTTCAAAATCAGAGGCTTAAAGGGGGGAAAAGTATAACTTTGATTGAAACAATGCTTAAGTGTCAAATGAGGGTTCATTTTAACTTTTTCAAAACATCATCAAAGATACCTCTCCTCACATATGTACACATACAGCATAGCAAAATTGTCACTTATTTAACATTAGGGTTAATATGTTTGTACAGTCATATTTAGTAAACATACTTTCAGTGCATATTTTCTTTTAATAAAATTCAAGATAAAATTTCATACACAGGCAACAAAAACAAAAACAAACAAGTGGGACTCTATCAAACTAAAAACTTCTGTACAGGAAAGGTAATAATCAACAAAATGAAAGACAACCTATAGAATAGGAGAAAATATTTGCAAACCATATATCTGATAAGGGGTTAATATTCAAACTACATAAGGAGCTCATACAACTCAAAAGCAAAAAAAACAAACAAAACTAATAACCTGATTAAAAATGTGCAAAGGACTTGAATAGACATTTTCCAAAGAAGATAGTCAAATCACCAACAGGTACATGAAAAAGTGATCAATATCACTAATCATCAGGGAAATGGAAATCAGAACCACAAGATATTACCTCACACTTGTAAGTATGGCTATTATAAAAAAAGATGAGATAACAAGTGTCAGTGAGGCTGTGGAGAAATTGGAACCCTTGTGCACTTGTTGGTGGTAATGTAATTTGGTACAGCTATTATAGAAAATGGTATGGAGGTTCTTCAAAAAAATTAAAAACAAAATTACCAATCTAGCAATACCAACTCTGGTTATATATCCAAAGGAAATGAAATCAGGATATCAAAGACATATTTGTGATCCCATATTCGTTGCAACGTTATTCATAATAGCTATGAAATACAAACAACCTAAGTGTCCATTGATAAAGAAAAGGTGGTGTATATGTTCAATGGAATGTTGTTCAGCATAAAAAAAGAAGAAAATCTTGCCAATCATAGCAACATGGATGAAACTTGAGGATATTATGCTAAGTTAAATAAATGAGACACAGAAATATAAATACTATATGATCTCACTTATATGTGGAATTTGAAAAAGTCGAACTCATAGAACCAGTGAGTAGAACAGTGGTTGCCAGAGTCTTGAGGACAGGAGAAATTGGGGATGTTGGTCAAAAAGTATAAACTTTTAGTTAAAATTCTGGGAATCTAATGTATAGTGTGGTGACTATAGTTAATAACACTGTGTACCTGAAGTTTTGTGTACAGGAGTTAAGTGTTCTTACAATGTGTACATACACAATATAACTGTGAGGTTATGGGTATGTTAACTTGTGGTAATCATTTCACATTGTATATGGATATTAAATCATCATGTTGTACACATTATGCACAATTTTATCTGTTAATTATATCTCAATAAAGCAGAAAATTTTTCATGAATAAAAGTAGGTATTTTTGTTAAAAATTCAAGTACTGAAATAATCATAAATGTGTATTTAATTTCAAAATATGTAAAAGTTGAAGCAGCAAGTACATGTTTATAAATTACACCTATATGATACCATAGAAATGGAATATAAGAATGAAATACTCTATTCATTTTGTAATATTAGGTTTTTTTCTCCCATCAACTCATCTCTTTTTTCCATGATCTAATGTGTTTGATAATTCATGAATTCAAAGTGCTCAGGTTTTACTGACTTGACAGTTTTCTTAACTACTGAGGCAGGCAAATAAATCATAAAGTTCTCTAATTTTTGTTTGTTTAAATATAAAAATATTTTGATCCTGATTCTGTGATATTTATATATCCCTCTTTTTGTCCCTTCTTCTCTTTACTTGCTTTAGATAACCTTCCCCAATCCTCACTTTCTGGCTCTGTAAAATGAGGTTAATATAAACTATGAAGTTTGGACATTTTCAGAGGGATTAAATGAGACAATACATGTAAAGCATCCAGCGTGCTAATACAAAATGTTTCTTTTCTTCTCATCCCTCTCTTTGTCAGTTTTAGAACAGTCAGAGTAATTGCAGTGGAAGAGAAAGAAATTTTCTTCATGTCCTTGGTTCATTCCCCAGTGCAGGCACTGGTTAACAATATACTTGATGTTCAAAGTTTTTTTATGATATGTTATAAAGAAAACCAAAGTCATTTATTTACTCACTTACCCAAATGCACAGTGCTCCATCTCCATTCTACCAGGGTAAGCTTCCTAGTAGCACTGCTATGATATTTCCCTTCAGCAGCTATAGTGGCTCCAAAATAGAAGATCTGAAGAGCTAGCTTTGAAACTAGAGAGAAGAACTTGATAGCTTCACAGAATTTCTGAATTTAACTTAAACTCTGATGGAAGGACAAACAGTAAGAATTAAGGGGATTTCAGTTTTTTGACTTCCGGCCAAGATAGAGGCGTAGGTGGACACACTGTACCTCCTCACACAACCAAAATTAAGGACAACAAAGATTTAGAAACAAGAAAACAACCAGAACTAACAGAAAACTGAACTGTGCAGAAGTCCGACAACCAATCATCCAGACCAGTAAGAGGGGCAGAGTCATGGCAGGAAAAAGTGGAGTTGGCGGATCAGGGTACACCGGAGCCCCAGGCATGCAGACCCCAGATGCACAGACCCCAGGTGCACAGGTGGCAGCTAGCGGACCCTGGGCACAAGGTGGCAATGGGAAGACCCATTGAGGCTGCACAAGGTGGCTGGCTGACCAGGCAGTCCCATATTCAAGTGCAGATAATCCAGGTGAAAATTGAGAGCTAGACAGACCTCACAACCCAGGGCCCCAGCACCGGGAAATAAAACCTAAAAACACCAATTGAAAACACTTGTGGGGGCTGAGGTGCTTGGAGAGACTCCCAGCCTCACAGGAGAGTTTGTTGGAGAGACCCACAGGGTCCTAGAACATACACAATCCCACCCACATGGAAATCAGGACCAGAAGGGCCCAATTTGCTTGTGGAAAGCAGGGAAGGGACTGAAATAGGAGAGAGAGTGGAGCAAGACCCATTGTTCCCTCTCAGACCCCACCCCAACATACAGCATCACAACCCAGGGACTGGGCTGCCCTGCCCTGGTGAACACCTAAGGCTCCACCCCTCACTATGTAATAGCCTCGACCAGAACTCCCCCCTCCCCAAACAAAACAAAAATGGCTCAAATGGGAGAACATATCAAAGCCCCAGAGCCAATTCATCTAAGCCACCAAGAGATATCCAACCTAAGTTGCCTACCAGTTCAAAGCACTGGTGATCAGATGCTCACAGAATTGGTTGATTTTGGTTGCAAATTAGATGAAAAAATAAAGGCAACACTAAGTGAAATGAAGGAAAACACACAGGGAACCAATAGTGATGAGAAGAAAACTGGGACTCAAATCAATGGAGTGGACCAGAAGGAAGAAAGAAACAACCAAACAGAAAAGAATGAAGAAACAAGAATTCAAAAAAAATGAGGAGAGGCTTAGGAACCTCCAGGACATCTTTAAACATTCCAACATCCAAATTATAGGGGTACCAGGAGGAGAAGAGGAAGAGCAACAAGTGGAAAACTTATTTGAACAAATAATAAAGGAGAACTTTCCCAATCTGGCAAAGGAAATAGACTTCCAGGAAGTCCAGGAAGCTCAGAGAGTCCCAAAGAAGGTGGACCCAAGGAGGAATACACCAAGGCACATCATAATTACAGTAGCCAAGATTAAAATGAAAGAGAGAATTCTAGAAGAAGCAAGGGATAAGGGGACAGTCACCTACAAAGGAGTTCCCATCAGACTGTCAGTGGATTTCTCAAAAGAGACCTTCCAGGCAAGAAGGGGCTGGAAAGACATTTTTCAAGTCATGAAAGTTAAGGACCTACATCCAAGGTTGCTCTAACCAGGGAAGCTTTCATTTAGAATGGAAGGGAAGATAAAGCACTTCTCAGATAAGGTCAAGTTAAAGGAGTTCATCAGCACCAAGCCCTTATTGTATGAAATGTTAAAGGGACTTATCTAAGAAAAAGAAGATTAGAAAATATGACAGTAAAAAGACAGCAAACTCACAGATATTAACAACCACACCTAAAACAAAAGCAAACTAAGCAAACAATAGAGCAGGAGCAGAAACACAGAAATGGAGATCACATGGAGGGTTAGCAACAGGGGAGTGGGAGGAGGAGAGAGGAGGAAAGGTACAGAGAACAAGTAGCATAGATGGTAGGTAGAAAATAGACAGCGGGAGGGCAAGAATAGTGTGGGAAATGTGAGAAGCTAAGAACTTATGACACATGGACATGAACTAAAGGGGGGAATGTGGGTGGGAGGGGGTGTGCAGGGTGGAGGGGAATGAAGGGGGAAATGGGACAACTGTAATAGCATAATCAATAAAATATATTTAAAAAAGAATTAAGGGGATTTCGGCAGAATAGACACACCAGTTGGTCACCTGCTGAAAAGAGGACTGACGGATACTAGGCCGCTGCTGTAGCTGTTCTCGTTGTTGTTTCAGGAGTCCATCGGACCGAGGTTAGGGATGGAGCAGCATCTTATTCTAATTCCACGAGAACACTATGCCTTGAAATTTCTGATTCATAAGTGATTGGAAGTTGACAAGAAGGTTAATGATGATGGTTTAATATAAAATTTAGAAATTAGCTCATTTGAAGTGGAAGGAAAACCACTTGGCATTTTGAAAGCTGGTCAAGGACATGGGGTTGTGAGGGAAACAGTTTACACACTAAACCATACTGTGACCTCCCTGGGTTCACAATAATGCTTAGAAATCCTCAAGGCAAAACAAATAACTTTTGAGGGAACACTGTCCATAACTTATGTTTAAGTCTCTAAAATACAGTTCCAAAAGGACTAAGCAATATGAATTCAATGAAGGCAAGCTTTCACCAAACATAACCCCAACAATTCTGAGATACTTAATTATTTATGTTTAAATACAATTTTTGCAGACATTTGACATTGTGCTTTTGAGAAAATTGTAAAATAGTTTTAAAAAATGTTCCTGAGCCCAATATAATTATAATTTGAGGTACTTTCACATAAGCAAAGTAATTTCAATTTTAATTTTAAAATAGTTTTGAAACCTCAAGAAACCTCTACCTCTGAGGCCAAAACTCAGGGGCCTGGGAGCCTACTTTTTATCACACATCTCTGTGCAGCTTTTAACTTTTAAAAATCATGTGCACGTGTGCCTATTTTTAAAAATTGATTAAAATCATTGAACAACAGATTCAAGTCTGAACGTGAATTCCCAAGGCAATATTAAGCACACATGATAAGAAAATACCAATTTTCTCAAAACTATGATGTGGGCAATTAAGAAATGCTTTGAAAAGAAAAATTTTACTTGATAACTTTAACAAGTTAAAAAATTAGGGTATATTAAAATTGAAATGTTATTATATGTGGAAAAGAATTATCCTAGTCAATCTCTATAAATAAATATAAATTGTAGTTACTAACAAGAAATTAGAACAATGAATAGAAGTGACTCAAGCCCTTGTATTTTTATTACTATCCTAATGGTCAACCTAAAATTTCTCAGCCCAGTTCTAATCACTGTTCTTGAATAAATCTATTCCCAAGCCCACACCTGTAATGGCTCTTCAAAAGCATAAATTTCTATACACATGCCTGATGTTATTGGTATTATTGTTTTATTGAACATTTTATCACAATGCACCTCAAAAGTCTTCACTAAAATGTCACATTGATTTTAAAACCCTTTTAAAAACTGGATTCTGAAGTTCATAGGCAAAATATGCAAAGAATAATCTATTTCTTTTAGTTTTTTCTTTGACTTGGATACCTAATTATAGAAGTGAAGCATGCAGTCAAAGAGTCACACTCATGTACAATGTTTTGCTCTCTACCCTTCTCTGCCTTCTATGGTCCTGAATGTAGAATCAAAAAGATCAAGTCAAGGTTTCTGTTGTTATGAAAGCCAAACAAGGTTATTAATCTTATGTAAACTGACAGACAAGTATATATACCTTTTTATGGACTTAAATTGCGTGAGTATTAGGCTTTTAAGTATTGAGGTGTCATTTTAAACATTGCTTCAAGTAAGACTTGCCTGACCACTGAATCTAAAGTGAGCCCCATCACCCTGTTTTACTTGTCTAGCAGTTGAAGCCATGTAATGTTTTCTTTTCTTTATGTGCTTATCACTTATCACACCTCTTTAAAATGTAGATTCCATAATCAAAACTAAAATCATTAGGACCAGGAACAGTGCCAGGCGTGTAAACTCTCAATAATATTTACTGAATAAAAGAATAAACTGACACTTTTCTACAAGAAATTTCTTTGAACTTGAGCATATATTGGATAACTTGGTAATCATTTTTAATTAAATGCTTATGAAGCACTACTTAAATTCCAATTATTTCTAGAATTATATGAACACTCTCCAGTTAGTCTCTTCTCCCTTTCTTTCTTTCCTTATTTCAATGTAACATTCTTAAATGTGGCAAACTGCAGACAATTGGGGAAGACTCTAGTAAATTCAATAATTGAACACATACCAAACAGCTAAAATTTAAACTGCCTTTGAAAGGCAAGTACCGAAAGAGGCAGTGTTTTCAGTAAGCGGATCCATGGGTGACACCGGCTTATTCCTTCCACCAGTTTCAAAATGTGTGCCTTGGCTTGCTATTCTCCACTCTGGATACCCTTTTTTTGGCAAACTACGTAGAGTATATGACTTTCATCGGATCACAAATCTCTACTGATGCCCTCCAGAATGAATCAGACGCCTATGTCTGCACTCTCTCTATAGCTATCTGATTCTGCAAACTCAGCATTTCCAAAATGAGTCAGTCATTTTTCCTCCCATCCCACTTCCCTCTTCTAGCTACTAAGGCCACAGAAGTCACTGCAACTTAAAACTTTTGTTTTTGTTAAAACAAAAAAATCTATATGTTGTTCTTTTAAAATATTTTTAGCTGATCCATGGTTTGTGGATCAGTTGGTTGGAACATCATCCAGTAACTGAAAGGTCACCACTTCAGTTCCCAGTCAGGGCACATGCCAGGGTTGTATAGGCTTGATCCCCAGTTGGGGTCCAGCAGCCAACCAGTGATTCTCTAATGCATTGACATTTGCAATATTGTTCTTTCTCACTCTCTCTCTCCCTATCTCTCTTTCTCTCTCCCTCTCTCCCCCCTTCCTCTCTCTCCTGAATGAGAATAAAATAAACCTTTAAAAAATATTTCTAAATATGCCTTCTCTTGTTCATTCCCAATTACAGGTACCATCACTTTCTTAGATTATTGCAACAGTCTCCAATTGGTTCATCTATTTCCATAACAGGCTCATTCAGCCCATTAGAAAAATTTTTGGCAGTGAACCCTTCTTTAAATACTATTTTCCTCATTTTGTTCACCTGGTCACTTTTGCTTCGTAAACACCACTCTAGTCTATTTGCCTTTCACCACTCTCACTATAAACATTCTGGCCCCAAACATCATCATCTCTTAACTCAACCATTATGTCAGTTTCATAATTGGTTTCCTTCATTCACCCTTAACTTCCTCCAATCCACACTCCAGTCAGAATCATCTTTTTAAACTGTAGAGCCAAACATTCTACTCCGCACTTAAAATCAATCAGTGGCTTTTCACCATGCTTAGGTCAAAGATCAAAACCCTGCAAAGTCTGAACAATCTGGTCTATCTTATCCCTCTAACCTCAGCTTTAACCATCCAATCTTGTTTTCTGTGTACTTCTGTAGTCTAGTCACACTGATCTTAAAGTTCCTCAAAGAGTCAGGTTTCCTCCTGCCGATGGGCCTTGACATGTGTTGACCTCTCTAACTATAAAGTTTTGCCTACCCTCTCCTCTCTTTGCTCAGTTACTCTATTCTTTGTTTAGTTTAATTCAAATATTACTTAAGGCAAACTTTCCTGACACTGCCCCTGTCCCAGACTAGTTATACTCTCTCATGATACCATGTATCTCCCCTTCACAGAACTAATCATAATTCAATAGGCAGTTGGGTAATTACAATTGTTTAAAGTATAGATTTCCTGCTAGAATACAATTTCATGGGGTTGGGCAAGAGTTGGATTTGATTCACCACTGTTTGCCAAGTGCTTGCACATTACTTTGCACATAGTAGATGCTCAATAAATATTTTTTCAACATATATCAAATGAGAAACTCAGAGTAACTATCCATAATTTCCATCATCATGTCTATTTCCAATGGCCAAGTTTCAAGATTACAGATGATTTGGCCTTATCCCACCTACCCACAAATATTAATCACCAACACTGAATATGAAGCTCTTCTCTCTCCAAAACATGCTCTATTTAATCATGCATCCAGGTTATCATCAATCACTTTGTTTTTCTAGCCCAGAATGCTCTTCCTTCTATTTATCTTAATTCTACAACTCTTTAAATGTTCAAATTCAAAGAGGCAAATATTACTTTTTCTACCAATCCTTCCTTGGACATTCACATTGATTTATCTTTACTGTGTAGTCCCATAATATTATTAATAGATATACAACAATTCAATATTATCTTAGATTATTCATGAATTTTTACAGTTATTAAGCTAGTCTCCTCAACAAGATCTTAGATTTCTTAAAGTTAACATTACTTACACTTTTTTCCTAAGTTCTCTTCCAAAGCTTCCCATCTCTACATCTCCCAAGCCTATAGTCCCAAAGATATCAATATCTCCTAGCACTGTATATTTTATAAAGTATTCAATAAGTACTTACTAATTAATACATTGTCTACTGACCCAGAAATTCTTAATTGATTTCTTCATATTTAGCTCTACCCTTAATTTAGTCAATAGTGTGGCCACATATTGAGCAGGGACTTATTTTCTAACTAAAAGTCAAAAGCATAAAAATGATCCAATAAAATATTCAATCTGAATTCTCTACTTTGCTTTATGATAAGGTCAGTTGACAATATCAGTTTGGATCCAGATTTTACCAGATTCCAAAGTTAATCATGATGTTCAGGCAAGTGACTTGAGAAGCCCATTATATCTCCCAAGGTATTGTTTAGTGCATTTTTTTCACCGATACTGAATCTACTGCAGCTTCCAAAAACGTATTCATAGACTAAAATAGTACCTTAATACTCTGAAAGAGTTAATGGAGTTGATGAAATGCTTAGCCCAAGTCCCATATCAAGGACATTCTTTCTTAATGGCACATTAATAAGAAAGGATTGTACTTTCTGATGGCTCACTTTTCTAACTACCTGATCTTATGAATATATTTACTTGTTGTTTATGACCTCAACAACTTAATGCTGGCTATTTTCTAAGAAGTTTAGAACCTTATTGGTGGGAACATAATAAGAGCCCAATAAACATTTCATTGATTTGAGTTTCCCATCTTACATTTGTTATTTTGAACCCAAGTTGTGTGAAAATGTGAAAAGACAATTTTTCACTGTATATACCAAATCATGAACTTCAATTCCTGCTCAAAACATAAATAGTGAAAATTCTCTATGTAACACTCAGATTGCAGAGGTTAATTTTTAAGTCACAGGAGTACTGTTTAGTAACATGAACTATATCTTTATTTATAATTTGCTTGTATTCTAAGAGAACTAATGGAGCTTTCAAAAATGGTCTTGACTTGATCAAAAAGAATGCTAGGCCCTAGAAGACTGACTCAAAGTTATTTTTCTATCATTAGTTAAAATTGTAAGCACTTCAGACCATTTATAAGAGCTTGCCTTTATAATTTAGATATTTTAATCAGAGTAAATAAAAATATTAAAATTAGTTGAAAAATATTTTGTTTGTAATATATTGTTAATAACTCTGTGTTCTGTGATTTAATTCCCAAGCATTCAGTTAACTTAGCCTTGTTTCATGAACCACTGAGTATCCCCATATCAAGGATAGGATCTCAAATATATACACAATTTTCCTACAAATGAACTTTGAAATCTAGCTTAGACTTCGCTTGCAGTCATCATTGGCCTCCAAAGCAAACAATGGTTTTACTCCATCTATGAAATGTAATCTCTTCAACATAGCTGGCAGCTTCCATAGGGCTCCAATGTTAGATAGAAAACCAATCTATCTCTGTGAATCAATCCCTTAGGTCCATACGGCAAAATCTATCTCAGAAAAATCAATTTCTGGTTAAGATGGAGGTGTAGGTAAACACTGCTCACCTCCTTGCACAACCACAGCAAAAATTACAACTAGACCACAAAACAAATATCAACCAGAATCATCAGAAATACAAGCCATAGGGAAGTCAAAAAAACCAAAGAATTAAAGAACCCACATTCATCCAGATGCATACGAGGGGTAGAGACGTGCAGACACCCAGAGAGGCACAGAGATGAGGGTGGGTGGTCCTACATTCACGTATGGTGGATAAAAATTGGGAGGAATACTTCCAGAGTGAGGGATCCCAGTCTCATACCAGACCACCCAGCCCCTATGTAGGGTTCCAGTGCCAAGAAGATAAGTCCCCATAACTTCTGCTGTAAAAACCAGTGGGGATGCAGGCAGTGGAAGAAACTGCAGGATTCTCAGGAGTCTCCTCTTAAAGGGCCTACAATGAACTTAGGACTTACACAGAGTCACTCCCTCTGGGCTTCAGCACCCATGCAGCAGCAATGGGAAAAGCACCAGTGGCATATGGGGAGAAACTGAAATGTCTGGCATTAGGGCAAATGCCAGGAGAGAGCTTCATCCTAGACAAAACTCCAGAGGACAGGCAGCAGCATTGCCCACTCTGGCAATTACCTAAGGCTCCACCCCATCCAACTTACCAGCATGCTTTTCTACAATAGGCCTACTAAGACAGGGAGTCAAAGCAGCTTTACCTAATACATAGAAACAAACACAGGGAGGGTATCAAAAGGAGGAGACAAAGAAATATGGCCCAAATGAAAGAGCAGAACAAAACTTCAGAAAAAAGAACTAAATGAAATGGAGATAAGCAAACTATCAGATGCAGAGTCCAAAACACTGATTATTAGGATACTCAAGGAGCTCACTAGGCACTTCAACAGCATAAAAAAGACCCAGGCATAAATGAAGGTTACACTAAGCAAAATAAATAAAAATTTACAGGGAACCAACAGAGGAGTGGAAGAAGCCAAGAATCAAATCAATGATTTGGAACATAAGTAAGAAAAAAGAACATTCAATCAGAGAAGCAAGAAGAAAAAAGAATTCTAAAAAAAAAACAATGATAGGCTAAGAAGCCTTTGGTACAACTTCACACATTCCAACATTCAAATCATAGGCGGGCCAGAAGAAGATGAGAAAGATCAAGAAATTGAAAACTTATTTGAAAAAATAATGAAAGAAAACTTCCCTAATTTGGTGAAGGAAATAGACATATAAGTCCAGGAAGCACAGAGAGTCCAAACAAGTTGGAGACAGAGAGGACCACACCAAGATAATCGTAATTAAAATACCAAAGCAAAAGATTAAAGAGAGAATCTTAAAAGCAGCGAAGGGAAAAGCAGAAATTATCTAAAAAGAGTTCCCATAAGACTGTCAGCTGATTTCTCAAAAGAAACTTTCAGGCCAGAAAGGACTGACAAGAAGTATTCAAAGTGCTGAAAAGCAAGGAGCAACACCCAAGATTACTCTATCTAGCAAAGCTGTCATTTAGAATAGAAGGGCAGATAAAGCTAAAGGAGTTCCTCATCACCAAACCATTTTTACATAGAATGTTAAAAGGACTTACTTAAGAAAAGAAGATCAAAATTATGAACATTAAAATGGCAATAAATTCACAACTATCAACAATTGAATCTAAAAAACAAACTAAGCAAACAAGTGGAACAGAAACAGAATCATAGATATGGAGCTCATTTGGAGGGTTATCACTTGGAAGGGGGAAGAGGGAGAATGGGGGAAAATGGGAAAGGATTAAGTGCAAATTGGTAGGTACAGAGTAGACAGGGGGATGTTAGGAACAGTATAGGAAATGGAGTAGCCAAAGAATTTATACACATGACCTATGGACATGAACTAAGGTGGGGGGTAATTGCCTGAGGGAGTAGGGGGTAATGGGAGGAGGGGGACAAAGTGTGAAAAATTGGGACAACTGTAGTAGCACAATCAATGAAATATATTTAAAAAATTAAAAAAGATACATATCAAAAAAGAAAAAGAAAAAATCAATCTCATACTCAAATAATCATTGAATATCTACTATGTATTGAACACCATTCTATGTGCAGAAAATTAAACAGCAAACCAGTCAGGTAAATTTCTTACTCTACAAACCTTATATTCTGAGTCTTTGTGCAGAGGGAAGAGCATAATACACAAATAAAGGATAATACTGGTCACAAGGAGGAGAAAATTAGAAATTGAAGTTAAAAAATGTTTAAATTAAAGTACATGTCACACAAAAGACATGTCATAAGTGGACTCTCCTTACACAGTGGACTACATATATAGACCATGTTCTTTAAATAGATAGATAAATAGGCCACACCGATATAGACTCATATCTGCACATTTAATCCACACCATCTTTCTAATAGAGACCGCATGTCCCATGGTGTTCACTGGCCTACAGTGAACAAAGGAAATAGTATATCACATTTCAAAACAATAGATTATTCATAAAAGCAAACTTTATACACTTAATAAGTTGGCACTTTTATTATAGATGCTTTATAAACCAATGACTAAGTTAATTAACAAACCAAATCAGTAAAATGTCTAAACAAATTTTTTAAATGTTTGTTCATCAATTTCACTTGAGACTATAAATACACTACTCACTCATTCATCTGCACAGAATTTTAACTATTCAAATTCCAGCTAAAGTCTCTATATCAGTAAATACATCTAAAGCAAAATCATCCAATGAGTATAATTACTTATAGCAGCAAATTTTACATAAGTGGCCTAGTTTTATTTTCTGTTTGGTTTATACACATTCTAAAATGTGTTTAGAATCACTTGGGGTTTTTTGGCCAATTGTCTACTCACACAAATGTGGGAGATAATATAAACTTCCAAAAATAATTTATTACTGTCATATTAAATATCAATTTACAGTCCAAAAAAGAATCTTATACTTCAAAATGCACTAGTGAAGCCCACTTTTATTGTTAATGCATCCACACATTTGTATACATGGCTTCATAAAGTACATGGCTACATAAATACGCCAGTGTACTAGAAAGATATACCCTCTTAAAGACATTTAAATTGGCAGAAATGCTTCTTAAGAAGCACACAATTAATTTGTGATCATGACAGGTATGTGTAGACTAGAGAATTAATGAAAAGTGTAGCATCTTTTGCAGGTTTTTTAATATTATAAATTTGATTTTTTAAGAAATATATGTCACTTATTTTCAAAATGGATTGATAACAATACTTTCTATCAATTGTATTTAGAATAAGATACTCATAACTTTCAAATACTGCTTTTACTAGTCAGTCATCACTTGTCATTAAATGTAACTGTATATTTGAGAGCTTTCTAATAATAGCCTTTAATTAAACGGAGGACTGTTAGAGGGTTTCCGTTGCCCTTTGAAGTTCTTAATTATTACTTGTATCCAGCTTTTTATGGTACACTTAAGGTTAAATTAAATAATTTAAATATATCTCGAAGAGAAATATGAAGACTTTTGCCTGTATTAATTAAATCTCTGAATTTCAGAATTTGAAAATAACAACATATGTTTTGATTTTTTTTCATGGCCGAATGGTAAAATGCTCGCTGTATTAAACAACAACAAAAAATGGTAGCTTTTTATGGGACTAATCGCTAAGCAGATGCATGTAAATGAGCTATTTTCTATGCATGGCTTCCAAAAGTGCTAATTAAATAGTTGGTATTCAAGGCTGCGCTCGCTCATTGTTTAGTGACACACAAACCCAGCGATGTGTGCCAGCAGACATTTTAAGTTGAATGTTTTCTCCTCTACGGCCTTTGTCATGAAATGGTGGCACCATGATGAGAACACTAGTGTAAGCAAAACATTGAAATATGCTTTAATAATGTTTTAACCATGTAGTGACACTAGTCTAGTTTTCTAATGAATTTTTAATTTCTTTTTTCTTATAAGGGTGGTATGAGTTATCGCTGATGCATATTAAATCATATACATGAGTCATTTTCTCTAAATTTGCATAAAATGGCTAAATGCTAATGCACCAAATGGAGCTTACTCTATGTGGTACAGCAAATATTTTCTTCAAGATTTCCTGCAATCAATCGCCTGTATTTCATTAGCAACCAGATAAGGTGTGGTCTGCAGAATAAAAAGGAAAAGTGTGTAGCTCATGAACTTATGAGGCTGCAGATTATTTCTACATGGTGATCAGTGTGGATTCTGCAATTAGAATTTATGTAAGTAAAATACACTAGTGCCTCCTGTAAAGACACAGTACAATAAGAATTCTGAACACAGCCTTGTGATGTCAAACAAATGAAAAGGCACATTTTGATTATTGTGATTTCCTACAACTATAATTAAATAAAGAAAAGTCATTCTTTAAATTTAGTACTACTACTTGATTGCATAACCCTTACTCAAATTGCATAACTCAAGATTACAATTTCCTTACTATGTTTATAAAAGGACTTTTAAAAGTAACCGTGGGTAAAATATTTGTTCGCTAAGTTTTCCTTTTCCTTGTCAAGTAATGGTGAGGAATTTTCCACACTAATGTTTAACATTTAAACATGGTTTCCCTGTCACCAAAATACCCTTACTCAACTGGCATTAAGATCACATGTGATGAAAATTACATCAGGGTGATAGTACATATCATTGAGCAAACCAGAGATGTTTCCTTGAAGGATAAACTTCCTGCTTACTCACTTTACTCACTAACCCTTTTCACATCTTTCCATATTTTTACCACCTGAAATATTTTTTAACCCGGTACAGAAAAAATTGGGGAAGGGATGGCTATTTAAAAACAAATGTATGCTTTACCCTACAGTTATTTTGAATTAGTCATGATGAATAATTAAGGAATGTATAATATATTATTTAGATGCCATGGTCTTAAGAACTTGAGTGGTATTTCAAGTACAATAATAGTCATTTATTTATCAGTAGAAAATTTACATAATCATACTTCAAAATCCAGTAGACTAGAGACATATCAGAAAGACATCCATGGATGTGGTAATGACTCTGAGCATTAGATTAAGTTAATAATGTATTGATGCACATGATATTAGAACATCTAGCACTGTAATATTTGATCACTTAAAATGATAAAAGCATAAATATTTTTGCTTTTCAAACTGCATTTTATGCAGAAGGGCTGTTTATAGTAAAAAATGCAATTTGAAAAGTCAAAATTGAATTAGACAATCTCTAATAAAATGGAGCTAGTTAAGTTTAAGTAAAGCCAATTTTTATTTCCATTAACTAAAAAAAACATAATTTTGTCTTAACAATTATTGGTTAAGAAATACTGTCACTTCATATAGTTGAGTTGAAAATATAGATCTTAAGGCTAGAGTCCAGAAAAATGATAAAAATTCAAGTCTTCCCTCCTGTCAGTGAGTGCAGCATGCAATGGAGGGATTACCCATTGAAAAGGTAACACACTTTCTGTTAGCTCAGTCATACTATGGATTCTTCCTTAGAAGCTAGTCCATCTGAGACAAATTTGAAAGAAATATGATAATATTGGTATGTGCTATTTGAATCACTGGAATCCCATGAGACTTCATTGTGAAAAATCTAAGCTATTCAGCAATTTCTAACTTTATTTGGGGACAGCTAAACTTTCTATACTTTGTATTAATCTAAGTACCTACAAAACATCATGAGTTACTTTATAAAACAAGCAAGTATAAATTTATCAATTAATTCCTATCTTATTGCTGTCTAGGTATTTTCACTACTGGAATCATCCAAGAGGCATACACTACAAACTCTAAAGATGAAGACCTATCAAATTATTTTTCTTCCATTCTTTTCAAACTCACTTGCCATGAATTAGTCATAGTAATAGCTTCATATTTAAAGCTCCTAAACAGTTTTCAAGCTATTCCACAGACTGCACAATATCCTCAACTTCAGATTCCTGTCAGCCAATACTAACTTAATTTTGTATATAGATCATATATTTCAAGGTTAGCTCAATACATTAAAATAATATATATTGAGCAGCTATTATGTACAAACTATGTGCTTTCTGAAAATAAGGGCTAAAATTCATTATTTGAGCTCCTCTCAAAGCAGTTAAATTCATGCAACAGTTTCAGGTACATTCATAATTCTCACTGAATTAAAAGTAAGGACTAAGTACACTTCTATTATTACTATACAAGGGCTCTATCCCTGACAGAAAGTAAGTCCATGGATTCTGAATTTCAATGATATTAAATCTATTATTGTCTTCATGAAGGCATTACCTCCAAATAAATTATAGGACTTCTTTTTTATGAGACCAAGGTTGATCAATACATTAATTATATCTTAAATATTTATTCGGTGAAAATATTTCTTAATTTAATACTTGTTAGAAATTCTTTCATTCCAATAAATTTCACTCTTATCTATATATGTGTGGGTATAGTTATATATGTATACAGATTTTTCCCCCCTAAAAGACAAAGATATAAGAGACATCTGGATAAATCTTTAAATCCTTTTTTGTGGACTGATTTAGAGAAAGTGTTTAATAGTTGGTGAAAACCTGTACATGAACCACTTCAAAAAAAAGATGTATGCAAAAAAATTATTTCCAATCTCCCCCTAGCAAGCCATGATATGACATAAACATTCTAACTTTGTCAGGTTTGAGTTTAAAACTTAAAAAACAACTCCAAGAGCCAGGTTGCTGTGGAATTTTCCTGATAGCTTGTTTTCCCAGGGCCAGTGACTATTATAAGATACGCAGAGAATACAGGAAATCCACCAGACAGCTACCCCATGACAGAACAAAATGAATATTATTAGGTGAGTGTTTTAATAGCGCAACATTTTTTAAGCATTTTTCCAAGATTATTTCTAATTGGCCCTGTCATAACGTAGTCGCAAACTGCCTTAAAACAGTAATCAGTTTGAAACCAGTTAAGCAAGCCTAAGACAGGAAATTGTTAATAATGTGCTTAGATATTTACCTGTGAAATACTGAGCTGGACTACTTTTGAAAAAGAAGAATGGAAAGTAACAGCCTTTGTAATGCAAATCGATCAGCAGCAAAAAGCCAACACCTTTGGAATCCCACAACTACATCTAAGTTTGCAATAGACTTTGGTGCATTCCCCTTCTTGGTTATTGGAATTAATCCAGTTTTAACATATAGGTAAGTGCTCTTCTGTGTCACGAAAGCACAGCCAGTCAGCTGTGGTAGGTTCGTGTACTGGGCCCTCATCCGCGTGCTGGTGACCACTCAGCAGGAGGACCGCCGCAGCGGGTGACCATCCCTCAAAGGAAGGACTAGTGCCGCTATTCCAGTTTCCGAACTCCTTGAGCTCCTCCAAGACCCTCCTCTTCCCTAGACTCACTCGAGGGCGGCAGAGCCAGACCTGTGCTGGGCGAGGTGGATTTAGACGGGTTAGAGTTAAGATGGTATCATTAGCTGCGCACAGCGTGACATCCCACTAATCCTCTCTGCAACTTACAACAAGTTTAAATGTCCATGCATGATGTTATTAACTGGCTTTAGTAAGTGCTTAAGACCCAGATCTCTTTTTAAAGTAATCTCTGAACAAGTTCTACTGTATCCACCCAACAAGGAAATTAATATTTCCAGCAAATCTGATAAGGGGAATATACGCCCAGAGTCCCTAGTAGGCAAAGCGGGTAGAGGTGTTAGTTGATTCAGCAAAGGGCCCAGAACTGAGTGCGCTCACCAACCCAGGCTCCAGGTTCACAAAACTTTCTCCCCCAGGACCTTCCCGGCGAATGGGGGGCAGGGTGGGGGGACATACAGTGGTACTTTCCTTTAGCAGCTTTTCATTGAGTTAAAAAATATTGGCGGGGGTGGCACACAATATCTTATCAGTGACACTGAAGATGCCTGGGCAGAACTAGAAAAACTGAGTGCCAGCAAAAGAAAGCCCCTTAATCACAGTTGCCTGCTAGCCTGAAGAAGGAGCCCTGGGAAGTAGGCGGCTGCGGCGAGATGCATGCCTCCAACAGACTTCCCGGCGTGACTAAACTCCGACGCCACCCCTGTCCACAATCCCAACTCATTGATTCCTAAGCAACCGCAGTCCCGAGCTGACACAGAGGCAGGACCGAGGTGGCTGGTGCTGGGCCGAAGGGCGGGCAAATCAAAAAGCACAGAACAGCCTCCGCGGAGGCAACTCAGCCTGCCAGAAGGAGGGAGGCTGGTAGCCTCACTCTGCTGGAGTCCCGCGGCACCTGCGCCAAGCGACCTTCCAGCGGTGGAGGGCGGGCGCCGGAATTTAAGCTCGCGCGAACTTGGGAGGACCCCAGCCTGCATCTAGCGCCTCAAGCGCGCCCCTGAGCTCCCTGCCGCGCGCACCAGGCCGGAGCGCGCGCCAGCCCCGGGAGCGAGCGCGCGCCGGCGCACCAGCACCCGCAGCTCCCGCAGCTCCGGCCGCCGGTCTCCCGGGAAACACCAATCAGACGCCCGCTTTCAGGAAAGAGGGGTGAGCAGCCGCAGCTGAAGGAGGACTTAGGCTGTTGGCGGTCCGCGGGAGACGTAGGGCTGCCCGGCGGTGCCTTCGCCGCTGTTGTTGCCTAGCCCAGACACTTCTCCAGCCAGTCACAGAGTAGGCTGTCTCCTCCCTGCACCGCCCACCTCAAGCACCTTGCAATGCAGCTGCTGAGCCAGGCTATTTTTAGATCTCAAGACTACGTTGTGCCAGAGCTCAGCTAAAACCCAGTCAAACCACCAAATACAGTGATGTGCTTCTCTTTGAACAAATATGACTCAGAACTCCATATTTCCCCGAATAAAGTCGATTATCTTCACTTTTTAAAGTCCTACCCGCTGTGGCCTGACAGCTGGCTGCAAAGCAGAAAGCCATAAGCTCCTACCTCAAAGAGGTCATCACCTTTCCAAGAAGTGCACTAACTCGAGGCCCTGATTAAAGGCAGCCAGATATTCCTTAGCAGCAATCATAACTACATACTTCTCATTTCCATTCATCGTCTTTAGAATTAATTCCAAAATTAGGAGATCGAAAAATTCTCAAAAGGGACTGAAGATTTCTGCTGATTTCTGTACTAGGTTAACTTGTGTTAGGATACCAATAAGCACAAAAACAGGATTACAAAGCCGTCCATTAAAATCTGGAGACACTGAAGAACTACCTTACATGCTCCATTACTGTAGAAAGTACTAGTATGTTTAACTGTTTGAAGTACTAGTATTTAAATAATTGGCCAGTATTACAACTGTCTTTTTACCCAGTAACTTTTAAACGACGCCCTGTCTCATGTTGCCCATCTTACCATCTACCTGCAGCACCCATCCAAATACATCACATTATGATGAGTTTTACTTACTCTAACTAATTAGGGTAAAGCTAAGTCATAGAAAGACAGACTGGGAAAAGGTTGTCAATATTCTTAAGGCACAATGGCATTTCCAGAAATACAGATCCTAGGGGTGGGGGTGACTAGATAGATAGCTATACTACCTATATCTCTTTCATACATTTTCTGACTACATTGGAAAATAAAACTTTTGGCTTCATCTCTCCATTTTAAAATAGCCAAAATCTTAAAATGCTAAACTGGTTTGAACTGATATATATAGTCTATGAATAGGCCACCTATGAGCTTGAAATGCACTCATCCTTACCTATTACTTTTTATTTAAGTGGTTTCTTAATTTTCATCAAAAACTACACAAAATCTAATCAGAATTTACTATTTTTCCAAGTGAGGAAATTATTTTAATTTGAAAAATAAACAATACTAGCAGCAGAAACTTAGTGTTTAAGACTTAAAGGAAAGCCACTTTGGGAAAAATTATTTTGAGTGTGAATAATAAATTTATCTTATTACTATATACATTAATGGCAACTTCACTAGGGGGCTGATACTGGTGAATATATCCATTCACATCATACAAGGATACTGCAGAAGTTTTCCTATATATCTCTTTTGCCTATTCCAATTTCTATTGTTTTATTTATTTTATTTTTTAATTTAATCTTTATTGTATTTTTTCCCATTACCATTTAGTCCCCTACTAGTTTCCATATTTGTTATTTTGGATTTTTCTCTATGACTGTGATTTTTATGTTAGATCCTTTATAATTTTATTACTGAGTGACTTTTCATTGTTAATTTTCTGGTACAAAGTAGGACAAGGAAAATAAGTTGGTTATATCTTTATATTTACTTTTACAGGTGTCATTTTATCGGCCTATTTCTAAGTATTTCATGAAAAGATTCTAGATGTCAAAACCTGCAGTTAACATTTCTGTTTAGAAATACACAAAATAATACCTTTGACGTTGGCAACTCAAATGTATTATTCAGCAAAACAGCAATTACTCATTGTTTTGCACTTACATGTTAAGAACTACGCGACACTTGGTGACACAATAACAAAATTGCAAAGTCAATTATATTTAAAATAGACATCCTAATAAAACAGACGCAACCAACTCTTTTTACTCTTTTTGAACTGTTTTGTTTCCTTTTTCTGACTGTTTAGAGTCAAATAGATTATTGTGAATGTTAAACCTAAGCATAATAACTGATTCACACACATCATGAGAAAAGTTAAGAAATGAGGAGGGGGTGTAATATAAAAAAAGGAGTATTCCTAAGGTATCAGAATCCATATATCAGGTGCCAGAACATTGTATATTTTTGGAAATGTACATGTACGATGTTCTTTTGCAATGTCAATCATACTGGCAAACTTTGAAAGAGCAGTGTCTGCCAACATTTAAAGCAAAAGTTAAGCTAGATCTATAGTAAACATTCTAAGCAGCATTAAAGCAATACAACACAAGCAGAGTTTCTTTATATTTAAGAAAGGAGGATTTAAGGTGGGACCAGCTGTTTGTTTTGAAGCATTTTTGTAACTTGAACTTCCCAGTAATTAATTCCACTTCTCAACCCAGCCTGCAGCCTGAATTGTAGTTTCCATCAGAAAATTAAAATGTTTGTCTGGATAAAATAACTTCTAAATGAACTCTCTATTTCTTTTTGTATTTTCTGCAATGTAGCCCCTCGCAATGATATTAGTTCTAGTGTGGGAAAATATTATAATTGAGATCTGGTAAGTTATTTGCAGACTTCAAGTTTTTCTTTACACTGTGCTGACATTTAGTACAGCCCTGGTGAGGAAAACAATACTACCATTCATAGCTCTAGACGTAGATTTCAATCGACTTAAGCGGGCACAATGAAACTTGGTCATTCACTGGTTACCCATATTGTGTTCTCAAATTTTCTCTCAGCAAAAGTATAATGACTCAGTATTGTATGGTTGCATAGACAAGAGCTCGGAACAAGAGACACTAGTTTTGTCTGACGGTGTGAGAAAGTCGTGAAGGGATCTTTTCTTCCAGATGGTGTTAAATTCAGCTGCCTTTTTAACATTGGCCTTGCACAAGCAATCTGCTGCTACCCTTTCACAAAGACTGCACTTGGTCCCACTAGTTAACATGCATACTCACGCAACCTGCAACTTCACTCCAACTGTTTTACAATGCAGTGGCATGCTAAATAAACTTGATCCGGTTTCTGCCAATGTTAAAACTAGCTTTCAAAGAACTACTTAACTGATATTTACACTTCTTTTGACTTAAATGTACATGATGCTTTTGGAATATTTCAGATTTCAAAGAAATATCACCTTATTATAAGGTCATTGTAGAGATTACCTCACACACCCTTCAGACCCATGGTCAGATACAGTACCTCTCTTAAACACACACAAATAAAACAAAATGTCAAAAGTTTGATGTGTAATAGAAAAAAGAAAAGTTGGGACATGTTGCAGCAAGAGCAGTGGAACAGCAAAAAATAAAATGAAAATAATAACATTGAAATGCATTTTTATTGATCGATAAGTCATGTAACATTAGTATGATACAAAGCAAGTTTGATATGACAATGGCAAACACATAATTATAATATTGTTTATTTTACTTAAATGTTATAGTTAACATATTTACATAAAAGACCAAGATGTAGGCAAAAGCTTCAGTAATTTGACTCCATTGAGTGCTTTCAGTAAACAATAGGTTTCCCCAGCAAACATCTTATTGCCTTAATTGAACCTCCTTGAGAAAGAAAACCACACACTTTGTAATGTAAATGTTAATTGTAGTAGACAATGGGTCTAGGTAAATAGCACCCCTGGACATGAAGTAAATGAAAGGAATACAGGCACTTAACAATGAAAGATTGTTTGCACAAACAGTGCTTCAAATGTAAATAAACAAGGGTCTTCTCAACGGTCACTACAGTAGTAAAACTTTGGCACGTGTTCCTCAGCCAAACTGAGAATTTACATTAACAAAGTCTCTGAGAGTTTCTAACTGAAACTATCAGGGGTTTTACAGACTTCTCCAGACTGAAGTCCTAAAAGAAGATGAAGCTACAAAGGAAAGTGTAATGCTTTTGAAGAAGAGTTGCATAGTTGGGATTGGGATTGTCAGCCATCTAGGCCATGTGGATTTTGGGCATTTTCTTATTGCAATGTTTGTATTTATGTTTAAATGCCTATACAGATGTTTGCTTGGTGACATGTGGGCAAATGTGAAGACATTTACAAAAAAGATTACTATAGAGGCCTTCAAAGAGTCAAAGTTTTGGTTAAGCATAGTCACTTTTAGATTAAATAAAAGTAGCTGTTTAGAATGTTTCTAGCTGACACTACACCCAAAAAACCTTTTATCATATTGTTACTGTAACGAACTTTCTACAGATTGATGATTTTATAGTTTTACTCCCAGTGTGTCAACTAGCATAATTAGGCTAAATTTCTATAACTATTATGTAAGAGGTAAATACTTTGATGGAGTGATGATGATGTCTGTTATATAGAGATATGTATTTTTAAATATTACTCACCCAAAATAAAAGCCAAAAGGTGATCACAAGGCCAAAAGTATGGACTGAGAATCTGACATGAGGGGCAGGCAGCAATGGTACTTTCTTGGAATTGCTTTCTACTAGCTTTCCTTAAATATTGAAAATCTCAACCAAAGAAGGGAGCCAAACTTAATTACAGGCAGATTACACAGTGGTTATAAAATTAACAGAAACAGACAGCATGCAGCAGCTACAGACCAGGCGGTGCTCCCATTTGGGAGGCTGCAGATGGCTGTGGGTGGGAAATGCCTCTACTTTCTTAAGCGATGGAGATGAGTATGGTGTGTACTTGATGTTTTTTCATACCGCCCCCCCCAACAGGGCTGTCTGTCATAGGCTGCCCGCCCCGCTTTACCACTTGCCCCCGAGCGTGGGAATCAGAGCGTCCTGCCGTTCACATCTCCTGCATTCCGTTTAGCGGAATCAATTAGGCAAGACAGACCCTCAGATTCCCCACCCCCTTTCCATTTTTGTCAGGTCTATATACGTCCTAATTATTTCAGTTTGGGATGCCAGAGCTGTTTCCTGGATAGACCTGATCATCCTTAAACAAAAAGAGAGGAGGCGCACACGTGGGTTGTGGCGTAAATGTCACTTTCATTTCCAATGCTAGGCCCAGAGTAAGACAGAACATTTTTTTAACACTTTGACAAGAGGGGAGGCGATCTCGTCTCCATCATGTCTTTCTGCTTCAGTAGCTTCCTCAAGGAAACCCTCTTAGAACAGAGAAGCATCTGTCCTTGTATTTTGAATAGAAGAATAAAAATCAGCCTCTGCTTTTTATTTTTTTTTTTTTTTGCATTTCCCTACTAGCACTATGTCCTCAGTAGATACAAAATATTAACCTTCCAGTATAAACTTTTCTGATAGTCCAGTTTCATGTAATCTGATATACACCCCAAATACATGCAGTTTCCAAGTGAAACTTAAAATTTAAAATTTATCAGAGGAGGGGGCCTCAGAAGAGAACAGCCTACATCTACATAATATGAAATCATTTTAAAACTAGGTACCAGTCATCTGTACAACAGCTTTCTAAGAAAGGGAAAAAAACCTCATATTTGAACTTCTGCT
Source organism: Anoura caudifer (assembly GCA_004027475.1). Taxonomy (NCBI): domain Eukaryota; kingdom Metazoa; phylum Chordata; class Mammalia; order Chiroptera; family Phyllostomidae; genus Anoura; species Anoura caudifer. Next base: position 399,142 of record PVKU01000364.1, on the reverse strand, counting down.
TTTAAGCAGGAGGAACTGCACATGCCTCTTAACTCATTAGCACTATACAATTCTCCCTTGTAACAACCCCTCTCAAAATATCTGGCACCTTTATTTTTTGGCATGTGTATATCATTGAATTTCCTCTAATCCAACCTTTAATCATAAGGAAAGCAAAAACAAAAACAAAGTTAGATTCAATAAGTATTCCTGACCTTTCTGGTTTTTACTGTCTCTTGGTTGTAGTCTTTCATTCTCACATGCTTCCCGGCGATCTTGAAGGAGTTTTTACTTTCGGTTATCTAGCTTTATGAAGACCAATACACTCATACAGCTAGATAACCAAAGATAACAACTCGCTTCCCTCACATTCCTCTGTCTTCCTTTGGCCTGAATCCAGATCCCGATCTTTCTGGCAGTACGGAAGAGTAGTCCTCCAGGACACTTGCAGGCGCTTAAGATTCCTCCTCGTCTGTAAATATGACCTGGTTTCTGTTTGTGTGTGCGGCTAAAACATCCAAACGAGATCTGTTGCTTTGAAAGTTTATTCCGAACTTTTTCCCCCTTTCAGCAAGTAATCTCCAACAGCGTTAGCCAACAATTCATCTATTAATATCAGAAAATAAAAGCAGCTATTAAGGTGCAGCAAGCGGTTATGAGTGAGCAGCAGTATCCGTCCCTTCAGAAGCCTCTATTTGCATTGTAAATTGCTTCATTCTCACGCAAGACTCCTTAGCCTCCCTCTATGGAGATGTATGAAGCCAACGGCAATTTCCAGTGCAGGTTAAGGAGGAAGGAAAAAAAAAAATCCCGTTCTATAGAAGTGACAGCTGATTCAAGGATCTGCTCCTGATCCTTTTTGGTTAGGCACCATGAGCTTTTTACCAAGCAGTGGCAGCTTGATTGCAATATCTTGTGTGTGTGTGTTTTAGGGGGAAGATCCTCGATTTCACAAGGCTTCTAGGCTGAGAAAGAGAAGATGCCTTCTTGCTGGCGTGCTGCTGCCCCCGGTCTGAAAGAAGGAGAAAAGGGCCATCATTGGAAGGGCTTTCACTGCCAAAATGTGGACCAGCCCGGCAAGGTCAAAGGTTCGAGACCGCGGGAGACCAAGGTAATGATGATGTCATGAGAAATCTCAAGTACATGGTTATTGATATGCATCAGTGATCAGCCAACTGCCCCAGGCCTGCTGCCTGAGCAGCGGCAGAGGCAGCAGCAGCAGCGGCAGCACTGCAATAAGCCTTATTTTCTCAATCAACATCTCTTCCGCTACCACTACCAACTGCTCCTGGAAAAGCAACCCGCGGCCTTTTACCTCCTTGGTGCTAGTGTAGATCGCTCTAATATCCAAAGACTGGAAGAAATCTCTCTCTAAGGACAGATAAAAGCATTTCAGATCTGGGGAACGTCTTTGCCTGAATTTCTCTTCTGGCAGATTGCATGGGCAGACAGATGGAAGGCACTTTGCTATTGCTTAAAGCAGGGCCTTGCTTTCCGGGGCTGGGAGTCAGCTCTGTATTACGCAGTGAGTCGATGTGTGATTGCATTGCTCTGCTGGTGTGTTTTTAATGGCTTCACAGCTCAGGCATGTTTTGTATCTATGTACCATGGTGATGGGGTAGCATATTTTGTTCTGTAAGTTCAAAATGAATGCTGTAAGCAAACCGACTTCATCCCGGTTTAAAAAAAAAAAAAAAAACTCTCTCTATAGGGTGTGTGCCTCAGAATGAAGCACAGGTAAACACAGCAGCAATAGTTTCTAATGTTGTACACAACTCCACTGTAATAAATGTTGAGCCTTTGTCTATAGTTTCAAACATCAGTTTTCATACAGAAGGTCAAAATGCACTAAACTTCCTCATGAAATTATGAAAAAAATATTGTTACCTCAGGAAAAAGACATAAACACTTGAACGGTAGTAGCAGAACTCTACCCTTATCTTCCCCTTCCCCACCCTCACCTTTTCTCTGTCTACAGGGGAATATTGTTTCATGGATTTAATTAGCAACATTCCTTTTCTTAGCACTTTTCAAAGTGTAAATATGATCACTTAAAAGAGCTCTCTTCTTCATAATGAGTAATCTCTGTCTAATGTGTCCATAATATGTACACTTCTAACAGTCAGATGCCTCTCAACAGAATATCTAAGGCACAGTCCACAGGCAAACTTTATGGACTATTTGCCAAAATTATGAATTATGTTTGGTGTTATTACTTTTCTTTAAAATATATGCTATAAGCCAATGTCATTAATCTTCATATTCATTTCACACATCACTAGTTTATCACAATACTCTCATTTCTTTAGGATAACTATTTTCTCCAATGACTAAAACACTTTCAGAATTAAAATAAACTCTTTCACTGAGCCAGTAATTTATTCATTTAAAACATGAGTGTGAATATGCTTACCAAATTATGTACAAAGCACACATATATAAATCCTATAGAAAAGACTGATAAGTAAAGAAAATCAGAATTGCTAAGAAAAGTCCCCAAAAGAGTACAAATGGCAATATTACACCAATTAAAGATATGATTCAGTAACACAAATGCCAACTTTTCCCTAAATGTTTTATTAATTTACTTTTTGGTGAGCATTCTTATCCTGATTATTGGGGGGGGGGGACCTACACTGTGGAAATTGCTCATCTATTTTTCCCATCAAATTTTGACCCAGGAAGTACAATCAGAGATGGCTATATTGGAATATATGTGTATATATGGCAAACTACAAACTAATTCATAGAAATATACTTCTATAGAGTTACTGTTTTTTCTTGCACTAAGAAGTGATAACATAAGGTACTGGGTAAGAACTGAACACATCACTGAGGCACATGCCATTTTTGACATTATGTAAAACCCAATGAGCTTTGCTGCCCTGGAATATTGAGATTATTTTGGTCTTGCTTTCGAAGCCCTAGAAACAGAATCATTAGTGAATTGGCATCTACTACATAGAGCAAGCATATGATCAGATAAATTCAATTCCTTAAGTCAAAACCCCAGGATATGCCAGGTATTTTTAGAATATCTTTTGCTCTATATATGTCTGTGTGGGGGCTGGTGAAAATAAAGCGATGGGATGCATGAATGCATGTGTTTCTGCATGTGTATCACCTCCATATTTGTGTGAATTTGCAAATTAATGCTGCTATGTTTCTACATTTAACAATTAAATGCATTTTTAGAACCCATGTAACTATCGTGAAAGTCAAGACACTGAACATTTGAGATGCTTCTACAATTAGAAGATACATAAGATACGGTCTTAAAATAGCATCTTCTAAGGCAATACCACATGGTCATATCAACTGACTCCAGGACTGGCCTCCATGCCTGTTACATGTACTGTAGATCCATTATGAGGGCCTTGAAAAGTGAAAATAGCCAATATAATGGTTATGGGCAGTCAATTAAATATTTTACCTCTCCATCATCTTTCAAAATATGGAGAAGGAAAAGATATATAGCAAGATTTAACACTGAGCACCTTATTATTTAATATTGCCAATGTTCATATCATGGTTTATCATACACATTTCAAGGACAAGTTGAAATATATATGTGAGACAAATTGAAACAATTGTGCTCTAAAGATTCCTAACAATGTCTATGATACATTGTGAGGAGCAACTGTTAGTACCTATGGGTTCTTATTCCAGATATTTTCTGCTTTTCAAAAAGCTATTTAACTGAGCTACAAAATACCTTTTTTTTTTAAAATCTGCATATTGAAGAATATACTGAATTCAAATGGCTTGCCTGCTTATTCTCTAATAAATTCCCATTAATGGCCAGTAGACTAGGACGTGATTGTCATGCTTGTTTTTTAATCTTTTTACAGGTCTCTAGATGGCTGAAACATGAATTGAAACATCCTGGTTTTCTTGGGAATAAACAGTCTCTGCTTAAGTTAAAAGTGAAAAGTTATGATTTTCCACTTACTTCTATCAGAATTATGCTATTCCATAAATGCAAATGCATCAGGTTTGCCACTAATATTTAGAACACCACTATGAATCTTATTCAGACTACCGCAGAGTATATAAAGAACTGGCCTATCACCAAAATTCTCTGTAATATTGAGTTTGTATGATTCTCATGCATGTAAACCACACTCCACTAATACAGTCAAGACTACCATTTTCTACATAAAACCTATTTAATTTACAGTGAATCGTATAGTTCAGGCAAGGTACTTGACTGGCTTGCTTTCTAATAACAAGTGTCCTATTATTTATCCTGTGTCCCCAATTTCTTTTTTACAGGCAGTTACAGGTTATGTTTACATTATCTTTGATATATAATATACAAAGCTACCTACGAGAAAAAACTGCACATATGAAAACTTAGATTTTTCTGGAATTGTATCTATTACATGAACTGCGAGATAGGAAATACACTGCAGACCTGCCACCCAGTAAATAATATTCTATTTTGATTCTGTACATCACTTTAATTTTGTAAAATGTAGATTGTAAAATTACCTTTGGTTGGTGGGGTTGCCTATTCATTTTTTGCTTCTCTGTAGTCATCTGAAAAACAGTCAAGAAAACATGATCATCGTTTTAATATAAACATATATATATTTATGCATGTCTACATTTGGCTTCATTTAAAGTATCGCAATTGCAATGATTCCTTAAAATGCCAAGAGATTCCAGAAAACCCCAGTGCAATGTATCCTGGGCTTCGGCACCTACAGAGTTAAATATGCTAATTTGCATTTAAATGGAGACACGCATGATAATGGGAATGCAAAATATGCAGAATCTTGGAGGGATTTGGAAATTAATTTTTTTCTTCTTTTATTTTTAGCTTGGAAGGAAGAAGGACTCAAGAAATATTAGGGATTTGAACATTGTAACCTGCCATACAAAAGAAGAGGGAGAGTTCTTCCCTGAATTTTAAGACTGGAACAAAGTCATATTTTCTAGATGTTTAAGGGACTGAATTTCCAGGCCTTTCAAACAATGGGAATCCCTGGGTAAATATCTAATCCATTAGAAAGATGCAAATAGTTTACTGTAAGGCCACAGCACGGTGAGATGTGCATTCATATCTATGGCTCCTGATTGGCTATTTCCTCCAGTAAATCAATGAATAATGTAAAACCTGATTGCTCTAAAGTGGTGGATTTTTTTATTCCCTTCCCCCACCCCCATGATTCAATATATTCAAGAAGTCTTACACTGCTGGAAATAGGTTGCTTTTCTTTTATGATTTTTTAAAATGCTTATTGTTATTTTGAAGTGGCAGGGTGGGGTTATTGGTTTTGCAAAATGAAAGTACTGCCCTGGTTCAATTATCCTAACCATGGGAGCTTGTATCCTGAGACAGCGCCCTAATTACTGGTGCCAAGGTGGAGAAAGAGGGTGGTGGGCAGAGGTGGGCATCAGGAGAGGGAGGAAACCAGATCCAACCCCACTGTTCTGGGCCCAAGGCAGCCCCTGCTCCAAAAGAGCCCCCCCCTCCCCGGCCGTGGCCGTGACTTGACAGGGCCTCCGGTCTAACTTCTGATCAATTTCATTGCTGCCCTGACCCCTAAAGACAGTCCTCCATTCAAGCACCGCAGGTACCTTGCAAGAGAAAAACGCCACAGACTCTAATGCAAATGCACTGCCTGGGTTCCCACTGCCCCGGGTTTCCTCAGACAATTCCAGGCCGCGGAAGGACGGTCTTGCGTCCCTCAGCAGAGTCTGGGCTTCAAGCAAACCGCAGAGACTGGCCTCCCCTAGGATGCCAGAAGCTCGAAGTCCCAATAACTGACCGCAATGGTTGCATCTTGATAAATCTGAACTTGGGATAACCCTGCGAAACGTCCTCTTGCCTCGCAGAAACCAAAAAGCAAAGAGAAGGAAGTGGAAATCCACCAGTTCTAGTTAGCTCCTGTCTATAAGTTTCCACCAAAAATCCTATCAGATTCTCTCTTCATTGCCAGGTAATTGCAACTTTGAGGGGGTTAAAAGAATTATTCAAAATACGAATCCTGAATCCAGGAACGCAAAATACAACTGTATTTGGCTCTAGGTTTAACAGGGAAAATTCCCACCACCACCACGACAAAAATTACATACAAAATTTCCCTTCCCAGCACGAAATTTTCCTGGCTTCTCTTTGCAATGGGGAGTCAGGCCGCTGGATAAATTAACAGTCTTGGCTTAGACAATTCATGAGATCAACAGGTTTAGAATCCAAGACACACAATCATTAGCTGAAGCAAACCCGAGACTGGCCCTCGGAGCGACCTGCAGCGCGTCGCTGCGGGCACCCGCTCCCAGCTAGGTGAGGAGCGGGGTAGCGGGGCTGCGGCGGGCAGGGAGGGCCCCGCGCCACCGGCCGAGTTGCCGCCTGCGGCCCGCCACTGTACTCACTTGTGCTCTGCTCCTGGGCGAGGCAGTGTTGCCCCCAAATCCAAAAGCGCGGGCCAGAAGACAAGATCCAGTCACAGGGCGGCCGTAGTTACACAACCAGGCTCCTTTCGGCGTCTCAAAAAAAAAAAAAAGAAAAGAAAAGAAAAAGAAAAAGAAAAAAAATTTCAGACCATCCCTCTCCTTAGCACATTTAAAACTGCCGCTCAATTCCACACGGTGATCCTTGCTTGATTGGGTCTAAAATAGTTTGAAGGGACCTTCCCTTCTGGGGAAGAAGAGAAGGGCGCAAAAGACGAAGGAAGAAAAAATGCCAACTTTTCCCCCCCACGCCAGGCACTTGCTCCTTGAGCCTCGGAGTGGAGAGTGAAGTGGTGTGTGCGAGGCTCGGCAAGTTTTTGGGGGGGCTGTCCAAGGTCTAGTCCAGCCCCCTCTGCCGAGGAGGACGTGCTCTGAAACTCAACCAATTTCCCCACTGCTTTTGTTACTGATGAACTGAAGCCCTATTGTTCATCCATTGCCACGGTCTTTTTCAGTCCCCACACTACGTTCTGCGTTGCCAGAGATAATGAATTTGCACCCAAACCTCTCATAGTCCCCCCCTGACAGACGGAACAAATTAGAAATGTCTCGTCTGAAGGAGGGCAATGGCTACATTTTCCTATTGTAGGATGCACAGCACACATTTCTTTGGAAACTTCTTTTGCCTTTTCTACCTTTTATTTTCTTCTCCCTCTTTTTCTTTTTTCCTCCAGTTCTTTCCCCTTGATTTCTTTCTCTCAAGAATAGCCCTGTCTTATTTTTCCAATGCACCATTTTATGTAACTTGTGGGTCATTTCTACCTTCCTTCTTTCCTGTTTTTCAAGACTCCTTTTGCTATTTTATTTACAAACTTGGAGAATGACCTTTTGACTTGCAGACTTTTTTTTTTCCCCCTTAAAGAAAGCTCTTTTGGTTCAAGTCCCCCTTCCTCACTCCTCCCCTTCTTTCTGTTGTGCTCGTTAAACGTGTTTGGCTAATTACAAGAAATACATGGTGAGGATTTTTATTCTTTAAACTCCAGAGCTATTCAAAAGGTACCAGGGACTCGCCATAGGGATTATCTATTTGAGTGGGAAGAAAGAGCGTGTGTGTGTGTGTGTGTGTGTGTGTGTGTGTGTGTGTGTGTGTGTGTGTTTCAGGAAAAGAGGCAGAGAGATGTGGAGGGTTTGAGTGGGAGTGGGCAGTGAGAGAAGGGTGGGGGCTTTGTGGGGAAGGTGGGCTTCCTGAAACACGATCGGGAAGGCTGTCAGGGATGTAGGCGCAAGAGGGAGGGTACAAGAATCCTTTTTGCTGAGGGCTGCTTGCACCCCTGGGCCTGTTTGCGCGCCCTGGCCATCCGCAGCTTGGGCACGGGGGTCTGCGCGCGCGGGCGCCTGTTTCGAGCCTGCGCGCGTGCGACCGGAGGCGGGAGGGGGGTTGTAAAAATTCTGACGAGTGGCCCGTATGTAAATGATGCCTGCGGGGAGCAGGGAGGCGGTAATAAGAGCCGGGAGCTTGCAGCCCCGCTGGCGGCCCCCAGCTTTCCCGCCAAGTGCAGCCGGAGGACAGACAGCCAGGCGTGTCCTTGGCGGGAGGGCCCCCGCCCGCCGCGCGCGCCCGCCCCCCGTGCACACGCACACATTCCCTTCGCAGGCGTGGGGCCCAGTTGCCACGAGCATGTCAGGAAAACAAAGCTAGGGCTGCGAAGTGGAACGAAGAAACCGCAGCCTCGGCGGCCAAGGGCAGCATTGAGAAGCGAATACTGCGGCTTCCGGAGCCCCTTCCTTGCCAGCCTTTGGCTCTGCCCTCCGCCACCAGCTCTGCACGGCCGCGGCCCAGAAGAGGCCGCGGAACATATCTTAGCTGCCTGGCAGAGGGTGATCAGCAGAGGCGGAAGCAGATCCTCACAGGGAGTTGCCAGCAGCCCCTTGCCCAGTGCGTGGACACGCACAGGCTGGCCCGCGGGGCTCCGTGGGGGTGGGGGGTGGGGCGCGGGCCTCTGAAGGCCTCCCTGCCCGGTAAGGAAGAGACGATACCTCCTCACCGAGGTTGCAGAGCTCCAAGTGAAAGACACACCAGGCTAAATCCGGCCAGGCAGCGCCGGAGGTGGCGGCAGCGCAATGGTTCGCACCTCAAGAACCCCTCCCTAGACAATGTAATCGGTAGGGCCTGGCTGTTCAAGAGAGAACCTCCTCCGACCACCGCGCCACCACCACCACCGCCACCAGCACCTCTATCAAGTGGGTGAAACTCGAACTCCTGCCCTGGAGCTCTGTCTGGCCTACATGTCCCTGTAGATAAGTCCCAGAGGTGGCCGTGGAGAGACACAGATCTCTCTCATCTGGCTCACAGCGCCTGCCTCGGTGCTCACCAGCCCAAGCACCTCCCAACACACACACACATACACACACGAGATACTCCCATCACATTAAAAAACATGCTAATGGCATGGCTGTTAATGAAGCCAACGTGTTAATGAAGCCAACGTGCATAATGATTGCACAGGTAAACAGGTACCCAAACGAGAAGCCCCCACCAATCGACTGGGCGATTTACCTCTCCCTACTGGAAACACGTGTAGCTTATCGTGTTTTAAGAGGGATTTTCTGTTGTCTGAGGTGTCCCCCTCCTCTTCTTGTGGAGAGAAGTTAAAAAAAAAAAAAAAAAATCATGTTCCATTGTCAGTCTTCTTTCTGATAAGCTACCCGAACATTGGTCTAAAACATTTGGGAACTCGCTTTGGTTTATCTGTTGTCTTTGGTTTGTTGTTTTTTGGGTGTGTTGGTTTTCTGAGGGAAGCAAAACAACGTGTATTTGATGGGGCTGGAGGTTCAGAACAAGAGCCTGCGAGTGCGCCGGAAGGCTGGCGAGGCTGGGAGCCGGGCAGTGGAGAAAGAAGGCAGCGGCTTTTCCTCCCCTGGGGTTGGCAAGGACCCCTTCAGCCCCTTCAGGCCTGGGCTCGGCCACCGCCGCGGCCCCTGCCCGCACTAGCGGGCTCCATCGGCTGCAGCTCCGTGTTTTCCCCCATCCCGGCTTCACGTTCAAGGTTTAGCTGCGAGGTCACGTCCATTGACGTCAGCTCCCCGTCTCCCACTACGTCCGGCTACATTTACATACATCAAGGAAATTAGGGCATTAAAAAAATATGCAAATCCTGCGCGAAGAGGAGCCGGTGAATTCCTGGCGCGATCGCCTTTTATTGAAGCTTTTAATTAAAGGGGCCAGTTGGCGAGCCCATGAAACAACCGCCAAAACCCCCAAAAGAGAAAAATAAACGCTGTAGTCTTCGGGAACGGTTGTTTCGGTTCCTGTTCTGTGGGCGGCTGAGGACCGCCGGCTGCCCGGCTCGGAGAAGAACAGGTTAGAGGAGGCAGCTCCAGCCCATGCATAATCAGGGCTCCGCGGCGCCTCCATTCTTTCTCCTCCTCCTCCTCTCCTCCTCCTCCACCTCTCCTCCTCCACCTCCTCCTCCTGCTCCCGCTCCTGTTGGTTCCAGCGTGTATTATTTTTAATACTGATGCATATGTAAAGGTATATTTGCATTTTTTAATTCGCGAAAAGTTCAGATTGTATCGTTTTATTGATTATACCCCTCCTTTTTTTGCTATCTTATTATGTCTATCTGTTTCTCTTGTCCCTTTCTGTCTGTATTTTTTAGCGAGTGTCTGCTACTGTCTCTTGCTAGATAATATGCACAGTTGTCTCCCTGCTTCTGTTCATTTAAGGCTCCAAATATGCACATCTGTCATGTATGCAATGCCAGCTGTATAACCTCCTGGTTTGGCCATAAAAGAAAAGACACATTTTTTTTTCCTTTCCTGACATACACCCTAGATGGGCTGTAATGCCCATTGCTGAAGGCTTAAAGTTTGATTGTCTAATTAACTTCATATTAACAAAAAGACAGCTTGGGCCAGTGCCTCTGAAATAACGTATGTATAAAGGAAAGTGACTCCAAAGATTTCTACAGAATTTTTGTGCTGGTTAACTGAAAGGTGCGGCATTCACTGTCCTATTGCTTTCTAGCATTTTTTATTGCCCCCCAAAAATCTATTTTAAAATGTGTAGACACAGCAATGGACAGCCTTCTGCAAGGAAGACATTTTCAACCATGTTTTGTGTTGTACCTTATCTGCTGCATTCAAAATTTACTGAGTTTCATTTTTATCTTAGTATGGCTGGGGGCGGGGAAAAGCACATTACCTTGATTGAAAAGTGTCCTTAATCCCTGACTTTGAAATGAAAATAAATAAACAAAACAGTTGGCTATATTAAGTCATTTGATTTGCCCTAAAATATACAGGCCTTGAGTTAGATGTCAAGCAATGGTAATCTTATTTATAGAGTAAGATTTCCTTCCTGGCAATATATCTATATTCAGCACAATGGCTTTTGAACAATATATATGTATGAAGTCCACTTTAAAAATTCCCTCCAAGCCATTCTTTTTGAAAAGATGAATCTATAATTGCATAGCCACAAAGAACAACAAATAGGCACACATGCAGCTTATCCAATTAAACAAGTCCAAGTACATGCACAGGTAATTAGTTTTCTTATGAATGACTTACCTGCACAGATACCCAGGACAAGATTTAGCCCTCCCCAATAGCTTTCTTATATAAATATTCACATGTATTTCCCCCATTTAAAATCTACATCTATATACCACCTTTCATACTGGACTATCCAGCATCCATTTTTAGCACCCTTAATTCTTATGGCATTTTCAGCCTTGCCTCTGACTGTAGTTTTCCCAAGCCTACACCAAAGTGCTCATATGATATGTCACCCAATAAAAAGCGGTCAGATGGCTGCACGTAAAACGTTAAAAAATGGAAACACTCATCCTTTAGGTTTGCCCTTACCTTGCCATATATAGCAAGATTACCTTTTCTAAAGTACATTTTCACACATTTTATGAATAGTTGCAGAATTCCACAACTGGCTAAAGAATTGCCGGTTTCCGCGGGGGCACCTGCCTGAGTGAAACAATTCGGCAGGTTAAATGTCTTTCCGAGTTTGACTGCAATTCAATCGTGCCTGTTCGTTTGTTCCTGCCTGGATTCTGGCACACACCTGCCTGCCTTTATGCAGGGATCAGGGCAAACACACCGGCCACGTCGCATGTGTTTAGAGTGGCGGTGCATATACTTAGATGGTAGTAGCAAGGAATGTGTGCATGTACGGATGTCTGTGAGTACATGTGTGTACATACGCATGTGTGCGTGTGTGCGCGCGCTCTGTGACAAGGGACATAGAGAGGTACACATCATATCTGATCTTTCTGTAATCTCTTTTTCTGTTTCTAATCTCCCTTCTTGGTGCAAGGTAGTAACCTGAAGCATCTGAACCGTCACCCTCACTGCCGTGTGCGCGTGTGGCTTACCCCGGGAGCCGGTGGCTCTGTGGATCGCGTTCAGGGGATGTTGTGCTGGAGGGTGGATAGAGCCGCTGCCGCCGCCGCCGCGGGTCCCGGTGCTCTGTCCCAGCCCGGCAGCTGAGCGCGCGGTGCTGGAGCCCCCTCCCACCCCGCCCTCACCCCCATCCTCCCCTCCCCGCCCCTCGGCACCTCCCCCCCCCACCCCGCATTACCACATGGAGGCTGAGTCCCTGCGAATCACAGCAGCAGCGGGCGGCATTTGAATAAGCCCCGCACAGACCCCAACTCCTCTGCAAGCAACGCACCCAGCACCAAAGGCCACCAGTCAGGCCGGTCACCTGGCAGTGGCAGACACCTCACCCAAGTGCCCTGGGCGCTCCTGAGAGAGGGTGCGGGGCCTCCCACGTGCTACTTTTATATTAACTTGGCAGATAGGATCAGACAATAAATGAGGAGGGGAGAGAGATACAAACACAGAGGGGGGAGCGGCAGAGTGCAGGGCGGGGGTGGGGAGAGAGGGGAGCGGGGGAGAGAGAGAGAGAGGAAGAGGAGACTGGAGAGGAAAGAGGAGAGGTGAGGGCACGAGGGGGGAGGAAAGAAAGACAGGCTGAGGAAACGGGAAGAAAGCGGGAGAAAGGAGACCAAAGGGTTGAGTGAAAAGAGAGTAAAATAGGGAGGAAGTGGAGAAGCGATAGGAGGAGGGGAGATACCCAAATATATGAATTTAGACCTTCCAAGCTAAAAATATCACCTCACCGAACTTCACAACCTCCAGTTAGACACGTGTTTCTCCCCCCACCCACGTCACCGAATGATTAATTTGCCGTCTCAATCAGAAATAATTACTTAGAATTGTATTGCAGATATAGGATTTAACGGAAAGGAGCCAATTTCGTGAAACATAGCAAAAGGCATGACATTTAAAGATGATGTTGGCCACCTCACGTTACAAATTTAAGGCTTGCTTCGAAGACCCTGGCACTTGCCCAGCATTGCCCTGAGAGATAGCAAGACCCAGGCCCAGAGTCGAAGGACAATGTTCCGAAGTATTTTGGACTTTAAGTAAGAATTTTTCTTTCTTCCTCTTTGATAATTGATTGTTACATTCTTTACATTTTTCTTCACGATTTGGTTATGTTAAACCAACTACAGATGAAGTGTGGGTCTTATTAAGAATTTACAGCCAAATGTCCCCACATTTTAACTGAAGATATGGTTTTAAACGTTAGTTTAAATATATTGCCCATTACATTTTGCATACTAATTCTTTCAATAACACAAGGTTCTGAATTTAACGTTTTAAACGCGATCTCCCTCCGTATTTTCAAATCGCAGCAGTGATTTCCTTGTACAAAACACTCAAAATCAAAATAAAATCCCCAGTCACCTATGGGATGTACCCATTGTAACTGTCCTTCTCGGTATTCAAAAGCCAACCCCCCTCCTTTAGAAACACAAACAAAAAGAACGCTTCTGATTAATAATCTCTTAGGCGGCACACTGAGGCCGAAGACAGGGAGCCGTAGGATGCCAGAGAAGGGCGTAGAATTCTCACCACCTAGAATTCAATCCCGATTCCCAAGACGTGCTAACTGCTAGGTTTCCGAAGAGGAATAATACTTGGCAAGCAATGCTTTGGGGGGAGACGACCATGTCCACATAGTGACTCCTTCCTGGGCTAGGGGCGGGGGCGGGCGCCGCTGCCCGACCCTCCTGCGTGCAGACCACTGTGAAAGCTGGTATGTAGCTCATGCTCCAGGCCAGGCCCAGGTTTCTTTCTTTTCTTTTTTTTCCTCCCCCTCTCTCCCTCCTCCTGTCCTTCCCTCCGCCCCTCCCCCCTCTTTAGGCAATAAATTGAAATCAATCCACGCTCTCTGTGGCTAGCTCCCACGAAGCTGGGGTTTCAACCTCGCATTTATATTTAAAGACATTGTGGTGTCCGGGTGAAACATCCCGGCCCAGGGTTGCACTAGGACGCGCCCAGTGCCGGGTCGCTGACCACAGCACGTGAAGAGAAGAGAAAGGAGAGACTTGATGGCTTCGAGCTGCTTCCGTCGGGGCCCGTGTTTTGCCCCAATAGACGCTTCTCTTCTTTCTCTCCTCAAGGGCGGCCCTTTAGGCGGCCAGTACCGCTGCGGCCCTGGCCAGATCAGCCAGGGGACGGCCTCGGGAGGCACGGCTAGGAGCTCTAGCGGGCCTGGGAACCGGCCCGGCGCGGGAGCCTCTGGGGGCCAGCGCGGGGCTCCCGGCTCCCGCCAGCAGGGAAACAGCGACACCTACTGGCTATGCGGTCGTGGCGTCGGGGCCGTCGGGGCGGCCCTGGGCTGGGGAGTGCCCGGGTGCGTGGACTTGGGAGGCCGCAGGAATCTGAGCCCAGGGATCCGCCCGCCCCTCTGAGCCTTGTCTGCCCCGAGAAAGGCAAAGCTTCTGCTTCTAGAGACCCCGTATGCGGACTGGAGGGTGAGACTGCACACTAGCGCGGGCACACGCTCCCTCCAGGCCAAGGTTCTTCCTTCTGGAGAACCAAAGGGACCCGGAGACGCAGTTGGCCGCCTCCTCCCTGTTCGATGAGAAACCCAGGAGGAAGCTGAAGCCCAGGCCTCTTCGGGTTCATGACCCAGTCCTCTTCTCCACCACCCCCATTTTAGTGCTGACTAAAGATGATATCTTTACAAATTAGGCAACGAGGAGAGTTTATTAAGGAGGGGAAATGTGCGACTCAAGGACTCAGACTTCCGTGCAGTAGGTGGCACCAGGCACGCGGACCCGCCGAGCCCTCCAGCTCGCCAGAATCCGGGACATTGAGCGCGCCCTCACCGCCGCCAGGGACCGAGATTTGATAGCTTTTCTCTCAGAATTATGATCTCAATTACACTGGAAGCAGAGGCAAATATGGGGTGGTGGTGACATTTTCAAAATCTAAGGGTAGATAGGTAGATAGATAGATAGGTAGATCCTGCTAAGTGCAATAGTAAATGCGTAGGTTGACAAAGGTGGGAGAAGGTGCCAAAGGATGGTGAGACCCGAAGAAAACCCATCAAGGATGAGGGGGGAAAGAACCAATCCTTGTATTACCATTTTACTTCCTCTATCAATCTTTTCTGTTCAAACAAATAATGATTTCATATGAAAAGGAGATGTAGGTGGTCCCAGCATTGGGGGAGGAAGGAGGGATGTAAGCCTCCCCTGGTCTTTAGGATGCCACCGTTTCCAGTGATAGGTTCTGAGGCTCATCTGGGCCCAAGAAAGCTGACTGAATGTGATTCGGCTGTTAACTTGCTTGAATATTAAAATTTGTTTTTTCTTCCCCCAAAATGGGAGTATTTGAACTTATTTGAATCCTTGAGATTTTTCCCACTTAAAATATTATTCTTTGAAAATCCCAGAATTAAATAGCACAAACTTGTCACTGAAAGTTCCAGTTCACCTTAGAAATTGTTTTCTTTAGCTTTATACATAATGGTTGGAATAAGAGTTTAAAGTGGGAAAGGGAGGGGGGTCTGGTAAGGGCTCAATTTTTGTCTGCATTCTCTACAATTGCAAAAGTTTTGCTAATTTTGTTTTGTTTAAGTAAAAGCAGAATCTCTTAGTGCCCCTTAATGTCAAGAGTTTTAAATCAAGATTCTCTGTATCTCTTTTTAATTAAAGAAAGCTCTAAAATTCTCAAGGAGCCTGTTCCTCAACTCACTTTTTCAAGTATTTTTTTCCTGCATGTGTGTGCAAGTGTGTTCTGGTAATACATGAATTCACACCCCAGAGCAGGCTGTTAGCAGTCTGTATGATGTACAAATAAACCTGTATTACTAATAATTAATAAAATAGAGCTATATCCTAATGGCATATCTCTCAATTTATTCTGCACTCTACTGCATATCAAAGTCAACTTTCTCCTTGTAAGATGGAAGTCTTAACAGGAAAATAATTACAGAAAAATTGAATTACACTGGGCACACAGCAAGTACCCATCAACCAAACCCGATTTAGAGGTGTCTTTGGGTATTGAAAGCACATTGAAGAAATGCAGGACTGAATTTTTCTCCTTTCTTTGGAAGCATTGAGTTTCTAGAATGTAGCTTTATTTGTGGCTTGAAAATCTTAGCTAGAATGGGTTCTCATTGTTGCTTGATATTCTTTGATTTTATTGACTCTAGAATTATTGATTAGCATAAAAGAAAATAGAAAAAGTAGAATTTAAGTGTCAAGATGATGGGATTTCTTTGTATTCCTAATCACCTCCAAACATAAGCATATTGAACCCCAATTACAGGAATGTTTCTTGATTTAGAACAGAAAATTAGGCCAGTGAAATTGATTCTTATTCCATGAGAAATATCCATGGTTATTGTGGCAGTAAGGATGGAGACAAGGCTTCTCATTCTATTTAGGTCTTCCTTAATATATTTCTCTTTTAATGCCTGTTGTTTAGTAAAAATAAATAAATAAATAAATAAATAAATAAATAAATAAATAAATGAAATAAGGAATGAAGGCAGGCTAAATAAACTGTCATTAGATTGTCTGTTTTCCTTTGTCACACCTGCCCTCCCAGTGGGCCTGCCTGGGAGGATGTGTGTGTGTGTGTACTTCCTTTTCTCCTGGTTGAGGAGCGTAAAGGAAGGGTAGTAAGGATGGGAATATTAATCAGAAGGCACATCTTTGCATGTGAAAATGAGCTGGATACATTTGAAACCTTGCTAAATCCCACCTAGATGTTTATCTGGGCAGGGTGTACTCGTGTGTGGTAGCTGGCAGGCTGATTGCATACATTGCTTGGGGAGAGGGGAAAGGCTGCTGCGTCTGGAGTGGCCTCGCTTTCAGCTTCGGTGAAGTCCGCAGGGGCTCAATGAGGTTTGGCTTCCAGGAGTAGAGCTCCAAGGGCACCTGTGCGTGTTCGGTTGGAGATGTACGTGCATGTGTGTGTGTAGGAGTAGGCACTTCACCAAAAATTCATTAAAAAAATAATAGTCTTAAAATTTTGCTCTGTCATCCATTGGGGTCAGCCACCAAGGTCACTAACATGTCCTAGGCTCAGTCATGGACTGCCGCAATGTTATTGCTTTTGACGGTAAGAATATGGCTCCTTTCATGTCTTTGGTTCTTTATGGTGTTTCCTAATAGTGGGGCGAGGCTCTAAGCCTCGCCCCCCTCACTTCTTGATCCCCGCAAAGAAAACCATTCTACCACTTGAGCCATCTGCAGCAGGTGTAATGGATGGCAGGGGGCCGACCTAACCACACTTCAGTCTCTTCTAGGTCGTCACCGCTCTGCACCAAACAAATGAGTCCTGTTTCGCCACTAGGGTGCCGAGGTGGATGGTGGATGCCGGCCCCCGCCCCTGGCATCGCTCAGCGTTTAGAAACCTGAGCCAGCTGACAACACACGAAACACACAGGCACAGAAAAAACGCCGAGCCAACTGCGCTCTCCCTCTGCCCACTTCCTCTGTTCTCAGTACGCATGGAGGACACATACAAAACCTTTACACATTTAAAAGCCCTCACAACTCTGAATTCTTGGTTACTTATGACGACCTTCCTCACTGTACACAGTCCCTGGGGTGTGTGAGTGTGTGTGTGTGCGCGCGCGCGCGTGAATGTGCGTGTGTATTTAAAACGCTTATTGGTAGGTCATCAGCAGCTGATCAGACACAGTAATCCAATAATCTTTTTGAATACATACACATTTTCGTTAAAGGTAATTTTTTAAAGGAAAACTGTCAATTTCCTGCGCAAGTCTCTAATTCCCAGTGTACGTTCTAGGGAACCGCAGAGCCGTTTAGCCCCCGCCTTGCCTAACTTTCCCTTTCCAAGGTTTGAGCCGTGCGCAAATTGTCACTTCACGATAGAGCAGGAGCTCATTTGCACGCGTGTGTGTTACAGAGGGGAGCTGTGGGAACGCACAGCATAGGGAGGGAAATTGGCTAGCTGGAAGTTCCCCCTCCCTGTAGTCGTTTGGAATCCTTGCAGAAAGCACAGGGTGCCCCACGGCAAGAGCACTGCTGGGTTCAACCTCCTGGGCGCAAAGCATCCTCTTGGTCCGGGCTCTCCGTCTGGAGCCTGCCCACCGCGCTCCACCCCCATGTTCAACATTATTTTAGTAGCCCCAGGTAATGGTTCGCATTTCTCGGGCTTTGGGTCCGGGCGGAGGCTGGACTCTGCCAGGAACCGATCTCCACCGCCCCCAGAGTACTTACCTCGAACGAGGACCTTTCAAATGGTGGCCCAGAAGCGTCAAGTTTTCTCTCCCAGCCGTTGTGCCTGATTTGAGCCCTTGTGCCAGATTTCCCTCCCGTCTGCCGCTCCTTTCAGCAGGCTCTTCTCTCTCTCTCTCTCTCTCTCTCTCTCTCTCTCTCTCTCTCTCTCTCTCTCTCTCTCTCTCCCTCTGTCACACACGAGGATTACTTGTGACTTTTAGAGGCAAAAGCTTGCTTATTCAGAGGAGAGAGGGAGGGGAGAGGAAGAGGGAAGGGAGGCGGGAGGGAGGAGAGAAAGGGGGAGGGAGAAGTAGAAGGGGGGATGGAGGGTGAAGAGGAGGTGGAGAATCTGAGGTGGTGAAGGCGTAGGTAGAGGAGGAGGAGGAGGAGTAGGGTTGGGTGGAGTAGGGTGAAGTAACCAAAGATGGGCTGGGTTGGGTCGACGAGGGATAAATTGCTCCCCACCCAGCTGCTGTGCTACGCCCCCAGAGTCCCGGGGGAGCCTGTGCGTCAGATCGCGGCTGGCCAAGGCGGGGCAGTACAAAAGCGCCGCGGGACCCCCTTCAAGAGCTTCTACCTCGGCAGACGGAGAGCCCGAGGCCGCTCCACGCTGAAGCTCGGCTCTCCTCCCGCACAGGGGTAGCAATCTAGGGGCTCCAAGCTCTACGGAACTTTGATTTCCCTCCTGAGCGCCTGGCCATCCTCGCCTGGGTCTCAGACAGGAGCTGGAAGCCCGCACATTCCCCGCGAGTCCTCATCCTGGCCGCTGGCGCCCACCTTAGCCACAGCCCTGGTGCGGCGCCGCTCACTGGGGTGTCTTCGCACCACCCAGGGTCAGCTACAACCCCGCATCTCTGTTCACTTTTGGGGCACTCCTTCGACTTGGGTTGGTTTATCTGTTTGTTTTATACAGAGGGGGGGTGTGTGTGCGTGCGTGTGTGTGTGTGTGTGTGTGTGTAGCACTCTCCAGGCTAGAGAAAAGGTGAAATACAGAAAAAGTAGCTTCAGTATCCTGCAGCTCGGAGCCCAGGACAAAGTCCGAGCGCATCCAAAATTTGAGATACAGTTCGTAGAAGGACCAAGGTGAGAGCTCACCGAATCACTTCAATTGAGTTTCTAAACAGCAAGGATTGTTTAGTATTACTAAATAGGAAAATAGGCTAAAAAACTAAAAGTAGTTGCAGAAAAAGGAGTGAGGCATCATAGCAACGATCAGGAACGAAAAGCGGTTGAAATAGTTTTCTGGGACGAGAACATCCACTACGGACTAAGGTGGAAGTCTCGGGCTGGCACAAAAGGGATTCATTACAGTGACGGGATTTAAAAAACAGGAGCAGGCTTTTCGACACAGATGACCCATTAGTTCTCTGTTAAACGTGTTAAGCTAGTCCCATGGAATGTTTACGCGGCAGCCCTTAATGTACAAAAACGGGGATACTACAGAGGGCGGGCACAAGTGTTTATAGAATCCTCTGTGTACACACACATACTTATAAAGAGAAAAAGTTTGAATATCAATACTCGAAGCTCATACATACCTATATATTCTGAAGCAACTATCCTTAAATATGGTACTTTTTCTTCGCTTTTTTTTTTCTGACCTTAGATGAGGCACTGTACTTGTACAATAGGCTACCTAAGGATCAACAATTCTGCTTACACAGAAGGTGCGAGGCCACATCATAAAATGCCAGAGCAGGTGGAGAAACCTTGTGGGGCTGGGAGAAGGCTTTTATTAACAACTATTTCTCCCCAAACAGTTTAATTTAAATAATTGCAATGATGTCATGATAACTGTCCCCCTTCTCCCACACTAGACGATTTGGTCAAGAACGTATTTGTATATTTAGTTAAGGAATTATTATTGCTATAGAATTTTAGATCTCTTCTATGGCACATAAAAAAGTCTCCGAACATTAAATTAGAACATTTGGTATGTTTTAGAACCTGACAAATCTTGTTCCAGAATAAGAATGATAAAATATTGCTGCTTTGTACCCACCACAATTTCAAAGATAAGTGGAACAAACGAGGTTGTTCTTTAAAACTTATGTTAGTTTCAGGCAAATAAAAATATTTCATTTCAACAAGACGAGCCGCTGGCCAATCTAGCAAATGAGAATCATATTTTACTAATCTTCAGTGGAGTTTTAAAAATGCTTTTGGAGAGCGATGACAGAAGGCGAAGTACGAAGCACGCAGAACCCCTGCCCAGCCCTCACTGTGAGTCGCTGCACCAGGAGCGCACACTCTGAGCCCAGCCGCACCCCAGTGCTCCAGCGTCTGCGCGGTTTGGGGCTGGGTTTCTGAGGAGGGGAGGGTCCCATGGATCAGCCACACATTGAGAAATGGGTATTTTTATAAGGGCAATGTTCAGGCTATAGTATAATAGCATGATGAAGATAGAACTAATTTTTCATTATTAAAAAAATTGCTCAATAATTAATTTCTTTGCTTATTGAATATCATTTTAGAGAATTTGTCTCTTTCTTTGAAATTACTAGCCAGAGTTTGCTGCAATGAGGATTAGGATTGGGCTCTCCAGAGGATGGGGAGTGGCTCAGTAAGGTGCAGCTCTGAGACACAGTGTAATTGATGTAAAAAGAAGGTAGAGAAGGACTGAAGAAACTATGGGTTATATTTAAATAGAGCTTGGTAGTTCGCAAAACTTATCTTCTTTACATTTTAAACAGCCAAGTTTATAAGTTAAATTCCTTTTTTAAAATTATCTAAAATCTCAGAGATATTATCTTCCTTGCTAGCAAAATGCTTCTAAAGGCTTTAATTATTCACAAGTTGCCAGTTATGCCCCAAAGATGTATGGCCTGCCCCTTTCTCAGGGACCCTTTATGGGAACCCAAGAACCCCACCCCCAAGCCTAAACTGGCTCCGTGGTGACCACACTGAAGAGTTTGCTTTAAGTTTATTAGTCTTTTAAGAACCACATGATTAGACAGGACTGGTAACTTGAAAACAACTTGATTCAGGGCAAAATCATTTTGTCCTTTTGGCATAAAAATGTCGGTATATTTCCAAGTTCCATCCAGGAACATACGGCTGCACGTCAAGGTTGGTACCTACCCTGATCACTACAGGATCTTCAGTGGCAGATAAGACACAGCAAATGGGATCCATGAAGAAACCCATAGGGTAGGGGTAAGGGGTACTGCCTCCTGATTCTTCCTGTTGAGAGCTCCAGTGATAACAATTATTGGCTTCTGCAGCACCAAGAAAAGCAAGAAATCACTGCTCAACAGTTTTGACCATGATATGCTTAATGGAGCTAGTTCAATTTTTGCTTTAAAAATCCCCCTTCAGATATCACTCTTCTCCCTGCTTATCATTTACAAGATTTTTAAAAATCTCACTTATAGGTAGTCATTACTCAGGTTGTGCTACAGTTCACACAGAGGGGCAGGAGCACTTTGGGGTCATGTAATTATCAGAGTAAAGGGTCTTCCACCTTTACCTGGCATCCTTACCTCTGTAAATGAAAGCTACTCCAGAGAGACACATGTTTTTATCTTTGTAGTTGCAACTCAAGTCTTTGTAAGTGTGAGCTTTCAGTTGAATTCATCAGTCTGAAATAAGGAGTTGGGCCATATGCCCATATCTGCTGTAAAGAACCACTTGGACACCAGCCCCTTGTCACTGTCTTCACAGTTATTGTCATAACTCTTCAAGACTTTGCTTTTAACCTTCATATCACCTTTAATGAAATAACTTAGTTCCTATTAGAACTAAGCACAGAGATTCAGATTTAGTCTTTTAATTGTTCATGTAACATTATTCCTTATTTTATCATTTTAACTTAAGCCCACTCTTCAAAATTAAGCATTTGGCTCATTAAGGCTCAAACCCTTCCTCTGGTTTCTAAATGTACAAACCAGCCATTGATGTCCAATTCCATGAAGATGCCCACAAGTAAACTGAAGGTTTGGAGAGGGAAATACCAACATCCCTAAATTTTCTTTCGTTTCTGCCTGATAAAGTGGAAGCTGATGGTATATGCAATTCCATTCTACAGCTTACCAAAACTGGTAACATGATTTTAATTCTAACTGGGCCAGAGTTCCTTGTTTTTGTATCTTAGAAACAGTCCCGAAAGGGCTCCCTTTGGTTGGTTTTTAGAGACCTGCGCTGCTGATGCGGCTCTCAGGTAAAGCTATGGAGATGGAGGCGGGGCTCCCTGTCGCCTATCCAGGTATTTTACCTAGAATCTCCTGATTTTGCGTCCTAACTTACACTCACCCACACTCGCAGGGGAATTGGTAGGCTAATAAAAGGCAAATAGTTGTGGGGTTGAACCTAACAGTTCTACCAGAGGGACTTCGGTTAGAAAATAGAAGGAGAAGGGCAATCCCTCACTCTTTTGGCGCCTGGATTTCAGGCCACAAGCGCTGCTGCTGGGGACCTCAGGTGGGCACTCCAGGCAGGGAAGCTGGGGGCTCATCCCAGGGCCCAGGCCTGCCTAAGGCCTCTCGCTGGGACCCCATTTGACCTGGGCAGCCATTCTGCTTGGTATTTATGAGAAAAAGAAAAAAAAAAAAAACAAAAACACCTGCTGCTGAGGATCAAGTACACCTGACACCAGATGTAGGGGGAAAAGAAACACCAGAAAAGAAAAAAAAAAAAAAAAACCTCACCCTCCTTAATTCCGTTTGGTAAGAGCCCCGGCTGCCAAGTCCATTACATAATGCCAGCTCAAGCTGACACCTGTGCCGTGCTGGAGCTGGATCGGGTTCTGGCGGCGGCTCAGGCCTGGAACGTGGGCTCGGCAGCACCCGGACCAAATGCCAAGGGGAAGAGAACGGATTTCGGGCTGGAGGACGGCGCCTCGGTCTAGGGGGAACGGGGGGATGGTGGGGACTGGATCTTGGAGAGGGGGCATCAGGGTGGCTCCCCAGTACTTTGGGGATGCGAAAAATCAAAGCCGCGGTTTCGAGGTTCCAAAGTCCTCTCGGGAAATATTCGACAGAGCTGACTGCTCCAGGCTGAGGTGGACTCCCTGGGGCGCCCCCTCAGCCTCATTACGGGCTGGCCAGGCACCAGCAGCCCTGCAGCGGGGCCTCCCGGAGCCCTCACTCCCGACCAGCGTCTGCCACCTGGGTTATTGACAGCGACTTTGGAGGTACCCATGGCGTGGCCTGATAGGATGCCCCTTTCCCTGAAGACGGACAGTAGCTTCATTAATCGGCCATCATTAAACCAACCCAAGAAAAGCTCTGTCACACAATGGGGACACATCAGATATCTTTTGCCTTAACTGATCAGTTTGGACTAACGGTGGTTAACGCGCGGAATCCTGCTCTCCCAAACACCCAAATGTCCAGATAGTTGGAAGTCTGTCCCAGCGACTATGTGAAAAAGGTCAGCACACCAACTGCTAGGCTATGCACAGCCCCACCCCCTCCTGCTTCTGGATAAGTAGAAAGACGGCAAACCCTGTGAACTCCTCTGTCAGAATCGGCCTTAATATTTCCAAGATTTTTCTCCCAAAGAATTAGGAGCTCCTCAGGTGACTGGTCCACCTACAAGGACACCATGTCAAAGGAACTTGTCATGGCGGTTTACAAATACCATGACTTGGAGAGTGCTACTGGTTAAACCCTGGCTTCCTTTCATACAGTTCTTAGGGATTTAGTTAAGGCCCTGAGACCTGACTCAGTCTCCCCAGTCTATTGTGAAAAATGGATTTGAGCCTTTTTTTTTTTTTAAAGCTACATCTCAAGTTTCATATGGATTTTTTAAAAACAAACAAAACGAATACCACGCACACTCAGCAAGAGGCGGGGTCCTTCCCTTGACATTTGCAGGTACTCCCTTACTCTCGGGTTAAAATCACCAGAGTGGATTTCCTGGCGTCTTTCTCAATCATCCTCCTCCCCCTTCCCCAGACTATCAATAAGCATGAGAAACGCTGCCGTAGTTTCCATTTTTTCCCTCTTCCAATTTCAAAGATATCTGGGCGCGCTCTCTCTCTCTCTCTCTCTTTCGGTACTCCGTAGCCCAAATAAATACTCTTTTACTTTCGTGTGCGCGTAGGACGATGTGGACCTGGGCCCCTCTCCCGGTGGCTAGCAAGTTGGAGAAATCCTCCCGAGGACCAGTTTGCTGGAGGGGCCAGAATGCGCCCTGCCCAGCCTCCGAAAGATGGAGCGCAGCGCCGGGCCCCACCAATCTGCGCTCGCAGAACGTTATCTTCACAGCAATTTAGCAAGCCCCACAAACAAAAGTTAAAGCGTGATGTCACTATACCTTGCCCCGGTTACTCAGGCGTCTCCCATTTTGGACATGCTGGAAGTGTTGGGTTTGGGGAGATTTGCTTTGGCTGGGTTTGAGTTGCCTATATAAGCCCTGCTGGAGTACTGTACCGAAGAGCGACGCGCTTTGATGGACTCGGGTGTTAATTAACGCGCGGCTAATTTGAGCTCAAGGAGCGGTGGGCTGCCGATCGAGCCGCCAGCCGCGAGGGGCCAGTGACCTCTAGTGGACACGAGGGGATATGCCGCTCGGGCTAGTTTGCACGCGGGGGCTCCAGAGCCGAGGAAACTGCGCCGATGCCTGTCACTGCTCCCCTGAATCCAGCGACGCGGAGTGACTCGAGTCCCCAGTTTAAGAGGGACAGGCCCTCAACAAGTAATGTCGAGCAAGGGCCTTAGTTCTTCTGATATATCTGAAATCTAAACCCAAGGCGGTTAAAAACAGACACTTCCTTATTTAGCGTTCTTTTCGGCGAGGGAAGGAGAGCCTATAGAAAGGGTTTGAGAAGTGAGCTTCAGGAACTTCGCTTTCTGAACTTAGAGGGAAACAGGGACTTCAGAGCTCGGGGGTGGGGGGCTGCATTCGGCCAGTCAGGGGAAGGAGTTGCAATGTGCTTCTGTAAACAAAGTCCATCAGTACTCCTATGACTTACTTTTGTTTTAAAGAATAAAAATAAATAAAGAATGTGCTTGGTTGGCTCAACAAGAGGAAAGCCACAGAACACACGATGTGTGGAACAGCCCAGATACCTGAGTTCGCACCCCTCAGGCAAAGAAGCAGACAGCACCACAAACCTACTAATAACAATAACACAAATGAGTCTTTATAAATAATAAAAATAAAGAAAAGGTCCAGGAGTCTAAAATAACCTGGTTTCCCTCTCCCCCTCCACTTATTTCATTAGTTAGCTAAACTTGTGTAGAGGTTGCTTGGGAAATGATCTTCTCAGCACAGTGGACATTAAAAGCAAAAGCAAAGGCAATTCAGACAGAGTCCCCCTTTTTTTTTTTTTTTTTGAATAAATAGAATTCGGCATTTTACCCCCTCCCCTCTTCCCACACAGAAACAGAACGCAGAAGCTGGCCAGGCCCCAATAAAACCCAACGACCCGCTGCCTGTGAGTCCAGGGTTCCGCCGTCTGGCAGTGGCGGAGCTAACGGGTTGAGCCGCCCCTATGCCAGCCTGGACCCTTCCTCCCGCGTCCTGTCCTCCGGGCATTTGAGGATTTCTTAGTCTCCTTTCCTCACGGGCACTGTTCCCTCGAGGGCCGAATCCGAATTACGAATTACGAGCCCCTGGGAGCCCGAATGTGGACGCGATACCATCCCCGAGGGCAGCTTCAAGCCGGCCGCGGGCCGTACTCCTTCTGTGCCAGGCCGTTCGGCGGGTACCCCGATCTGTCCTTAAGGGCTGGGAGGAGGACAGGAGGAACCTGCGGCATTCTCTCTCCCCAACTTGAGAGGGCAACCCGCTCGCAGGTGGTTTCCCACTTTCAGGGACTGGGGGTCCGCGCTCCTGGAGCGCCGCACTCAGGGTGCGCAGGCGGGCGCCGCAGGAAGGGCGTCCGGGGTCCCCCGTCAGCGGACAGCAGCGTCTGGGAGACAACGTGGGATCAAAGGGACAGCGGGGAATAAAGTTTGGACCGCGGGGGCCGGAAGAGCAGAACTGGGCACTGGGCAGGAGAGTAGGGAGAGTAGAACATGGTTATTTCTCCAAAATTTCTCCTCGGCCCTTTGAGCCTTGGGAAATGTCCTGGAAGTAAATCGCAGAGGCTCAGAGGCTGCGGAAGGAGCAAGGCCTCGACCCTGCGGGCCGTGGCCGGGTTTCCTAGTGGAGCATGGGAATGGGGAATTGAGCTCCGCCGACAGAGAAGCTCTGATCCGCTCCTTTCTCGGCCAGGGACATTGAGGGTGCTCCATGAATGTGGTCCCTGTGAGTGGGAACGTCCAGAGTCCGAAGTCAACCGTAGGGTACAGCAGTGGCTACCCTGGAAGCAAGGCTTCAGAGTGCAGTGCGGGGTGCGGGGTGCGGGGTGCGGGGTGTGGGGTGGGGGTGGAGGACCCGGTACTCCAGCAAGGCCAGGAGCACTCGAGGAAAATGAATCCACGGGGACCGAAGATTTTAAAGGGCTGTGTTTCAGTGCAGACCAAAGAAGAAGAATTGAGAGCTGCTTAAGAGAAAAGGGAGCATTTTAAATCCCAAATATAAAATAAATCTTGCAACAAAAATACAATAATAAAATACAAATTCTAATAGTTAAATGCTAATCGTAATAGTTTAAGAAGTGATCTCTTCAGTAAAGTAAACCGGAAATGAAACAATTTTCAACCTTTAAACTCCCAGACGTGACCCGCACAGCAACAGGGGAGGGTGGGTAGGCGTTTGTCTCCGCCTGGCTCCCGACTGCCACAGGAGATTCCTGTAACCCCGGGGTAGAAAAATCCATCAAATTCTGAATCAAATAAAGAAAAAAAAAAAAAAAAAACCAAGACAAAACAAAACCTGTAGCGCCCTAAGCCAGCATTGAGTCGCGTTCCTGCAACCTTGCTTAACCCCCTTGCCCCCAGGAAGTGGCTCGAATCTCTCTGAGCACCGCTTGGGGCGCACGGAGCGGAGCTGCCGCCTGTTGGCCCGGCTACCGCACACCTGGGGCCAGAGGTGGGGAGCTATGCCTGGTTTTGAGCAGTCTCCAAACCGGAGTCCTGCCTGGCTTGGGCCCTTGTAAACTCGGGGCCTTGCCTTTGGCCAGGTAGTAGCCCATTTTGCTCTGCCATCAGAGGCAAAGTGAGCGCTCTTCTCCCGGTAAGTTGCGACTTACCAAGGGCATACTTGAGCCCAGGCCCCCGGGGACCCCGTTTCAGGCCGGAGCACGCCAGTTTGACCTTTGTTAGTGGCGCTCACAGCAAGCAGCCTTCCTCAGCAACCTCTAAGTGGGTGCCAATGAGCAACAGTGGGTGCCCTGATTGTTAGCGAGAGTCAAAACCACGAGCTTCGGGCGCTCGCCGAGGTCTGGCACCCCAGGCTACTAACCCAGGCTCTGAAGGTCTTTACCACGGAGCAAACACCAGGGCTTATTCCCAGTTAACAATATCCGTAACCCCGGCGTTACTATTAAAGGGGTCGCCACTTCTCAAATGGTTCAAGTTCAGGATCTTTTCACAATAAGATTTAGAAAAGACGGGACTTGAATAGTTAGCGCCTAGAATTTCTGAGAACTTGGCCAGAGCGTGGCCACTATCTCCCTCCCCACCCCGCCTCGCCACAGCCTCTGGTGGGGATGGGAATACTCAAACGCAGGGCCATCTCTCCTCCCCCGCTCTCGGAGGTCCTCCCGCTGCCGCTGAGAAACTCAGAGACAAACTCACTCAGTTTATTTGGGAAATTTGAAAAAACAAACAAAACAAAACAAAAAAGCTGGAGTCCGGGGGCTGAAGAAGGTGTCACAGGCTCATGGTTCCCAAGGCCTGGCGTGTTCCCAGCTCAGGGGCAGGCGTGGGTGTGGAGTGGCCAACCCTGGGACCCCAACCCGCAGCCTCGAGGGGTCTGTGCGCAGGACCGTGCGGGTCTTTCCTCCGGATCCAGGCGCTTACACTTCCTACTTGGCTCCAGTTGCAGAGAGATTTAGAGAATACATTTGAACAATTTAAGCTATTCTACTTATATCTTTAAAAGACCCAGAAAGTCTCGCACTACTTTCCCTCGTATTTTCTTAATTTTCTTTTTCTCAAATTGCAAACTTTTAGTGCCTGGGTGGAGGGTAAGGAGGAGGACCGGCGGAGAGACTGGGGCGTGGGACCCGAGGTGTGAGAGTGAATTTCTTGCTGCCTCTTTTACTTTCCATGTCTCATACCATCTTAAATGACAACAACGACGACAACGATGATAATTTGAGAGGCAATAGTGTATTTTGCAGACAAATCTGCGGTGCAGTTTGGGGAAATCTTGGGAGTCAAACCGCAGGAACTTGGATTCCTGTCCTGAAACTTTCGAATGAGGAAGGATACCGAGTGCCTCGCTCACTCTTCGAGAATGGCATCTCCGGAATCCCTGCGAGCTGCCTCTGAAACTTCATGAGAGCATTTCATCCCATTATCGCGCTGCCACCCGCCCTGACCCTCCAACTTTGTCCTGTTCCGTCTTCTCTTCGTGCTTTTCTCTGCCCACCTCCGCAGCTGCTCTAGCAGAAGAACATCCGGAGTGAAACTCCACTGTGCAGTTCAAAGGCACTTTTTTGGACGCCCTCGGAAGACTGAGCTTTGGGCTGAAACTTCGCAACTTGGGCGGGGCGCTGAGGACCGACTTTCTGTGTCCTCGCCTCAAGGACATCTGCGTCCAGCAAAGGGTGGGGCGGATCTCCAGCAAAGGCGAGGCCCAGAAGAGCTGCCGCCACTGTGAGGATGGGCGAATGATAATGTCTTCCTGGCCTCAGTTTCCCGTCTGCTTTAGATGAACTTCAAGGAATCTTACTCTTTTAACAATGATCTCCCCACACCATATCTCTTGTCTTCTCCCCCGGAAAACATCGTACAACTTCCCCCCCAGAGTTAATTTAAAAGAACCGCAAACGATTCATAAGACAGAGTTTACCTGCCCTTACATTTCTGTTGCTGGAACAACTATTTTTACTTATTTTTTTATTTCTGCTGATTAAATCTGGAAAGTATTTGGCTTTGAGTCGAGGGCAGCAGGTTCAGTAATCTCCAGGACCCTCCAACCTGAGACTCTCGGTTGCCCATTAAAATGAAATGCTGTGGAGAAGCAGCAGTAGAATCTGTGGGTAGCGAAGATGAAGTTGACTTCCAGAACAGAAAGCATGAAAAAGGCTTACATTCCCACGCTAGTCAAGGCTCTTCCCAGGGGCAGAGTCAAATCTTGTGTGATGTTAATTCGGGCATCCTCTACTTCTTCTTGATCATTCCCTCAAACCTCTGTAAGAAACTCAAAGAAACATTTTGCCACTGTCCTTGGTGGTTTATTTTAAAGTTCTGAGTTTAAAATTGTGGAAGATATAATGGAGTGATATAAAAGGGAAATCAAGTACTAACAATAAAGATTATAAAGGAATTAGTCTCTCAGAGATTATTGGTAATAATACCAACACACGAAAAATTGAGTAATAATTTAATAAAATTTTGTGCTTTAAAATTTACTTTTAATTTTATTATTTCTGATATAATCTTTGTATTCACAGATTTTTGTATTAATGCTTTGTATTTTATGTATCCCATTTAAGACAAATGAGTTAAAATTATAAAGAGATTCATCCTCTATACATTATGATATATGATAATAAAGTAAATTTAAAAAATTTAAAATAAATGTGTTAAAATATGCATGCAAAGTATTCATCTGGGGAGATTATGTACTTATTTGAATAAATCACTTTCTACAAATATTTGGATTCTTTTTCTTCTCCTCTTCCTTCTTTTTTTCTCCTTTATTTTTTTCTCATTCTTTTTTCTCTCTTCCTTCCATGTTTTTTGTCCTTGGAATCAATTTCTGAGACAGACAAGAAAATGAGCCTGAACAGTTCATTTTTTCTTCCAATGGTATTTTTGAAAAACTTAGAAATACCTTTTGATATGCTGATTTGAATGTTATTTCAGACTGTGGCAGATATTTAAGGCAATATGTGAGATCCCAAGAAAGGTCTTCTATGGTAGCTATTTTTTAAGATGTTGCTTCAGATTTACAATAGATTTACTGTTGGGTTAACATCAAATGAAAATAGGTACCATAAAATTAAAAATTGACATCTTTTTAAAAAGAGTTTATTTATTTATTTTTAGAGAGAGGGGAAGGGAGGGAGAAAGAGAGGGAGAGAAACATCAGTTTGTGGTTGCCACTCATGCACCCTCTGCTGGGCACCTGGTCTGCAGCCCAGGTGTGTGCCCTGACTGGGGATTGAACCAGTGAACCTTTGGTTCACAGGCTGGTGCTCAGTCTACTGAACCACACTGGCCAGGGCAAAAATTGACACCTTAAAGGTACCATTGTGATGTGCACTGCGACCTCTTTATTTAAGGAAAACACAATCTTGTGAGGCACAGTCAGCAGTGGACACAAGCAGAATACACACACACACACAGGGAGAAAATGCAATTTATCATGGCCTTAGGAACAAAAATTTTAGTTTGCTTTATAGTGTCATATATTTTATTGCAACAAGAAAAGGCATCCTTTCTTATAAAACTATTGTAGAACTGCTATGTAGGATGGCTGATATTTGGAGCATAAAATAACAGTTTTTATGACTTATCAGGTGTTGATCCTTTCCTGCTTTGCTCCTCCATCAACTAAACTTAACTCTCCTTTCTTCTAGTTTTCCTGCTCTTTGACTTTCAAGCCAATGATTTGGTCAGGTGATAAATGAATCCAGATAATGTAGTCATGATTAGGAATATGTTAATATTTAAATCCTAGGCCACAGTCCCTTCCAGCTTCCCAGTTCAGGTGTCCATTCTAACGAATGTGTTTGTAGAGAATATGCTTGCTTTTGCTGTTGAACTTCGAGTGATGGACACATAGTCATACCACATAGGCTTCACTTTTATAAGACTGTCCTGTGTTCATGCTTCAACTCATCAGTGCAATATGGAGAAAGCACATTAGGGAAAGACCTGGAACATACCTATCAGGAACACAAGTCTGGTGAGCAAAAAAAATGGCAAAGAAAGAATTAGTATCTAGATAGTTTGGAAGTCCAGTTTCTAACTCTTAGACATTAATTTTAAAACTATTGGGTTTTAAAATTATTGGATTTTAAAATAGTAAGACTATTTTTCTGCTATGTTAAAACCACATTCACCTTTCTGTCCTCAGAGCTTTTACAATTACTGTTCCCTATGCCTGGAATATTTCCCACAGAAATTAATATAACTGCACCCTTCCCTTTGCATTCTGAGGAAGCATTCCCAGGCCAAACCGATGACCTCATCAGTCTTTTCCTGCCACATTCATATATTTTTTAAAATTTTTATTTATTTATTTTTAGAGAGAGGGAAAGGGAGGGAGAAAGAGAGGGAGAGAAACATCAATGTGTGGTTGCCTCTCATAAGCCTCCAACTGGGGATCTGGCCCTCAACCCAGGCATGTGCCCTATTGGGAATTGAACCAGTGATCTTTTGTTTAGCAGCTGGCACTCAATACACTGAGACACACCAGCCAGGGCAGTATATTTTAGGAATAGAATCTATAGTCCTGACAGGTGTAGCTCAGTTGGTTGGTCATCGTCCCACAAAGAGGAAGGTTGCCATTTCTTTTCCTGTTCATTAATTCAGCAAATATCCATAGAATGGCCCCTCAATGGATAGTACAGTGCATACAAAAACAATTGACATGGTTCCTTTCCTGACAGGTTGGAGCAGTGCAGTGATGGACACAAACATCCAGTCTATAGCTGACTTATTCTTTGTTTCTTTAGCTAATAATTTTTTGTCTCTGAGGATGATATCAAGACACCTCCCATTTGGGAAGATTGGTGATTGTAACTTTTTTGTTTCATTGATGCCTTCATTGACCTTAAAATAGTATCTGTAACAACACTACTGATGCATTTTATTTTTCAGAATATGAGTTTGCAGAGAAACAGAATGAAACATCTTTCTGAGCACCATGGTCAATATTCAGACAGTTTCTCCCTCTAATTTGCCAAGCAGATTATTCCTTTGCATGCTTTCTTTCAGAGTGTTACACATTTTACACTAAGCCTTTTAAGTTTTTGGAAACTTGGGATTATACGCCATTTGTTTTATTCAAACTTTGAAGGCAAGCAAGATAAACAAACTAGAATGTAAGGGGGTTGTGGAGAGAGAGAAAAATAGCTAGAGAGGTTGGGGCCCCAGTCAGCACAACCAGTCAGTGGCAGTGAAAGACTTGCTTGTGAGGAATAAGTCATTCTGGGGAGTGTTATTCAGTCCCAGCCCTCTGCCCTTGGCCTGGCCTGGAAACTAGCTAGTAACAACAGCAGGATGTGTCCTCAGCTTAGAGACTTGAATTATTCATTAGTCTAACATAAATTACCATTCAGAGGCAGGTGACACACATGTTTTCTCGAACAATTATTTTCACTAATCATCATTTTCTACAGTAATTTGTAAGCTTTCATTATTAGTCCTTGATTTCTATGTAAATCCTTTTTATAAAACTGCCACAAGATGGGAGTTTTTTTGTTTATTGGCTCTCTTTACCTCTTGCTATGTTTCTTGGCATTTTTGCTCTCCTCATCTGGCACTTGATGGTTGGGTTTTCAGATTAGGCTGACTGTTGACATGCCCAGATAAAACATTCTTTCATTGAGCATATTGCATTTGTAGGGGAGGCCACCTTCTTTCACCTTCTGCCATATTGTACCCATATTTTTTTAAGATCAATTGTCCAAACATTGACTCTCACATTTCCCCCTTTTTGATTTTCATTGTGCACCATATTTGACACTTTAACTACTTTTACTATTTGTCCAAGCCTTGTCACAAAGACTGAAGCTGACACAGGCTTGCCTAAACAGTCTCCTTGAGTAAGTACATTTGCCATATGGATTCCCCCTTTCAGATCCTGCAGAACATCTTACATATTTTTTCTTTTCTCTTGTATTATAGTTATATGGGTTCTGGGGCTTAACTCTTTGAAAAGAGCTAACATTCTTTGTAACATTTTATATCTCCTAGATTCAATTTTTAAATAAACTTCAGAAAGACTTCTTCAAGCTAGCTAGTCCCTGTCAGCCTGAGTTCCCATCTAGCTCATGAGGGAATGTCAACATTTTCTGTAATTCCACTGGTTTGTAAAGCTTCCCCCTATCAAATATAGTACTTACATTTCTTACCTTTAGCATGAACCTCATTACACCAGTGAGGGGAGAGGCAGGCACCATAGAAAAGGTCAGCACAGCAACTCTCGGCATTTATGGTTTGAGGATCACAGGCTCAGACCATCTCAACCAAGTTCTGGCTTCCTGGTTTGCCAACGGGGTGACTTTGTGGCAAGTAACTTAACTGCTCTGTGCCTCAGTTTTTCTCACCTTTAAAAAAGGTTTAATATTGTGCCTATCTCATAAAGTTGGTGTGAGGGTTCAATGAGTTAATACATAGAAAGCACTTAGTGTCTGGCATAGAGGAAGTATGTGGATAGTGTCAGCTGTTATTGTTATAGTAACTATTATTATTAATGTGGTATGAATTTGTTTCTTGGGACAACAGAGGGTAGAGATTGGATGAGATGGACACAGATGTATATGTAGGTTTTTATCCCCAGAAGTCAAGTAAGAATGGCCTGAAACACAGGCATGTCCTGTAGAGAGCAGGCCTAGGTAGGAATCTCCAAGAGAAAGTGCTGGATGTCCCTGGCATCATGACATCATGGCTGCCAAGTGCTTTGTGCTTGGCCCTTCACAAGTATTTAGGACAAGTATCCTGGCCAAGCTTTCCCACGAAGCTTTCATTGCCTATTAAAAGCTTGAAGGAGAGGGAGGTTTAGTGATTTTTACCTAAAGGTATATAGTGGCCTTAGTAGAACTGTGCTTTTTATTATTCCTTTTGGGAACTAATGCTATTATTACACATTATGTATGGGCATCACCACTTGGTTTCCAACATTAAAAAAAAATACCATCTCAGTTTTGAGTTTTACTTCGAAGCTGGTTACACCAGGCTCTGCAACATTTGTAATACATTAAGCCTATGTTCTGGCTCATTGTTGAGTCTCATCATCTGGTCAGAAGATGTAACTGCAGTGTTAGCCCATGGTCCTGGTGGTATCTTTACATAAAATACCATTTTCTTAAACAAGGAAGAGAAGCAGCTGCAAGATTAGTGATACACACGTGAGCACACACACAGACTTCAGAACTAGGGGTGGAAGAAAACAGTGGTTAACATTCCACATTGTCACGGAGCTTCCAGAAACACAGTCTGGGGACTCGATGTTACATCAACATAGAAGAGTGTCACCGTGTCCAGACTGCTCCTCCTCCTTTTGTCATATCTGGAGAAGAAAAGGAGCCCCTGTGGTTCCCCAGGATCTGAGTGGGAGGAATTACACTGGGTGTGCCCAAGGGATTTGCATTGTAAACTGGGCTAAAATAACTTCTATGTAAAATAAACACAATGGGAAAATCATGTCTCTCCAGAAATGCAGTGTTTCATGGTTCCCTAAATCATTATCGTTACAGCTTAAAATTCAATTATAGAATGCTGAGTTTAAAAAAGAAAAAAACACTGGATACAAAATCTGAACATAAGAAACAACAATACGGTCATTAATACACAGCAGGTAAGTTTTCCTTAATCTGATGCTTCTGTTTTTGGGAAAAATGTTACTCATTTAATCAAAGTAAAAGAAAATAACTTGTAATCATTTTGCACACTAAAAAGCCTTGTTTTTTTGTAGTCATCATGTTTCCTTTCTTGCTTAACTTGGTAGCATGTATTTTATCTTTACCTAGAGATATGCTTTGATGATATTGCTTATGATATAACCCATGTGTTGCCACTACTGCCATCTACAAACCACTCAGTTCAGCTGGCAGAGGATGGGAGTGAATCAGCCAAGACATTTGGTTGGATTCCAGTCCAGTAGGGCCTGGTTGGCTTGGCTCCTTGCCACAGCAACAGATATTTCTAACTCTCCATGACATCTTAGTTTAAAAATGCCTTGAGGACAGGGGCTATACTTTAGGAAAATCAGTTTTTAGAGCACCTAAAATACCGATACTCTGCATTCAGGATTTAATAACTATTTGTTCTGTGAGGGGAAAAACTAAGAGCATCACAGGCGTCTCTGTCATGTCGTCCTTCAGTCACAATTGGCTAGAAGACCACTAAACTCTTGCTCAGTCATATTCTTCAATAAAGAAAAAATACATGGTCAAAGTTTGCATAAAGTTATATACTCAGTTACTTGAGAAGTTTCTAAAAGTTGCATCAAACTTACTACTATGTTGGTGCTATTCCCTGAATGTATGTATTTTGTAATGGGAGAATAAGAAATTCATCTTCCTACTCTTCAAAAATCCTTCAAGTTCACCATTAGAGGATACTGATCTTCAGGAAAACAATGCAAATAAATACATGGCCACATGTAACTGCTTCTTGTTTAACCTTCACATTTATGTACAGTAACAGTGTACAAAATTATGTTATCTAGATGATGCCCATCCTTTCAGTGTAAGATTATTGAAAATTCTAGCTTGCTTTGACTAAAAATTTTTTTAGCTAACTTCAAGAACTCTGGTCCCCGTCCCCCCCCCCCCCGCCACTTGTAGATACAAGTTCTTGCTGCTATAGCAGACTTACATTGTTAAATTAGCTAGAATTCTCTCAGACAATTCTCCCAGGGGTCTGCATAAAATAAGCAGCAACAATACTGGAGACTAGATTTGCAAGTAGAATACAACCCCTGACATCTAAATGGCTTGGATTATAAGTCAAGTCTTGGTAAAGAGGAACATATTCCTGTGGAATTATTCATTATTATGAATAAAGGGACTACCCTTCACAAAACTGTGTAACCCTAAGTACCTGTGTATAATTACAGTAAGTTTATGTGGAAATTCTGCAAAAGTTAACTAGAAATGGGTCATTATTAGCTTCTCAAATAATGGAGATGAGAAATGATACTAACATAAGATTACAGGACTACAAATAAAATGGAAAAATTAGTATTTCTCATTAAACATTCAACTTTATTTTATTTCTATGCATATAAAACTCAACAGTACAATATTAGAAATCATTTAGTTTGAGCATAAATGAAAATATTATGTTGGTTTATTTTTCTTTTTAAAAGATTTTATTTATTTATTTTTAGAGAGAGGGAAAGAGAGGGAAAAAAGGAGGGAGAGAAACACCGATGCGCGGTTGTCTCTTGAATTATCCTTACTGAGGACCTGGCCCACAACCCAGGCATGTGCCCTGACTGGGAATTGAACCAGCGACCTTTTGGTTCAAAGGCCAGTATTCAATCCACTGAGCCACACCATCCAGGGTGATTTACTTTTCTTTGTTTCAGTTTAGTTCTTATGTTTCAAGGAGATTTTTAAAGCCAGAAATATTATTTTTTAAAATGAAAAATGCAATAATATTTAAAATAAAAATCTTTTGAATATAAAAATAAAATATGATTGTTTAAAAATGATAATATGATACTATATTTTAAATTAAAATTAAAATAATTATATATTTTATTTTATTTTTGATTATATATTTTAATAAAATATATTTATATTATATTTTATTTAAATTCATTTAAATATTTGAATATATTTAAAGTATACTTAAAATACAACAATAATATATTATATTTTATTTTTGACTATAAAATACTCAGGTACACAGAAAATAAAAGAAGTCCTTACAACCACCATCCACATTTAAAAGATTTTATTTTTTCACTCATTCTCTCTTTTTTTAAGAAAAAATAAATAAATTAGCTATCCCTCCATTTTCTGTCTCACTTTTCTCTCCTTTCTTCCCAAAATGAACTGTGATCTAAGTTAGTGTGTAATTCTCATGCGCATTTGAAAATCTTTTTCTGCATATGCAGATAACCAGAAATTCGCATTTTCTCTAAAAGTTATTTTTAAGATTTTTCCATGCTGATACATGCAAACTAATTGTCCATTGGTAGAGGAAATGAACCATTTTTGTTTATTTTTACAAGCAATAGTAACAGGAGTTAGAATGAATAGATTAGACCTGAATGTACCAACATATTAAGCTATTTTTAACTAAATTAAAGAACTCAAGATTGTGAAATATTTTATATTACTCATGTCACTCAATCTCTAAATCAATAAATTTTTTAAAAATTTATTTATGTATTTTTACAGAGAGGAAAAGGGAGGGAGAAAGAGAGGGAGAGAAATATCAATGTGTGGTTGCCTCTTATATGCTCCCAACTGGGGACCTGGCCCTCAACCCAGGCATGAGTCACTGGGAATTGAACTGGTGACCGTTTGGTTCTCAGGCTGGCGCTCAATCCACTGAGCTACGTCAGCCAGGGCTAAGTCAATAAATACTTGTTGAGAGTTTATTCTATGCCAGGTACCAGTCTAACATAGTATGCCATAGTGAACAAGACAGAGGAAGCCCTGTTTGGACTAAGCTGGCACTTGGGATATGTACCAGTTAGGCCTGCTTATGGTTTTTGTTAGGGGGAAAAAAAGAGTCATACCCAGTAATGGTCAGAGTGAAATCCTAAATTTCCAAAATAGGACTACATAACCTTTTATCTTTTTCTGATCATCACCCAAGAGTCAGCCAAAAGGAGATGAAAGCCTCCTGCGGGCAACTGCATTCAGTGACCAGACTGCCTTACTAACATGTATGGAGGTGAAAAGGTGGCAGGGTCAGAAATCTTTCCGAGTTAATTTTTGAAAAGTGTTCACAAGATCAAGTGCCTATGAATGCTTCAGTTCATGGAATATCCATTAAATACCTTAACCTTTGGTCCATTGTTGAGTGACCATGGAGAGAAAAGGCATATATTTCAGACTGTAGATAGTCTAGAAGATGAAAGCATAGTTGGATTTCAAGAGCTGCAATAGTGTTACCAAAGTCAGATAGTTAGCCTGGAACAGTAACATCATAACCTCAAAATGTTTCAATAGATGTAAAGCATCAAAGGTAATCAAGAGTAGGTCAGAGGTCTGATGTAGTCACTTCCCCAGGAATGGGCAAGGGCAGTGTGTGGTGAAGTGCAGAGATGTTCCTCAGTGAAAAACGAACAGGCTAACTTTTGGCCGCAGTCAGAAGCCTGACATGTGGTGGTGGCATCTGCACCAGAAACATAGCGTTCTTTAGTTTGTGCTAGTCCACACTGCTGTGTGAGATGCAGTGATGGAGCCGTGTCTAATGGTGGCCTAAGCAGCAGCTCAATTCCAGTTATTTTCATTAGAAAATGGATGCTTATGAAGGCATCTATCGACCTGAGTGACCCAGATTATCTGATTGACGGCCGTAATTTGTTTTTAGTTTACTTCCCCAAAGAGGGCTGTCTCTACTCTGTCGGTGTGTAGTCTCCCAGTTCTAGACCAAGTGTCTAGGACATTGGCTACAGACCAAGAATCAGTAAAAATACGACATGCCTGGTCATTAGAAGTATTGTCTAAGGCCAGGACAATGGCTTTCAGCTCAGCTCATTGCAGTGACAGGCCCTTCCTTGTGTTAAATAACAAACAAACAAACAAACAAAAACACATTTTTCTGTAACACAGGGTTTATTGGGCCATTGCTAGCAAGAAAAAAAAGACCAGCTTTGGGTCATGAGGTCCAAACCACCAGCAGCCTGGCTAGGTGGAAAGGCAACATGTTGCTGCCCTGAGAATATTGAGTGTTTTTATACATCAAGTACAGAGGAGAAGGGTAGAACCTGTTCTGAGAGAATTTACATTAGCTATAGACAAAGGCAATGGGAGAAGCTGAAGCAGGGCCAGCTCTGGGATGGGCGCTGAGTCAACAAAGAAGATATTCTGCTCCTGTGGCTTGGCTGTGGGCAGCAGATTGGTCAGTTCACGTGTAAACAAGATGTGGAAGCTCCTGGGGATGGCTGGCTGGCACCTGGCCATTCTCTCTTTTGGATAATCGCAGACATATCTACCTGGAAGTTAATCCAACGTTCCAACAGACATACAAGGATGTGAGAATCTTTTGTCAGCTGGACCACAGCCATGAAAAAGCTGTTCTGTCTTTCACTGACTGACCTCTGTAATTTAATTTAGAAAATCTCAGAATTTTGTCCTTGTCACCTATGTCCCTTCAGCATCTGAAAAGGGCCTGCATTCAGGGGCTGCTTTCTTTCTGCTCCTATGTATGCCACTGTGTTTCATCCTACAATCTCTCAGCCATTTAGCATTCAGTGCTTCGACTCTGATGCTGACCACATCTGGCTATGGCACAGGCCAGGTTCATAACCTGGCCCCTCCACAGTCTGCCAAAGCTTTGTGTTCATTTTACTTTTGAGGGATTGATTGCCTGCTCGTGGGTCAACTGAACAAACTTTTGATGTTTTTAGTTAACCCAAAGGTCCATATCTATTAGCAAAGTCCCTTTTTAAAAATTTATTTATTTATTTTTCAAAATATTTAATTTATTTATTTCTAGAGAAGGGAAAGGAGGGAGAAAGAGAGAGAGAAACATCAGTGTGTGGTTGCCTCTCATGTGTCCCCTACTGGGGACCTGGCCCGAAACCCAGGCATGTGCCCTGACTTGGAATTGAACCGGAGACCCTTTGTTCTGCAGGCCCGTGCTCTTTCCACTGAGTGACACCAGCCAGGTTCAAAGTCCCTGTTTTGGACATCATTTATTTCAGCTTTGGATACTACTTGACTCTGTAACTAGAACCATGCTGTCTTTCACCTCAGGTCCTGCCACTTGCCCAAGGCCCATTGTCATGGTCACATCTTTTTTTCCCACCTGACTGGAGGAGAGGGGCATAGCATTTGTAGCTAGTTTCTTATTGTTTATTATTTATTTTTGTTTATTGATTTTAGAGAGAGAGAGGAAGGGAGAGAGAGAAAAACATTGATTTGTCGTTCCACTTATTTATGCATTCATTGGTTGCTTCTTGTACGGGCCCTGACCAGGGATCAAGCCCCCAACATTGACACATCCAGACCATACTCTAACCAACTGAGCTACCCAGCCAGGACCTCATCTGTAGGTAGTTTTAATCCTGCTTCTCATTGCTTAGCTTTCTGTGCCTCATTACTAGGTGCTATAGTGGGTAACTGCTACTCTCTCCCCTAGCTACCACTTGGGCAAGAACATTAGTTACTGAATTCCAGGGAGACTCTTCATATCATTGAAGACAAATTGTGGGGCCCTTGTCTTTCCTGTTTTAAAAAGTCATGTTCCTTGCCGAAACGTACAGGCTGATAAGTAAGCCGCTGACTGTCTTACGCAGGCTGGAAGAAGATCCGGTCAGAGACAAAGGACTGCACTACTCGTGCACAGCGCGGGGCACGAGCCCTGCCGTGTTTGTACGGCCTCCCGTTGTTCGCATTCCTGCGAGAGTGCTGTGCTGGGAGTGAGGAGACAGCACCCAGATGGAGCTCGTGGGTCTGTGCAGTAGCTGAGGAACACGAGCTTGAGGAGTCGCAAGTAGTAAAGAAGCAAACTTTTTGTCTCAAAGGAAGATATTAACCCATCCCTCAGAGATACTTGCCGCAAATGCAGCCCTGAGAAATGGCTAGGTAAGAGTAGTTGGGTCTTACATTCCTGGCAATCCCAACAAGATGTATATTAATGTGAGAGCTTCGTGGAGGACTCTCTCCTGACAATAATTCTTCACAATAGTTTTCTTTTCCAGTATTTCTGCAAACCTTCTAATTTAAAAATTCACCTTTAATTCATATTTAGAAATGATTTAATATTTAGTTCATTACTCCTAGGAGTTGGTTCCAGGGAAGGAAAACCTTCATTTTACCATACCCAGTTACTTCCTTGGAAACTTTTTGGTCATCGTTGGCAGTATATTTGTTCTTCACTAAGATGATGTGAATATATGTTATATAGTGCACTAAACAAGTCAAGTAAGTATTGAATGCCTGATTGATATACACATATAGGTACACATACATAGACATACTATGTATACACATACAACTATCTAAAAACTATATGCATATATAATTTTATATAGTTTTAACTATATATACATATATAGTTAATACACACAATTTTTCAAATCCTTACAACATCTGTAAACATAGATAGTATTATTTCCATTCACTGGTGAGGAAACCAACCCAGAGAAGTTTAACAGTCTTCTGCACAGTCATAGTTGACAAAAGGGCATTAAAACATGGATTTGTTTGCTTCAAAGTCTATAATCTTTTTACGATATCTCGCTGTCCCTTTACCAATGTCCAAACCACTGTAAAGGAGACCATAAAGATTTGACATATTTCTTTTTTTTTCAAGTTAAATTATTTTATTTTATTTTATTTTTTTTAAAAAAGATTTTATTTATTTGTTTTAGAGAGGGGAAGGGAAGGAGAAAGAGAGGGAGAGAAATACCAATGTGTGGTTGCCTCTCCTGTACCCTTTTCTGGGGACCTGGCCTGCAACCCAGGTGCGTGCCCTGACTGGGAATCGAACTGTCAGCCCTTTGGTTTGCAGGTCTGAGCTCAATCTACTGAACCACACCAGCCAGGGCAGATTTAACACATTTTCTTAATTCATAACAAATTATACCATATTCTTAAGGTCTTAAGACAGTGATTTTCAACATTTTTTAATCTCATGGAACACATAAACTAATTACTACAATTCTGCAGCACACAAAAATGTATGTTATGTATTTTGCCAATCTGACAAAAATAGGTATAATTTTGATTGACTTACAAAAAATAATAATAGCAATTACCTACCCTTTGCAGCAAAGTGACTTTTTAAAAAAAATAAGTTACCTATATTTGTATCTAAGCATTTCTGGTAGCAAGAATTAACCAACCCATGCAACTTTTTATGCAACATGACCAATAAGATGCAACTATATCATATGACCTATATATTTATGGTTCAAGACAGGGCTTTTACACCTGGCTCTATTATTGTGTTGGCTGTTGCCATTCTTTTAATTTAACAATTTAAGGGAAAAGAGGTCAGTGGCCCTAACTAAATAGTTATTTGCATGTTTTAAAAATTCTTGCAGCATACCAGTGTGCTGTGGCACACTGACTTAAGATGTTACTTATTGAATAATTAAAATAGCACAGGACCAAGACTAGTGAATATTTTAATCTATATGATAGTTTATAATAAAATGAATATTGGTGGCTTGCATTTCTGTGGCACTCTCATTTGCTCACCTTTTTTTTGCACATGTGCACCCTTGCATTCTCCTCTTCAGTATGAAGAGACACTGGGAGGTAATATAAGAATCACTCTTTGATGTTATCCAGGAAAAACAGAGCAGAAGCCATGATCTTGTAATTGAGGTGAAAATGTTTTCCTCTCATAGAGCTTATATTCTGGACAAAATCCAGTCTTCTTTTCTACTTTCATTGTATTAATCTGATTCATGTTCATCACATACATATATGTATATGTATGTATATATAATATGCATTTTATATGTGTATGTGTGTATAAATGCTGAATATTAATCAGTTATATAAATGTATTTGGTTAAATGCATAAAAGTAAATAGTACCTAATATTTTATGCAAAATATATTATGTTTTAAAGTTTTGGGATTTTTTTTTTCTAAATAATCAAGAGGAGAATGCAATGTTTTCTCACCAGTAGCTTCAGAGTACTTAAGCAGATAGGTCTTGCACTTATTTTAACTAAGTGCACCTCCAAATTCACGGGGGTTTTATTTTCATTTGTGTTGTCCTATACTTAACCTTCGGGGGTGGGTAGATGGATGATCACTTTTATAAGAAAGTGGTATAATTACACAGGTTGCATATTACTATCACTTTTGGTTCTATACATATTACAACTTCAGGTAGTTTCCCCAGGGGAAACACAAATGAAGTCTCTTTGGGACAGTATAGAAACAGAAGAGCAGAGCAGCAGCCTGGCTTTCTTACCCTCTTTGCTTTCTGAGGTTTAACATCATATTGAGCAAGATTGGTAAGAATATGGTATAAGACCCTTGACAGCAAAATAGTCAAGTCATTTAATATTCTGGAATGCACAATGCCTTCATCCCTGAAGCAGTTAATTTATTTGATGCACATTATTACACTGCATCATCAGTCTCAATGTAATGATGCTAATTTACCTCTGCCACTTCAGCATTTGTGATTATTTGGTCAGCATTGAACGGAAATTGACCTCCCTTTGTTTATAAATGTTGTGAGTATTTGTCAATGAATATTGTGGGGGAATGTGTTCCAGAGATTTAAAAGAATGATTCTGAGCTGTTCATCGTGATTTGAGTCTCAATGGCAGTATGAGGATTACCTGCATTGGAGAGGTCCTGCTAGACCTCAACAAGATGCACGTGGAATGATAGTTCCTGCTACTCTTTCTTATGTAATGTCATTATATAAGATATATATTCATGTCCCATATATGGTATTTATTATATATTCTATAATTTCTTATATAATATTATGAATTTAAGATTTCCTTTCACATAATTATTTTTTGAGGTAAATTTTACAGAGTGAAGTGCACAGATCTTAAAGGTAGAATGAGATAAATTTTGACAAAGAATCTTTTTTAAGATATAGAGTGATTTCTATCACTCCAGAAAGTCCCTTTGTGCCACTTCCAGTCAATCTCCACTCCATGGTCAACTAGTGTTTTGATTTCTGTTATCATAGATGAGTTCTGTCCGTTCTTGGGTTGCAAGACCTGTATAGAGAGTGTGGAATTTTATGCTGTATAAATGAAGTTATACAGTGTGCTCACTTCAGTCCTCAGCTTCTTTCCCTCATTATAGTCCTTGCATACATTTCAATGAGTGACATTTAAATAATTATTATCACAATTAACATCAGCATTGATTAGATTCTGGTTTATCTAATAACAAGTCACATATAATTTTCTAAGTGCGGAAGTTCAATGCATATTGAACTCACATTTCTTGATTCTGTACTTCATAGTACCTTCTTATTCTCAAATTTTACAAAATGCGTTGTTAAGGGCAGAAAGAAAGCTGGGCTTCTCAAAGTGAGCTCTCAAGAGCTGTAGTATCTATTCTCATATCGTTGTCGGCATCTTTAAAGAAGATTCTGGAGAAGGTGAACTATTTAGAAGAAGTAAGCAATTTTTCTGAGTTGCTTTAAAGATTTATTTATTTAGTTTTAGAGAGATGGGAGGGGATGGAGAAAGACGGTGAGAAACGTCAATATGCAAGTGATACAACCACTCCAACTGGGGATCTGGCCCACAACCCAGACACTTGCCCTGACTGGGAATCAAACTGCTGACCTTTTAGTTAGCAGACCAGGGCTCAATCCACTGAACCACACCAGCCAAGGTCTGAGTTCTTCCTTAATATGACTCAAAGGAAAAAAATACCATTACTAAGTGAGAATTAAGGGGAGAGGTGGTGAAAAGTATTATTCTTTGTCTACTCTAAGTTCTACTTAGAGTAGAGCTCTAAAGTAGAGAATAAGTTTTTTGATTTGCCCAATACTTTAACATATTTTAATGGTAGAATGTTGTACATGCAAAGAACATAAATTGGGATAGTAAATGGAGAGGACAGGAAGGTGGGTAATCATTAAAAAAAAGTTACATTATTTTGAGACTTCTACATCTTACTTGGAAATTTAGCTAATGAATTAGAAACTACCAAAACATGACATACTGTACACGCTATTTCATCTGTTATGGACACGGAAGTTGTTAAGGGAGATGTGTTTTCTGTGTTTTCATATTATAGCTGGGTTGGTCACATGTGGGAGCAGCTTGCAATGACAATGAGGGGTAGCTGTAAATTCAACAAAAATCCATCAAAGACTCTAGATTCTACTATCTTAAATTAGATGGTTTAGAAAGACAAGCAGATTCCTGATTAGGTAGAGTAAATGAAATGTTATGAAATAAATTTTGCATTCAGGTTAATAAAAGGCAAG
This sequence comes from Anoura caudifer, assembly GCA_004027475.1. NCBI lineage: Eukaryota > Metazoa > Chordata > Mammalia > Chiroptera > Phyllostomidae > Anoura > Anoura caudifer. The sequence continues at coordinate 354,385 of PVKU01000364.1, read as the reverse complement.
TAAGTGGCTGGAAAAGATATCAAGGAAAACCATACATTCTTAGGAAAGAACACTTGTGACTGGACTGTGGGAAACTGCGTACTTTAGTAAGGCTTTCCCTGCCCCCCACCTGGCTAGTGGGGTCAATAGAGAAGCAAACCCCTAACCTGAAGGTTTCATTCATCCCTGTTAGTTAGTTGAAGATGACTACTGAAGGCTCCTGTATCTAGAGAATCCTAAACCAACATCCACTCTGAGGTTTGCTCTACACACTGTCATCTTCCAAAGGCCTTGTCAGTCAGAAGAGAGCTTTCCATAAATCCACTTTGTGTGGCATTTTCATTTGTTTGCAAGGCCTTTTTTTTCTAAATGAAAACCTATCTCTTCTTAAATAAGCAGCATATTCATTTAGTTTAAAAATCAAAACAACATTAAGAATGTGCCGTCAAGGCTTGCCTCCGTTCCAATCACCTCTTACCTCAAACTCTGCACCACTTTGGTGATGCCTTTGTAGGTCTCTTTGCCTGTCCTTCCAGTGTTTCTTTATGCAAATGTAAAGGCATTTATTGTTTTTGCATCCTGCTCTTTTATTTGAAAGACAGCATACTCTATACACTGTTTCACTGTTGCTCTTTAAAATCTAACAACATATCCAGAAAAATTTACATATAACTATGTAGAGGGATTTTTGTTTTGCATTGGTTCTTAAACTGTTGTGTAGTATTCCACTGTATTGATGTCCCCTAACTTATTTATTTAAACATTCCTTTTTCAATTAGCACCTTCCAATATTTTAATCATAAACACTACACATACAAACAAGTTTGCATTCCCCAGCAGGGCTCTTATTTGTAAAGAGAAACAAGCGTATTATATGGAGTATTTATAAAATAAATACTTGAAGAGGTAATTTTATTACTACAATTACTACTTCTAGAAAAGTCTGTATTGATACACAGGGTCTGGGACAAATATTGCCTCTTTTGTATTACCAAATCATGAGCATGTAATTCTGTAACATAACAGTATCACACACAAGCACACCATGGACATTTTAGGTGATGTGTTCAAATTGCTGTCCATCTCATGTGAGACATTCACATACCCTGCCAACCACACTCAGGCAGGCGTTACTTCTGTCGGATGCTGTGTTTGGCACCGCTAGTGGGATGCCGTGGGATGGATGCTGCAAAGCGAAGCTTTCTCCATAAGAGGAGTATGTGATTTGGGCATTAGCAAAGCAGGGGCATACCAAATTGTCCTTTGAGAAAGAATGTGATATTGCTAAGAAATTAAAAAAAAAACAACCCAGAACTTTACTGATTTTATAGAGTGGGGTCATGTTTATTTTTAGTAACTTGTAGAGGAGTAAAGTTCTGATCTTTTCAGTGATCAGCAAGTATAAAGTTCTTAATTGGGCCTCAGAGCAACTCCATGAGTTAGTGCTAAGTGAGAAAACCGATGCTTGGAATAATAGCTTGACAAATGCTACTTAGCTTGTGAGAGACAAAGCCGTTCTGTGTCAACCAAGAGACTAGATGAGCTCTGGAAAAACTGCATCCAGTGTTACTGAGCTGGTTAAACAAGGTATTGTAGGTGAAGGCTACTGCAGAGGGGTACTCACTGAGTTAGCGTCTTACTCTCACTTACACACCAGCTTCAGCTCCTGTTTCCTCAGGTTGCCTGTGCCATTGGAAACTTCCAGGCATTGGGCCCAGGCAGTGGAGGGCAAGGGAATCTGCATTTCTGGCATTTCTGGCACTGGAGTGTTTGGGTGAAGCGTTTCCTAACTACTTCCTATTCAGTGTGGAATTGCCCCACAGCGAGTTCATGTTTCCAACTTTTCAGCCTGGCCCTGGGACCGGTTACCAGATTCAAAGGCAATTATCATCCTATTTTGCCTAGAACAAAGGTTGGCTGCTAAGAATAGGTACTTTAGGGCTGGAGGTTCCTCCTCAAGCCCCAGCTGATCAAGACTGGCGGTGTGATGGAGGTGATGGTCAGCAAGGCTGCCACTAAAACCAGGAACCACTTTAGAGCCAGAAACTATGAACATTTCTTCTTAGGTTTCTGTAAGTTTAACTCTCAGGCAAAAGTGCCCCAGGAAAAAGGCTGTGCCTGGGAGAGGAGAGGTTAAAGGAATAGCCTCATTTTTGGTGATGGAGAGATTTATTCTCAGAAAGTAGGAAGAGTGGGAATACAAGGGAGATATGCAGTGGGGAAGTGAACTAAGCTTTCCGCTTTCATCACTGGGTCTTGCTTAGAAGTCTGTCTGTAAGGATAACACATAGGAAAGCTGTAAAGGGCTTCTCAGTTTAAAAATGAAAACTCAGATGTTCTGTTCTGGGTAGTTTTCCTTTATCAAATTCAGTAACTCTTTTAAATCCAGACTCTCAGACATCATGAAATAAAAGAACCACATCCAAGTAGAGCCTGGGGGCACGGAGTGCAATTATTCAACCTTTGGATAGTGGTTCATGTCCGCCTTCTCTCCCCTGGTCTCTGCCAGCCCGTAAGCATGCTCAGGTCCCAACTGGTCTTTTCAGAACCTCTCCCTTCATCCTTGATCGTGCTGACTCCTCACACCAGCTCTCTCCTTTTAATCACCAACATCATAAAACATCGGTTCACACTTATTGCCTGAACTTTCACAACACCTGCTGGACAACCTCTTGCCCACCCATTTTATTGCAATGATTCTCACATACCACCCAAGGCCAAAGCACTTGACACTACTTTGACACTATTGATGGCTTTTCTTTCCTTTGAAACCCCTTTTGCCTTACCAGCACTCTGGCTTTCTGTCCCCCCTGCTCCTTCCTGATTCCTTCACAGACCCTATCTCTGCTGAGTCACCCCTGTTCAACACCCACTTCAAGATCTGTGTATTAGCTCTCCCGTCACCTTACCCTTGACAAGTTCCTCACAGACAGGGTTTTCCCTATTACTTCCCTGTTAGTGACACCCAAAACTTTATCCTCAAAGTTAGCTGGTATCCCGAGTTCAAGTCTGTATTTACAACATCTCATAGTCTACTTAACTATGCCACACTGACATGCTGCAAATGGAATGACCTTTTTCATGAAGCAGTGACCTCTCCATTTCCAATTTGAACATTACTAGGATCCTACACATTTAAGCTTAAAAAATTGTAAACTTTAACAATTCCTTATCTGTCATCACTCCTACCATTAACCTAATCATTTGCTGAATTTTGACAATTCCACCTCTTTTAAATCTTTCATCAAATTGCTTAAACACCAGACTTCTTAACTTGAAATTATACAATCAGACCCAAAACAACTCTTCTAGTCTTGCAAATTTGTCTCTTGCTTTCCCATCTCTGTGCCTTTGTACCTATCATTTCCTTCTTGAAGAATGCCCTCAGGACCGGAGTCATCATTTGTGCAGCTTCATGCTTAAGAAAAATTTTTCCTGCTTAACAAAAAGCAGGAAAAAAGTTAAAGGTACTTAAATGAAAGCTCTTCACCTGCTGTGATCTCCTCTGCTCACACACATGTTCTACTGTCCTAACAGACTTTACTTACAAAACACAAGAGCAAAGACAAAATTAAGAATACCAAGAGATGGCAGCAGAGCACAAAACTAAGAACGGGGCCGTTCTTAGTGACTGCACAGGTCACATGTCCACGAATCAGCCCTGTGCTCATCTGTCTGGGATTTCCTCCAAAGACGAGTCAAAGGCTGCCTCCGCAGGGCAGGTGATGGAGCGCCCCTGCTCCAGGCCTCTGCCCTGCTCAGCCCCAAAGATGGCTACAGTGGTTTTCTCCTCACACTTGGAGGAAGTTCTGGGAACATTTTCTTTTTCTTTTTTTTTTATAGACAAACTATTTTACTTAACCCATAATATCTGTAGACTCTCCTGTAAAAATCCAGCCTAAATTAAATATTATCTCAAGTTGGCATGCAGCTCAGTTCTTCATTTGATAAAACTAGGTCCAAAGGATGGTAAGTTTATATCTTCCAAACTTAAGCTACGGATTTCTTCTGCAGTAACAGCATTTGCATGTATCAAGTCTACCAGACCCTGCTGTGAAAGAAGGCAGAATTTTTCTTAATAAAATCTCATCACTTGAAGTATATTCTGGTATTTTTTTAATGAAAAAGAAACCAAGCCTTCTGAAGACCTGGGTTTAAGTAAAAGATGAGTTCTCTTTTTTCTAGAATATATCTTAGGTTTTATGGAGAAAATGGCGGAAAAGCAAGATAATCTTAATTGGATATCATTTTTTGAGATATTAATATTTCTGTTTTTGAATTCAATCTTTTTTATCTGAGTAGCAACAGAGCATGAGCTTTCCCACAATTGAGAATCGCACAATTAATTTGCTGTTCGTTAAATGCTGCAGGCTGTAGACCTGAAACAGCAGCAGCCCCACCATCACTTGAGAACATTTCCTATTTGCTGTTCATCTTTTAGTCTGTTAGTTTATGTTTCTTAAAAGCAAGGGCTATCTCTTCACTCATCCCAGAATCCATGACTACACTTAATGATTGCTTAATAAATGTTTGCTGAACATAAATAAGGAGACCAAAGAAGAGAAAGGCACTGCAATTTCAAAGTCACATGCGACATTTTCCCCAGCTGCTAATGCAAAGTTCTTCCTCTGGCTGGCCAGGGACTTCTTATTGTCCTTTTCATTTTCTAAGTTAGTCTTTACATTGATCTTTCTAAGGACATTCCAATTATAAACAAATTTTGGTAATGGATATGTCTTATAGTTTATAAAAATGTAGGCATTTATTAATTTTCTCAAATATTTAGATATAAGCCTATTTTCAACCTTTCTTTGGTTAAAGAAACTATTTTGGTAAAGAAAGCAGAAATAAGTCTGGAAGTGCTTTTGACACATTTTGATTTCAACAATAATTTAACTTACTGAATAGTAGTGACTTTCACAATGACTTCCGGAAAATTCTGTGTATTTAAGCAAATTATCAAAGACTTTCATGGAAACACTTTGGTAAAGAAGTTGAACTTGATTAAGAACTTTGAACTTCCCACGTTGGCTAAATACATAGATTACTGCAAGAACTAGGATCTAGTTCACATCCATCCTCCCCCGCAAATGCAAACAACCCTCTTTTTGAGTATTTTGAGCTGCAAATTGAGAAAGCTCACTTGCACTTGTGGGAGAAGCTACCTTTAAAAACGTGATGAAACAGAATACATTTAAACAGGAAAACATTAATTAAAAAAAAATGCACCACAGACACTGCATCACTAAGAAAGCCAGTAACTTTACTGAATTGTCTGCAAAATACAAATTATACCTTATTTCCATCGGAGAAACTTTGGAAAATTCCCCACTTTGATTCACTACAGACAGCTGAATTAAGTCCCTTGAGATACAGAGATGTGGTTTAACTTAGTTATAACATCTTGTCATCTAGTGGCGACAAAGTCCAGCTTATGCCGCTGTGAGCCTCTATTTGAATATTTGTTGCAAATGCTTGTATGCCCTCATTTACAAGCTATTTTAATTACTGTCATTCAATGGAAACAAGTCCCCAGAAAAGGAAGGAAAATGATACAGCGAACCATCTGAAGCAATCCAAGTCCTATGCCTGCAGTGACCCAGGTCTACTTTGCTCTGAGAGAACACTGGTACTGCATTCAAACTGCAACAAAACCTGTCACTTAGCTGACCTCTCTGAATTAAAATGAGGTATGAATCAATTTGAGGTATGACTAGGGAAGGCAAATGCAATACCCGATTATGAAAATAACCAAAATGGACAAATTTAATGGAGAAGATATGTGGCTTGGATTGCTCCACATCTTTGGTTAAAACATATTTAAGAAAAACCTTTAATTACATCTGTAGTCTGAAGCATTCTAACAGACACCAGTATTCCATCAATCTTCAAAAGATCTGTAGTGGCAAGAAATTCACGCCATAAAAGCGATGACATCACAGCAGATGGCACAGACGGGAACAGATGAAGTATGCCATGCTTAAGCAGCAGCCTTTATTGAGGGTTCAAGTGGCTGCTTCTTCTCAAAAAAATTTTTTTTTAAGAAAGAAATACAAGCATTACTCTCTGGAAAAACAAACAAAAGAATAAAGGGAGCAAAAAAAATGCTATTTCTAAGTTAAAAGACAAGTGTGTAAGAAAAACAAATACATAAAATTGTGAGAGGGCAGATATTCTTTTAAAAAGTGTATTTGATTTTTTAAAAAAATTCTCACTTTAGGTAACCTTAAAGTGATCTGAGGATGATAGGCATTTTCATATTCATCACTACAAAATGCTAAATTCCACCTTTGGAAAAAAATAAGCCATTTTACTAAAAAACACAATTTTAAAAAAGGTTGAAATGAACAGCCTTCCACGCACCAATGCATACAATATACAGTTGTGCAGCTTGCGTGTATTGCATCAGTGTTACCAGTATTTAAGCTTAATATTACCAAAAAATCTTTTAAAATAGGATTAGGTATAACAACACTTGTAGCTGTGTAAAATGCCACTTACGGTTCTTTGACTTGCAATGAAGAATGTTGCCTAAAATGTTACTCTAGGATGGGCTATGCAAAATACTACTCCCTCAGGGCTCTGCCCTAAACTCCTAATACAAAGGATTTACTGTGATAAAAACCCAAACCACACTAGCTTTGCAAATACAATAAATGGTAAATTACAGATAAGGTATAAGGGTAAAGATAGACAGTAATTGTTTACAGAAAGTGACTCATCACAATCAAAATTGTGCTTCTTCTCATTATATCATTTTTAAAAATTCTCAGATTATTCCTTCGCCATCTTGCCACCACTTTATGTGAATTCAGTAGTGGGAACCAGAGATGACTGGCATCCATTTTCAAGTGATTCTGTTCTTTCCGTGTTCTTATAAAACTATTGTCAGAATTGCTATAAATAGCCAAGGCTTCTGCTGGTACTTCAGCATTAGAAATTCACTTTTTTCTTTGTTGCTGAGTCAAATTGCAGGTAAAAAATTAATATGGCTGTTTTTTCATATTTTCACATAATGACCCTTTCCCACCCACTGATAATTTTCTACTGATATTGATAAAGTGTTTTGCAATGACAAAGAACATTTGTGATATGTTTGCATATTTTATACACATCAAGTTATAAGGATGCTTTGTAAGGATGGGATCAAGTTGATGGTGAGAGAAATGATTTTCTTAGTTTTCTTCCCCTATGTGTGAATGTGTGTGTGCATATTTTCAGGGGTGATTTTCTATTTTTCCTTTGCATAAATGTTTTTCTTTCATGTTCCATGGATACCTTGAGTAGTGGGTTATATGAAATGATTAATAGATTTTTTTGTTTGTTTTTAGTAGATAAAACGTTAGTACAAGGCAGGTTAGCATCCTATGTGGATACCACCAAAGGTGCATTGTGGTCTAATTGTAGATTTCAGATTAAGTTAAGAAAAATATAGCCTAGTTTAGTAAGGTCTCTTGGCTTTTGCCACCCAGCGGCAGCCTTTTTCAATTAGAAACACATAGCAACTGTGCAAGTAAAAGAAAGGAAAAAAAGGGTACGAAACGTCCTGCGCGTGATCTAGCAGTGTCGATCTTACTGTCTGCATCTTCTTTGCTGTGTACGTCAATGCATGTGATTGGAGATGAATCGACAGATCTTCACATTCCAAGAGAAGGAAAATCATTCCTGGACGGAAATCTCTTTTAAACAACAAATATGAACTTTTTTTTTTATGGCACTCACTTTTTAAAGGGTCTGAGAATTAATCCCTTGTGGACAAATATTAGACAAGTGTCATCATTATTTCTTGAAAAATTTAAAAAAGGGACATAGAGAGGTTCTTTAATGGGATTTCTTGAAATGGCTATTAAATCTCTTTATTGAAGAAAAAATAGATGACATACATGCTTTATGCAGAAGTGACATTTGGGGGTCCTGACACACTGGGGTCGTTCAACAGTCCTACATCACTGACAAGGTTGAGGGTCAGTCAAAATAATTAAAAACGGATGATGAAGCAACTATCCCTTTACCTGCTTCCTTCTTGTCTAGCACCCAATCTTTCACATTTTTCTTCTGTGGGAATTTACAACTTTTACACCGAGTAAACTTTTCATATCACTTGTTTCTAGGGCCGTATTTGCAGGACATGGGTCCCAACACAGCTTCTCTATTCTGGGCATATTTCTAAAAAAGCATATGAAAATCTGGGCTGAAAACCAATTCCATAATTTAGGATACAGACAAGTTATGGTATGCACTTACTGAATTCCAAGTTGCATGGTGAATGGTGAGATCGGATAGGGGCCCGGCGTTTGGTAAAAATTAAAAAATAAAAAGGATAAAATAAACTAATTAGTGTATACAGTGGATGTCAGTTGACCCAATAGATTGCTACCATATCAAAAACAATTTAGGGTGTTGCAATGTGATATGTTCTAATCCCACAGGTTATCCTTTTGACAGCTGACCTTGAACTTATAAAATGTATGCAGAGTAAAAGAAAACAGAAAGAAAATAGTTACTCAAATGTGCAACTGCACAAATATCCCCCCTCCCGCTATTAAGATAACAAAACTTCTGCTATTACCATAATATTATATATATTAGAAAGCTATACACAAGCATGTTAATTTCACAGATTTTTAAAAGATTCTTAATATTTTATATAATTAGAAATACACATTTCAAAAACAAAACTTCTACAAAGAGAAAACAGTTATCTTGTTAGCAAAGCATGGAGTTCTTCATGGCTTAGGGTAGTGCTTTCTATACAAAAAGTCCTTTTTGGTTTTTACAGGACTGTTTAAAATATTAGCGAAGCTATCAAGGGGGAAAAACACATTTTGGCTTAAGTAAACTACAAAAAGCCACAAATGCTTTGCAAACTCTGTCTTACCTTTTATATGAAAATAAGCAAAATGTAATGTACATATTTTTATACTTTTATTTAATAAGAGATGCAGACCCATATTTCTTTATTTATTTAATTAAATACGTTAGCCCTCAAACTCCACATATTTTTTTAAATAGGTATGGTCCTCTTTTAATGGTCATTGATCCTTTTTACTGAGTGCCATACGCCAATGATATGCTTGCAGGTTTGTGAGCGTTCTCAGGATGTTAGGTGACATTAACCAATGGCCACCCTTTGCTGGGTCTGTCCAAAACATCTATACATTTTTCTATATGTTGCATAACAGCTGCTCTCTCTTTCAGTAAAGATCTGCCGCTTTTGGCAAATGTTTCCTTTTATCTATTTACATGTAAATAACGTTGAACCTGCAACATGACACTATCTATTGTAACATACATTTTGCAAAGGAGCACAACAGTGAAAGGAAGTTAGCCTTAAAATCTATTTTGTACAAGTGTTCTGTTGTACAACTCAAGTCCTAAGCTTATCTCAGCATTTCTGTTTATCTTTATACTGTATCACTGAGGCAATTTAAAAGTACTTTTACAAAACAGAGTACCTGACTTTTTTTTTCCACACACAGCACATATAATGCATATCGACCCCCCTTCCCCATTAAGGTATAGCACACACACACACTGCAAGAAAAAAAAAAAAACTATTAAGTAATAATCTGATCATGTTGCCCATCCTTCAGAGAGTCGCATGCGCTTGACGGAGGGACTTTCCCTTTCGTCCGGCGAAGGTCTGGTGAGTCCAATGGGGGAGTGGAATTCGTTCCGGTGATCCTCTCGGTCGCTCCCGTCATAGGAACTGCTACAGCTGCTCAAGCTGTCAACAGGAGATCTCCCCGCCTCGTGGCGCGTGTGTTGTGGGTATCTCGAAGGGGTGGTGGTACGGTCTCTAGGAGGAGAAACAGGTTCTGACTTGATGTTGAGGCTTTGAGTAGAAGGCAGGGAGAGATTTGAACTCTGAGATAAATGAGTGCTAGTGCAAGCTCTGTAGGAGGAAAGGAAACCCAGTTACAGATGGAGGAGGCCTGGAGCCCCCAGGAACTCACAATTACATAAAACATCAGCTTAAAGACTCGCATAGACACCAGAGTATGCCCAGAGGGAGGAGAAGGTGCTTAAAAGCACAGAGAGGCATTGCCTTCTTAGAGCAATTTAGGATAAATCTGTTGATTTGCCAGGCAGTAATTACAGTATTTAACTGGCCCGGGCTCATGAATCGCCTCTGGTCTGACAGGCTTCCTAAATGTATAGGTACCAGTTTGAAAAGGTTTAACCAGACATGCTGGAAAAAGCATTTTTTATGTCTGTGGAATTTCTCCCTAGACTAGTTCCAAAATTGAATTTAAGATTTAAGATACAGTGTTTAACTTTTGAATCAGACTTCCTTGATTTACTAATGCCAGTGTTTGAAAATTATTGTAAAGACCTTATAATGGATATAAATATTTCTCTCAATTTAATAAGCACTTACACACTAAGTTGCATCATCTTCCAAGAAAGTAAAAAAGAGTTCAAATTTCAAGTGAATAGAATCCATAAAAGGCTACCTATAACCATACCCAGTGAAAGCTTGAAGAGGGAAAAGAAGGGGAAGAGGGAAGAAGCTGAAAATTATCTGCACAAATTTTAAGTACTGGCTTAAAAAACACTTAGACTTCCTACCTCACTGAAACCGATAAAATTGCAAAAAACCGATAAAATTCTTCATTCTTTCTCAGCTACATGGGATGAAAATGCTGTTTATTTTCCACAATTAACCTCAACTGTCCTAATGCTAGTCTCACTCTGCTAGGGCACTTAGGGTGTCACTCCACTTATTTATAATGTGCGTTTATCGGCGAATCTGGATTTGCCCAAGAAAAGTTTGTTGTAAAGAAGAATCTAGTGTAATTTTATTGTGTTTGTAACCCTTAGCCCTTATTCGTTCCAGGAGAGCAGAACTTGCTCTTATTCCAAAAATGTGGGAGAATTCATATACTTGCAATTCTGAAGGGAAAAACATTAAGCCCTGAGGGTAGATTAGCAATCTCAATGACTTCCATCAGGATAAACGATAGTAACATCGCTGATATAAATTTTAAGAGGATTGCACTGCTCTTATATTCTGATTGTGCTGACATCCACAGCTAGAGTCAGCATTACCTGCCCTTATTGTCCAGAGAATACAGAAATCTCTTTCACTGAGGAAGAGTCACAGCAAAAAATAATCCATAGACACACCCATTTTTAACAAAGGAAAGCAAGCCTACCTACCCATGTGTGTGATTATGTTACCTTCCAGTGGAGAGAAATGGATGGCATTAAAATGTCATTATGAGCCATGAGAAAAATGGGCATATATTTCAGAGCAAAAGTGGAGTTACTTGGGGCTGGCTTTTTGAAAGATGCAATTCAGGCCCAAGTTGTACAGAGATACAAAATTAGTTGGAAATAAGTTTATCTTTGAGTGATGTTTTATACAAAAGCACCACCTACTGGCAAAGAATTACTTTCCTTCTCTTATTAATAGATGAGATAATGTCGAAAATGACATAAAGCGGAATTATTTGTTTCCCTAATGAACCTTTCTTTCTCTGGTTTTTATGATCTTATAAAATCAAAGCTGTTTTAGCATTTATATCAAGTTACTTTAGTGAGTATATATAATTTTCAATCACCTGTTTATTTTATGGGCTACATACTAATTTTCTATGAGTTTTAACTAAGTAAAATTTAAGTCAATAAGATATCAAAATGGGGAGGGGACATGTATTTCAAAAGGATCCATAATGGTAGGCTATTTTATCTTGTGTCAACATTACTTAATAATTCATTCTGATGTCACAGGAAATCAACTTTTGATTTTTGGAAGAAAGAATTTTCCTGGCTCTGGATAAGAAAGACCATTTCACTAAAATTTAATGAAATGCTTCTACTATGAATCAATCACACACTATTTGATAATGAATGTCAATTAGGAGTCTGAAAATAAAGTGGCATATCAATAAATAGTTTCATCTGCCCTTTGACATTTAGATTGTGTTCATAAGCTGGGGACATGGAAAACAGGAAGAAATATTTGGTGATTTGGACCAGTAAAAGCAGTTAATGTGGATAAAGCAAGCAAAACAGTAATATAATAAAAAACCTATTTCTTTTTTTTAAAGATTTATTTATTTATTTATTTATTTATTTATTTATTTATTTATTTATTTTTACAGAGGGGAAGAGCAAGAGAAAGAGAGAGACAGAAACATAAATGTGTGGTTGCCTCTTGAACACCCCCCTTCTGGGGACCTGGCCCACAACCCAGGCATGTGCCGTGACTGGGAATCGAACTAGTGACCCTTTGGTTCGCAGGCTGGCATTCAATCCACTGAGCCACACCAGCCGGGGCAAAAAGCTATTTCTTTATTACAATGTTTGGAAGCTGCATTATCTCCCAGTGTCAACTGGCTTGTACAGGTGTTGCTGTATTTCTTCCCCATACAAGACAAAACACTTACTGTTATCCCTTCCTATGAACAGATAGGCAAGTCCCTACGTTTATCTTTTGGTGGCATTTCATTTTACACTGAAAGCATATGTGAAGCATTTTGAGTAGTTCTGGGGACTCTAAATGCACAGTAATGATATATAAGTGATATCTGAGATTCAGCTTCATTATACTGTGGTAGAGGATTCAAAGTAGAATGAAATTTAATTAGCTAGCCTCTGTTATCAAGGAAGTAGTTTCTTGAAAAGAAAAAAAGGAGCATTAACAATCACTTAGCTGTATACATGCTGGGTTCAAATATAAGCAGATTAATTTACTTGTTCTTGAAAACAAAATTTGTATAGACACAGATAAATGTGAAATACTTTCTATGAGTAGGTGATAAAGAGGTGGGTGGGGAGGACAGAAGCCAGACAGGCAAGGTGCCCCTATCAAGTCCTCTGCAAGTTTTCACCGACTACAGATGTCTTCCAACTGGAGGACACCTATCCGTCTCCATAACTGTCCAAAAATGAAACATGACTGGAGAGTTTTATTCAAATTTCTTAGTGCCTCCACCTGGAAATTAGACTATCAGACTATATTTAACCTAACCTTTTAAAAGTCTTCTTCACTCAAAGTTACCTCCTTTCAGTATGTACTGAACACCCACATCAACAAAGATAATGTGTAGAAGTGCTTCCAGAAAACAGGCTGCCCTTGTTGTAGGTGATAGGAGCAAAACACCTATAAATTTGAGGGTCTTTTTCTCAAATCTAAGTAGTCAAATGACTTTCACTAACCTTTGATGGCAAGGTCCTTCTGCCAGTTGTCTCTGCTTCCTACATCATATCAGGTTTTTTTTTTTCTTTAAAGATTTTATTTATGTTTAGAGAGATGGGAAGGGAAGGAGAGAGGGAGAGAAATCTCAATGTGTGAGAGAAACATCACTGATTAGTTGCCTCTTGCACACCCCCAACTGGGGACCTGGCCCACAGCCCAGGTATGTGCCCTGACTGGGAATTGAACCGGTGGCCTTTTGTTTCATAAGCTGGTGCCTAATCCACTGAGCCACACCAGTCAGGGCTCAAATCAGTTTATGACATTTATCTAACTTGCTTACACAAGATCAGATGCTAGATAGTGTTAAAAGTATAATTTTGAAGAGTTAAAAACATTTCCATAACAAAATACAAACAGCTCTTTTGTAATTTATAATTTTGAGAAAAAATTGTGTTGACCATCTTGGGCTGCTGTGAGTACCTACTTTGGTGAGGCTGAAAGGTGTTTCACTCTGCTGTGAGCCCTGCATCTATCCAAAAGAATGTGAGCCCACCACACATGTGGATGAGACCACTTCAGCCATGGGAAAAAATCAATTTTTACAATTAATTTACACTGTAAGAAACTAAGCTCAGAAAATTCATTTTTATATAAATATTACAACTTGGGGTTAAAGAAACATTTAACATTCAATTGTGTGAGCATGGGTTAGTCCATTGAAGGACCCTCCTCTTGAAAAACTACTCTGGGTGTGCCTGCATGTGCATGTGTGTGTATGTATGTGCATGTGTGTGTGTGTGTGTGTGTGTGTGAGAGAGAGAGAGAGAGAGAGAGAGAAAGAAGCCTGGGGTTGGGGGTGGGAAGGAAGGACGGAAGAGAAGGACTAGTAAATAGGTGGGTGGGCTAAAATTGGAAGGACTGGACATGTATCCCATCCTATCTGAGGGACAAGGGAAGTGATTAAGTGCAATAAAAACTCCTAGACCAAATTCAGACTCAAATTATGCACCATGAGAACTGGTGTTGAAACAAATCAGAACTAAACAAAATGCTTCATGGTTGTCTGTTGCAATGCAGTTTCTCTCTAGTGGAGTCCTCCCCTTTCTCATTTACCAAAACCTCTATTAAGAAGAGCAGAGAATTAGATTCTTCCCATGAAATATTGTAGTTAAAATACATAAATATGTGTTTTATATGTAAAATGCAAATTGTCAGATGCTATCAAAAAGAAAAGAAAGCCACATTCAGAGAAAATGTAGCTTTTGACACTGATGATTTCTAAGGAAATCGAGTCCTGTAACAAATGGATTTTGGGAAAAATGAGAAGTAAACAGCAACCTTTCTTTTTGTCAAGAAGCATGCACACAGCGGATCCGCCACTGAGCCACAGCAGTGCGATGCCACGTGTGTGTCTATTTGAAGATTGCCTGGATGGCAAAATGTATTTAGTGATAATCACCTAGAAAAGTGATTGCAATGCACTTCTACTTAGTTAACATTTTTGAGAAAATGTAAATGTCCTAAAAACGTTCTGATGCTGATCAATATTTAATATTTCTGTAAAGTTAATATTTTTTTCAGGAAAGCAGAGCAACACTGTTGTGCGAATTTATTTTATTATTTATACGAAAGCTTAGCTTTCTGACAATAGTCAGTGAGCAAGGTGCGCGTAAGTGAAAGGTGGATGGGTGAGGACCCCGCTGCCAGAGTGCTTCGCTCTGTTACAGGAGTCTGCTGAAAGCTGCTGTATGCTCGTTACCACCTTAGAAACAGAGACGTGGAGCTAGTTAACTACTCTAACCAGATGGCTCAGCGGAAGAGTAAAAGTGAGGTAGGCATACAGAATGTTTCCAAAATATAAAAACTTTTTTTCTTTAAATATTTTATATCCTCCTAGTATTTTCTTTTGAAGGTTAATTGCAGTTTTAGAATTATTAATGAAACAAAGTGTGGTCTTTGATTTGTGTTTTAAGCTTTAAGATAAAAACTATTTGTTTTACAAGGGGTGTGAATGTGACTTCAAAGCCTTTAAAAGGTTTGGACATTTCCATAGTTTAATGATGGGAGTCATTTCTGTGATAAAGGCATTAACTCAAAACTACCACGAGGGGGCAGAAATACACATCTTGTGACCAGAAAAACAAAAAAATTATTTTTATACCCAAATTTAGATAATTAGTATATGTATGTACATATACATACATGTGAATGCTAATGAATACAATATACTTTGGGTAAATTATAAATACATGAAATCTGTATATCAACGGAACAATTGATCCTGTGAGTATTACTGTAAATTAGCATGAACTATGTGGTTTATGCTAAGTGAAGATTTTCCAGTGTCTCAAAAAAAAAAATTCAAGAACTTATAACCAAAAATGTCTTATATCCCATATGGGCTATCTGAAAACTTAACTAAATAAAAATATGTTATTGATAGAAGTGGGAATGAATACAGTATAAAACAATAGAGAAATAATTTGCATCCTTAGCACAGAGCTCCCCCTCCTCTTAAAGAATAAGTAATATTTAAGCTGCTTGAAAGCTATCGATCTGACAGTGACTTTCAGATTCTGATAAGGTAGAATTTTATGTCTTCTAATGGCACATGAGAGCGCAAGAGAGACTACCATTTGTCATCTAACAATGCATTCTAAAAGCGTGTTCTAACAGAAATGACACTGCTTACCCCAGCTGACTGAGGGCGGACGGCGGCATGTTATGCAGGTGCTGCTGCTGCCAGCCGGTGACAGAGCCCAGGTGCAGGGCGCTGGCGGTGTTGAACCCGGACAGGGACGATAGGTCGGCGCTGCTCAGGGAGTACTCTGGATCACAAACAAAACCGTGAGGGAAAACACTTAATCTGGAAATTGTCGAATGATGAAACACTTTTCAATTTTAAAAACATTCTATTTGTATTATTTAATGATTGTTATAATTTTTTTCTTTTTACTTTTGGGGTGGGGGAAGAAAGAGAAACACATCAGGGATGGTTTTAATTTAAAAGAGATATACTATGTACCAAAAAATAAGCATTCCATGAAAGCTTCAAAGGAACACAACTTGCAATTCTGGTTTATTAGAACTACAATGTGGTATTACAGTTTATACATATTTGATGATTTAGAAATGTTTTTTAAACAATCCCAAGGAAGTGAGCTATCTAGTACATCAAAGAAGTGCTCATTTTCCTTGAAATTGTTCTTCTCTATTGAAGTCAGGTTGGCTTAGTAAAACTTTCAGTCCCTTGAAAATGTAAATATTCCCTCTGCCTTAGTAATGAACAGGTAATCATATAGTGCTCTGAACACCACAGGT
This sequence comes from Anoura caudifer, assembly GCA_004027475.1. Classification (NCBI taxonomy): domain Eukaryota; kingdom Metazoa; phylum Chordata; class Mammalia; order Chiroptera; family Phyllostomidae; genus Anoura; species Anoura caudifer. The sequence goes on along the minus strand of PVKU01000364.1, from coordinate 337,938 downwards.
ACTAAATAAAGCCTAAAAGACTAAAAGGTAGTATCTTTTTCATCTTGCTTTTTAATAAAGAAAAGTATTTAATGTACTATTTGAAGGTGACAAAGCTACTCACCGGTACCATATGTTGTTGAAATGGCTGATGGATATCCTCCCATCCCTTGTCCTGGTAAAGTAGGAGTTGCTACAGAAACCACTGGGGTAGCCAATGACTGAGCAGACTGGGAGTTATTTATCCTTTGATTCTTTTAAAGTAAATAAAAAGACATCATTGGTGAAATTTTTAAAAGTTAAAAATATTAGATTTTAGTATTGGTTTTGCACATAAAGATATAACTTGGTACAAATCTCATGAAATTAATCATTTAACATGTGTCTCTATGAACTCTGCCAACCCTATCATTTACAATCTTTCAAGAGACCAGTTGTTACCATAGTAACCCATTACATCAGTATCTCCTAGGCAACTGAACTAGTAACAAGTACCATTGCTTTATTATGAGTAAAAACAGACTATGTTGAAAACTGATAAAATATGTATACTGTACTTCTATTGTTTCAGTTTTTATTCAAATGCAAATTAAAAAAAAATTAAAATCAACCATGGAGGTTTTATCCTCAATTCTATATACAGCAGGGCAGACTGGTAGAGGTTCATGCTATATTCCGACCAGAAGGTGGTGCTCTATCCACTTTTTTCAGATTCTTCTAAACTTCCCTCAAACTAGATGGCAAAGCAGTTAACAAGTATATTTAACTCCTTACAGCAAGGAAATTTAAGATTCACATAAATTTAACGATCATGAGAAAAATTTCTTAGAAAAAGAAGTATCTTCATGGTTTTAAATAACCAAGACATTTTTTTGGTGCTCGAATTTTGCTATAAATTAAGTCCTAAAATAAATTGAAAACATGGCCTTCATTTGCAGAGGTTGACACAGAAAAATAACCTGAACTTGAAAATAATGGAATTTAAATATAATCAATGTTGACACACTATGATAATTTCCGAAATCCTCCCATTTTGCTAGAGCTACCACTCCACCTGAGAGTCCTTGCCCGTGCAGTGCCGTTTAGGGAAGCACTCTCCCCACTTACCAAAAGCAGGTCGACATCCTCAGACTGAGAGCATGGGGAAGGAGTTTATAAATTAGTGTCTGTAACTATTTATAATTGGGCAAAATCTTTTCAACACGAGGAAAAGCATCTTCTGATAGACACAACAGTTTAAACACTTTAAAACCCAGACTCCAAAGATAACTCTTACAAAGACATTCTTTGTTTCCCTTAATGAGCTGTTTGTCTTCAGTGTGAAGACAATCTATCCAGGTTTCAGCATAGGTCAGTGTCTCAACATTCATTATTTCACCATCACGTTTTCGGGGAAAAAAAAAAAAAAAGATTGTCCTTTAAAACCCCACTTACTAGAGGAGGGGGAACTGCACCTGGCTGCCTGTGAGAGCTCTGGTGGACCACTCACAGAGTCCCTGGGAAAGCAGCAGTTTTACAGGACTCGGAATAAATGTGCCGCTGGAGACAGCCTGCCATGCGTGGCCCGCACTGCTTGGCTATGGCCCTGTGGGAGGTTTTATTTATTAGACCCAGTCTTTTCCTAAGGGAATGTTGCATATTATGTGATTTTTTTTTGGTTTATATTCAAAATTAATCTGCCACTGTGCCATAATAAACTAATCAGCTTGCAGGATGGTTTTACCCTGAAGCTTGCCACAGAGCACAGAAAGAAAAAAAAATGTGTTTGCAGAATGATCTAAATTTGTCTACTGAATCTTGATTTTTAAATGTTCTCACTCTTAAGCAAAGCTCATTTGGAGAACACTGATGTAAGCCTCTTTGTTGCTGAATTTAGTCCCACAATATTATCTTCACCTTAGACCTGCAGATGCAGGAAAAAGAAAAATGGGAGGCTGGGGATATTCTTTATATTTCTGTTTCTCATTTACTTACTTATTCTTACAAGTGCCACAACTTTCTTCTGATTTTGTAAAATATAACCTTTGTTTTCAAAATGCCTAGGATTTTGAAACAATTTGCTTTTGAGAGGTAGTCTGCATGAAGCATGGAGAGGGAAAGAGCGAGGATGGAGTGATGCCGTGCACAGGCATGTGATATATTGGACATTATTGCTACAATATACCCTAGACTGTGATGTATTGAGTTTTATTGCTGCAATATACCTAAGAAAAGAATTGTTGATTAACAGGAGAAAGTTCATTTAGAAATTATTGAAAAGGTTTTTTCATTGCCAGCACTTTGAGGACACAAATAGTTCGATATTTTAAAAATCTGTTATGAAATGAAATACCTCATCCTGTGAGTTTGATGCTACTATTGGTCAAACCACATGTCCCATAAGCAGAGTAAGGTATTTTTTTTCTAATTATAAATTAGATGCCTTAAAAGGAAACGTTTTCTTTGTCCCAGAACACAGTCCTATAGTGGAGTTCACGGGGATGTTGGTTCTTTTTTATGTGGAAAAGGGAATGAGAATCAGTTACCAGAAATAATAGTCAAATACAAATAGGACTCCAGCGATAGCATTGATGTGTTAATTTTATGGAAGCACTTAAATAATTCATAGAGTTAGACAAATACAAAAATAGCAAAAACATATACAAAACATTATCAACATTTATTTAAAATGTAGTTATTCATTACCACTGATGGCATCGTATTCTTGCTGCCTGGTGGAATAAGAACTCGGAGATCTGGTTTACGGTTATTCATTCCTAAATTCATGGGGGGAGGAGATTTTGCTTGCATATTCTTGTTCAAGTTACCAGGTGAGACCAGCAGACCTGGTGAGTTTCGGGGATTGCCGTATCCATTCCCTGTTAACACAAAACAATGAAAGCACTCAAGGAAAAATCTAGACTCAAATATGTTTAGAGAACACACTACGTGAGATTAGGAATAAATTGTAACAGCCTAAGACATATAATAACATACAATGAAAATCCACAAGATGACTGACTGACTTAACCTCCATCTGAAGTAACCCAATCAGTTATTTAATATTTCTCTCAAGAAGATTAAAATCTTTTCATGAGAAGAGACCTAATATCTATCAACTTACTCAGAAAACAACATACACCCTTTTTTTTCTATGGAAAAAATTCTGGAAGAAAGTCAGACAGTCATTCAAGGTCTAAGAAAAGCCCACAGTTGGTCCTGCACTTTAATTGACTGGCTCGGTGGAGGACTGGCTGGCATGACTCACTCTTTCAGTTCAATGGTTTGGGTTTTATTTTGTGTGTCTGTGTGTCCTGAAATGAAGAAAGGGCACAGCAGCAAGGCTGTAATTTCTAGGACATGTAGGAGGAGTAGCCTCTTACACAGCTTGCTGTTCAGCTCCCTTTTTGTTTGAGCGATTTCTCCCTATGGTTTTCTTCTGTCTCTCTTGCCCTCCTCACCAAGTTCAGTGTACGAACCTGAAGGCTGGCTCTCCTGCTCACACGGAACTTCAAAGAGTAGGACTCCTTCTCAGGAGCTAAAGGAGAGGATGCTGCCTCCACTAAAACGCTGACTCACCGAGGCAGGGGAAGCGCCATCTCACAGGAACACCGAAAGGGTTTTCTTAGGTCTCTGATGTTTAGCTCCCTACTAACAGAAAATGGGTGTCTGAAGGCCTCCATTTCTCATCAAAATATACTTCCCTGTGACGGGAAGAGCTATGGATGGAGTTGGTAGAAAGTTGGTACAACTTCAGCAAAGGCAGAAATTCATCTGCTGGCTTCCTCCACTGCCTCTGGTCGGAGAATAAAATAATCAAACTACCTGATTGAACAATCCTTTCTGGAAGCTAGACAGTTGTTTTCTGCAGCTCTCTGAAGGAGACAGGCAAACCTCCTTGTTATTGTCACCATCGTCATTATCGTAACACACAAATATCTATTACCCCAGGACAAATGATACTGTGTGCTACCCAGTGGGGAAGCAAAGACTAGGCCTAAGTCCTCAAAGGCCCTGCAATTGCTCTGTGTTAATCTGGTGCAGACATGTGCAAAACATACAAACTCAGAGAAGGCCCCCTAGGGTGAGGTGCCCACAGAGTAATCCAGATTAAGTGTTACTAAGTTTCCAGGAGGAGAGAAATTAATCAATAAGATTCATGTAAGAGGCAGGAACTGATGTGGGTCTTATAAAAAGAGAAGTGATAGTAAAATATGCTGGGCTTGTGATTAGGTGCTGGGAAAGGGCTGAGGTGGGAATTTCCAGAGCAGTCAGGGACACACCTGGTTAGAAGGGAACCATGAAAAGAGAGGAATGCTGAGGACTCTGAAGGTACATAAAGGCTGGGCTGTGGAGACCTTGAATTCTGAGCTAACAGGTCTTGGGTTTAAACAGTGGAAATGCAGATCCATGAAGGTTGCAGAGCAGAGGAAACACAGGCCTGTAGGTGGACAGAAAGATGTATGGGCATCGGGCATTACTTAATGCCCGTAATTAGGAAGGCCTGGCAGTGCAGACCAGTCTGGGAACTACTGTGATGGTCTGAGCTACAGATGATGAAGAACTGGGAAGGCAAAGCATGGGTATATTTCAGAAGGTATTTATGGGAACATCTTTTGAATTAAAATACACATGAGGCACACTGCATGGAGCGAGGTTGTTCTTCACATCCATTCATTTACCTGTCTCATTTTATGCAAGAATAAGCAGGCTGAATATATAACAAAAAACTACAAGATTAAATCTGTCAATTAGATTATGCAAAAAAGGCCTGCATTACTGGGGAAAACACCCCGAAATACAATAAACATAATACTGCCCCAAACATGTCTTGAGTACACAGTAGTTGTTTAAAAGCTGTTGGTTGAATTTGAATATAAATTACTCTTCTCTAATAAACTTGAAGAAAATTAAGTAAATTTTGTAAAGCTAGCTAAGTATCTCAAAAGCCAAAATTTTCTTTTATGGTTAATCTGGACAGCTTTCTGTGGCACAAGTTACATGAAACAAACACATGTACCTTTTATCAGCAGGAGAAGTACAAAGAACGTGTTCACAGAAACGCGTGATAAAATGGAATGCTGAGAGTTGTTTTATATTTAATGTGACGTGCTGAATCATTGTCGGGAATACGTTAGGACTTTAGTAGCTTTAACTAATAGATTCCATTGGATACAAAGACAGAGAGCAAGCCACGACAGAATCTGCACTGTGCTTTTCTGTCAGCTGAAGTCCACTCTAACACACAGAACACATATGCCACTTATCTATTAAGTCTGTGTGAGATCTGGTTTAAATAAACAATCAAATGGAAAATTAGCTGGGTAATTTCAAAAGAAGGGAGGGGGGAAGTCAGTTACGCAGTGCAGTGAAGCTTGAACAGATCAGAAGAAACTAAAACCCCGGCTCGGTAGACGCGGATACTGGTTTGCATGGAGGAGTTATTTTGCTAAAAGGAAGTAAAACCGCTCCGTGAAATGTGTTGTCCTGTGATAGGACAAGCACTTGGCCAGTGTGCGAAAATGGAAATGCTTCACAGAGGCTCTGAGAAAAGGTTGCGCTTTAAAAAAAAAAAAAAGAAAGAAAAGAAGAAACATTTTCTACAGTAAACTCTGAGAAATCCCAAAGCCTACATTTTAAACGATAATTTGGGGCAGCAGTAGGGACAAAAACCCCAACTAAATATACATTTTAGTTTTTAATCCAATAAATGCCTCATAATTAAAAACATTGATTTGAAAAGGATTCTGTTTTCCTCCTGGGATATTTCTTGTCATTTGGAAATTATGTCATTTTAGAAGATTACTCTTATTTTAAGGTGTTTACGTATTGAATGTAAAATATTTTGAACCATGATGACAGTTCTTAAATTCATATTTTTAGAGCATAAAGTTATTTTTAAGAACAAATAAATTCTGCCTTTTACTGGCAAATTCCTGCTCTTTTTAGCATATTGTGCCAGCTAGCATTTTGGAGCCGTATAATAACCATTTCTGTTTCCAGCCACCAAGTTGTTATTCTTCTGGCATAATATAGATTCAGGAATGCAAGACTGTGGATCCTAAACCAGTGATATAGAAACCTATCATTTCAAAATCAATGATGAATACATGCGTGTGGTTTGCTGCTAAGAAGAGCCTGCATTTAAACCAGCTCGGAAACCGCAGCCTCCTCCTCACTCAGAACTCTGCGGCCCAAGTTGACGCTGTTGCCTTAGCATAGGGTGAATTCACCGAAGAGAACAGGCTCCTTCCAAGCCAGGGGTCGGGGGTGGAAAACACCACCTCTCAATAACCCTCTCATATGCAGATTCAACCTTTCTTCATGCTATGTTTTAAAAGGACACTCTGCCTGAACAATTATCAATTTAGATGTGACCGTATGCAGATGTCACATTCCCAAACCACTTAAAAGCACAAAAATTATAAAGCATGAGTGAATGGATTTCCTGATTATAGATTATAAGAAAATGAAGAACAGACCGACTTGAGAGTAAGATCGTTTTATAGTTCATTTGATTAAAAATATTGTTTCACATAACAAAACAATTTAAGGATTCACAATATAATTTATATGAAGGATATGAAAATCTACCTTTGTTGGTTACAAGTTTCTAAACACTCACGTTAAAACTAGTGTAAATACACAGAACTTGAAATGTAGTGTTAGGAGAAAATTTTTTTTCTCTCCAGTTAAACTTGAAAACACTTGCTGCTTTTCTTTCTTTCTTTCTTTTTTTTTATTGACTCCTATTTTAAGAAGTTGTAAATTCAAAGAACATATTCCTGGCTTAAGTTGTAGTGAGGAGGACATTTTGCCTTGTCTCACAGAGCTCAATTGAGCATGTAGCTCTCTTTGAGCCCAAAGCTCTAAAATTTTCTCTTATTTGGATATTTAGACATTAGGAGTCTTTTCACTAACTTTTTTTCCCTTTTCTAGGACTTTTAGTTACAAATACAAGCATGTAAAATTAATAAGTACAAAACAGAAACTAGTCCTTATGGATCAAGGCTAATTTTTTTCATGGGCAAAATCTTTTTTTCAGTCTCTCAGATTCTCATTTTGACTATTTCCTCTCCATCTTCCAACTCCAATCAGATACCAAATGTTGTTAATTTACAAAAAGAAGGACTCTCTCCATCTCCAGTGCCACCATCTTGGTTGAGGCTTTCTTCACTGTTTGACTAGGTCTTTCAATAACCTCCATGCTGGCCCCTAGTCTGTAGTTAAGATGGGCTTTAGGAAGGCTGTAAGCTCCTTAAGCCATATGTAAGCTATGCACATACGTGCGATGATATTAAATCCAATGTACAGTCTTGACCCATGCCAGGGAATCTTTTTAAAGTTCTGCTCCCATCATGTTCTTGTTCAGATCATACTTAACACTGTTGGGTCAATGTCCTGTGTGGCTGTCAGGGCTGGGCAGTGTTCACCCACTCTATCTATCTATCTATCTATCTATCTATCTATCTATCTATCTATCTATCATCTATTTATCTATCTATCCACCCATCCATCCATCCTAATTTCCAATGGCCACAGCCAAACACACAGTTTTCTGAAAATGTCTCAGTCTTTGTACTAGCAGTTTCACAACCTGTGTCTGCTTTCCTGTTCAAGGCAAATTCATATTTTTAAGGATCAGCTAATGTCCCAACTGTTTAATGACACCTTTTAGACAATTTCAGTCCACCTTGAACTCACTGTTCTTTAAAATCCTGCTGCAGAGGCAGTGATACCATCTAGAGTGTTAGTTCTTTAAGTGTTTCAAATTCTCACAAAATGGATATACAAAATACGCTGAAAAATTAAAATTATTCAGGAACGGCACAAACAGTTAAGTTACTGAAGGAATGGGAGATGACAACTGAAAATGTACAGAGTAACATGCTAATTCCAAACATCGAGGGACTCTCCTTTTCATGCTACTTGAAAAAATTTTTATCTGTAGGTGATTACATACTGATGACCAAGTAACCAGTGAGACAAGCTGCTTATCAACCATATAATACGAAAGTCAGGAAATCATGCAAGTGCCCACGTACTAAATTTGTTTATAGAGAGTTAATTAAAGCTTCTTTTCTACCTGTTAATCATTTCACAGCACATTCCTTTAGCTAACTGAAGTAGTAGAATAAAAAAAGTAGAAATTCTCTCTAATGAAAAAGGAAACTCTGAGACAATGGATTATTTCTTCTACAATGACAAGTATTTACTGCCATAGGTTGTTTCTATGTCGAGATGAACCTCAACAATAATTTACTCATACAGAACATTCTTGCAAAAGGTGGGCTGCATGGTACTCCAGGAAAAAGAATGGTGAAAGAGTGACAATTAAGAGTAAATAGGATTTTATTACATGGTTCAGGAAGAGACTTCATGAGAGAGGAAATGCATGACAGGGATCTCAGAGTCAAGAGTATATTCGAGAAGAACTAGCATTTCTATGAAGATGAAATATCCAGTGTTTTAGAGTATGGCATTTTTGAAAGTTGGAAAAGTAGGCTTCGCTAACATGAACTTCTCAGAGAATGTTAACTTTATACCAAAGACTTTATACTACATTTTATAAAATGTATACTATACAATGTATACTATGTATACTATAGTATATATTTATACATTTACATTTACATTTCTATGTATACTATAGAAAATGAGCAGCTGAATTTAGTTGGTGAGTGGTGACACTGTTAACCCTGTCTGTGAGGAAACTAACAATACTGACAGTGGAAAGAACAGATTCAAGGGGGTTAGGGTGCTGCTAGGAAAGCTAGTTAGCACACACTTGCCTTGGAATATGTGAAGAATGAGATCTGATGGGGGCAGCAGAGATGGGAAGAGTTGCAAGGCAGAGGGGAGTCAAGAACAAAAGAAAAATTAAAGTAGATAAATCCAAGTTCTAGTCATGAGGTCTCCATCAGAATTTCTTTAGCCATACTGAGCCTTAGTTTTCTCAATGCTAAGTCATGCTTTCATTCGGGAGAGAGAAGTAATCCTACACGCTTACCCGATACAGCCATCAGCAGCATGACCATGTGATATTAACTACAGCAACACTTTATATGGTATGTGGTATTATTGTTAGCAATAACAGTAACAACATAAAGCATACATACTAAGTGCCCGGAACAGTACCAGGCACCTAAGTAACTGCTCTGTGTTTGCTATTATATGTGGATATAAAACACCTTTAAATCCTCACAACTACAACCTTAGGAGGTACTAATAGTATCCCTGGATTACGTAATGAGAAAAATGAAAAACAGAGAAGTCCAAGAACTCAACCAATGTCAAACAGCGATCAACTGGTGGAGCCATGATTTGAACCCAGCGGTGTGTCCATAGTCCATGCTTTGAAGCACAATGCTGTCCTGCTCCTTGAGAAATGAGTCACACTCTGAGATTTTGAAACCCTTTGTATCAAATGTCATTCTAAGATAACAGGAATACAAAGAAACGAAGGAAACAGATGAAGTGTAAGACCAGGACATGAGACTCAAAGGTCCTCCTGAGTCAGAGACGATGTGGAAGCTTGAGAAACACCTTGCATGGTCAGCATGGCCATCATAAACAGCTGTGCTAGTTCAGAATGCGCTGAACTTATACAGGGGTGGGCAAAAGTAGGTTTACAGTTGAGTGGTTCACATAGGAAAGGACATGAAGGTTATGATTATTATGATAGATTTATTATCTCAAAAGAATGTCACAACGCAACTACAAACCCAACTTTCCCACCCCTGTATAAAGAGGTGCAGAATGGTGATGTTCTAAATCATATTTCTGGTCTCCCTCTGGATAAATATATATTACAAATAAGAAATATTGGGTTTAGCTACACTTAACTTTTGATGTGTTATTCAAGTAGATAATTAAATATGCTCTTAAAAGTAAAATTTGTAATATTTTAGTCAATAATCTTCTTTCCTGTAATATAGGGTGAAGATGTTTACCTACCTATTGGCTATTTAAGATACCAGCTTCCATCAGAACTACTTAACATGATACTAAAATGCCTAGTATTTTATAGTATCTGCTCCTGGTTGTTGGAAAGCAATTTCTAATTATATATAGGTGTATACAATTTAATTTGTTTAGTAGTTTATTAATGGTATCTTAATTTTGGGAATTCAAAGCAAATTGCCACCGAAAAACTGAACATATAGCTGAATCTCCAATGTATTGATCGTCTTCTTTTACTTAAGTAAAATGTTTTACCAACCTAGGTTTTCTTTACCTCTTATTAGAAAAATTTTGAGGACACTGACACAGTCCACTGTCTTGTTAAATTAGAGAGGTCACATACACAGCAATGCTCACGGCCACCAATTAATTTACATTTGACTTTTTAAAGGTTTTAAGGTAAGTCAGTTTCTAATATCAGGACATTGTTTTGTGTCTCAAATAAACATACATATTTTCACAGAAAATTCTTTTAAATTGTATGCAGTAGAACTTATTTATACAACCCACTCTTCTACTGGACGTGACACACAACAGTTTTAGTGGAAAAATATTATGAACTTCTAGACTTAAGTCTTACATGTATTTTGCCTGAAACCCTGTAAAAATTGCTAGGAACCATAAGTTATTCTGCTGTGGTGAATCACAGTTTATTTTTTTATTTTTTATTTTTTTGTTTTTGAGCTTTTAGAAAAAAGAAGAGCTTTTTCATGGGGTAGCTCTAAGGGAAGAGGCAACCACAAAACATTTGGAGGTCAGAAATCTGGGAATGATGAAAATTTCAATATGCCTACTACAGAATGGGGGCAACTCAGATTTCTGATTCTCATCTTGGTTAAGACCCCTGATTATAGATTCTTACACATAAAATCGCTCCACTCTATCTGGGGGTTTCTTAGGGAAATAATATAATAACGCATAATGTCAGACTATGAAGAAACTCCTGTGAAACCTCAATGCCTTTGTGGCATATTCTTAGAAAAATACCCGAAGAATACACCAAAGCCAAGACTATTTTTGGCTGTACCAGTTAGAGGGCAGCAGACGTTCTAAAGGAAACTTGTCTCTTCTGCTTGACCATGTCACCCTGATGCTGAACTGGATCTTCGTGGATTTCATACCTATCCCACTTGTCCTTGATGTGTTTTGCTTAGTATCTTTTGTGAAGTTAAGACTATCTGGCAATTTGATACTGAACTTTAACCATGCAGCACATATAAGAAGCTTTGGATTGTGAGGCAGAAGTAAAGAATTTTTACCCATTACTAAGTTGTTTCTCCAAAGATCATGAGTCCATGTCATAAGGTAGGTTTGTGTTGGCAAGCCACTCACTCATTTGTCCTAACAGTTGTGTGGGTTAGGCATGATCATCCCATCTTTTGACAGATGAGGAAAGTGAGGTTCAGGAGCTTCTGTGACTTGTCAATAAGTGAGAGAACTTTGATCTGAATCCCAAACACAAACTGCTTGCACTACATTATTACCAAAGCCAGACGTTTCAATTTAGAAGCATCCTTATATTTCTCCCTCTCTCTCTGAATAAAGGCTCCACTTACAAATAAGGAAGAAATAGACAATTTAATATTTCTAGTGCAAAAAGGCACTCAAAATATCATTCTGCTTTGAGAACTGATTTACTGCAGGGATAGTTTTTAATTGTACCATAAAAATGATACTGAACCTTGCTATCTTTAAAAAATTCCACTTAACAATGAATGATAGATTGATGACTCACTTAATTGTTCACTTCTTGTGATTTTGGGGCTGTCTCTTTGCTAAAAATGAGGGGGTGTCTTCATTATTGACACAATCGCTCATTCTTTCAGTCATTTTTATAAACAAAAATATTGAGACAGTATAAATTAGAGAGAACGTGACAGAAGAGAATGAATAATTACTTGTGGTTTTAACATTTACACTGCTGCAAACTCATCAGGAGATCATAATGTTCAACTGAAATATGGTGCATGCACTGCACTGCGCTCCCATTCTGCCTCGGATTTATTAATATATCCTCTTTACTCCCACCCTTGAGGGTAGGGGCCTTGGCAGACATCTCTGGGAAGACTACTAGTGCACCGCACATTTAATAAATATTACTGGAACTGCACTAAACTAAGCTTTATTTTTTGCTTAGGAAATACAAATAAAAATAATTTTAATACTAACGACAGCTAACATCTATTAACAGGCACTTACTTGTGGGGCAGAAACTGCTAGGTGCCTTGCATTGGTTACCTCATTGAATATTCACAACAATCCTGCAAAATGGAAATTCACAGACATTCCCAGGGCAATAATGTCATCCCTAAAATAACTTGTGTATCATATATTTTCCTTGGTGATTTTATTATTTGGAATATTGGCTTCTGGAATATTTTCCCAAATAACTGCTTGAGCAAAAATTTTGCTTCATGATTTCACAGTTTTGAGTTGCTTAATAATAAACTAAAGGCTCCTTTTTACATGATTGTTATGTAAGTTAATGTTATACTTGAATACATAAATTGACCATAGACTTAGATTTGCTATTATTACTATAATAACCTATGTTAATATAGCAAGGTTCTCTGCCCCACGCACTATAAACAGAACATAATCAGTTCTTTACCATAACTGTAGGTTGTAAGTGGAGTCCAAGGTCAAAAAATTGTGAAAAGAGGGTGAAGTGTTTATTAAAATAGCAAGTTAATATTAAGTTCAGTTAAAACAATTGAAATGGAGCAATAATATACCCAGTGATACATCTGTAGTTTAAAAATTAAAATTGTTTATACAAGGTTTTGGTACAATAATTTCCTTTAGTTTAAAATAAACTAAAGGAATATATTTGATTGATCTTTCAAATATGAGATTGTGTCATGACTATAATACTTTGAATTAAAATTCAAATGAAATATACTATGTAAGTCTAACTGTAAAATTTAAGTGACTGGCAAAGTTTTATTCGAAAAACAGCAAATTATACTCTTGGCTGACAGCCTTGAAGTCCTGAAAAGTCCCTGGTAGGTAAAACATTGACTTCTAAAAAAGGGGTTTTTTAACCACATCTCTCCTTTCAGCATCTGCTGTCTGTTGATGCACAATTTTGTATCACTGATGATTTTGAAAAGAACTTTTCTTTCCATAGTATCTTTAAATAAAATCTTATGATGTCAAAAATCAGGAAGAGAGAAACTAACAGTGGGCAAAAATAAGACTGCTTAAGAAACAAAGAAAATTTGAGTAAAACTAATAATTTAGGAGAAAATATTACCTGCCTGAATTAATATTAAAAATAATCAAAGTCTTATTATCAGTCACATTTCTAGGTTAAATCAATGAGGTATGAGTGAAGAGACCAGTTTCACATCGCTTCACTGAATGTAGCAGAAGAATAGGGGATAGAAAAAATACAATTTGTGAGGTCAGAGATCATGTTTTACAAGGGGCTCTAAAATCTGTTAAAATACTCTCTAGGAAGGTATCATTTGAAATTTTCTTTTTTCCCACCAGAAATCAAACTCCTTAAGAATTAAGTCAAACTTAAAGGGGTTGAAAGCAAATTTTACATTATCCTCACTTAGCCTATAACATGTTTCATTTGTCTTCTCTTTAAGCTGCCTCTCTCACTTCAACATTGGCCCCTGGAGAACAGTGCATTGCTCTATCTGTAATTTTTCAGGTCTTGTATATGGAAAGTGGACGATGATTTTCTTGGCAGTGGCTGTGAATCACATGCTATAGAATCATCCAGTCAGAGGACTGGGGATTTTTTTCCTTTAATAAATCTAGATAACTTTGGTTTGGGTTAAAATATCTTTGTTACTTAATTTCATAGCTACAAATAAAGCAATGTGGTTGGATCTTTATTTGTGTTTTGGGTGAACTCCCATAATAAAACTCCAAATGAACTCAAAATTTTCATTTAGAACAAATCAAGCTAACAGAATATATTTAAAACAAGAATCCAACAATTAACTTAGATTTTTTTCACATGTTACTTAATGATATCTTAAAAGGTAATATAAAATTATATTTCTATAGCAACAAAAGCAGTTTACTTGAGAGCAACTAAATGGTATCTCTCTCCTTTTCTGCAGAATTGCAATATGAATTTGTGTTTTGTTAGGCAACAAAAATGCAAACTTGTTAAAGCAAATCCTTTTACACTGAATTTTTAACCACTTCACTGATATTTTAAATCACTAAGAATTTCAGAGAAATCTTTTTGACTGATAAGACAGTCAGCTGGGAAATTTTTGATAAGTATTCTCAAAATCAAAAACTTGCAAAACAATGGTACTGGTCAAGAATAATGAACACTGTATGACCTTTTCCTCTCCTCACTTAGTTCTATTTTATAACGTGATAAAAACTTCTTTTTCAATGCTAAATAAATTTCAAAAGAAATCATGTAATTAAAGTTTTACAATTATATGATTGTAACACATTCTGTATAAATAGACACTATGGATTTTCGTGTTTTACCCCCAATGGGAGTGCTCAGTTCAAAGGCTCTAAGTCTAAGGTTGTGCTAGATAGAGTTTTTCAGTCTGGAAGCCAGGTCTCCTTCCTCATTCACTGCTCAGTCATTTATCTACAGCAGCACTGTGACATCAAGTCTCCATGTATGTAGCTGATATAAATTAAGCAATCTAGAAGTGACAATGCTTGACAACCAAATGCATAAAATAGTAAACAATTGACAATCAAAATAAGGAACAGCTGTTAGTTTCTTTTTATATAAAATTATATCTAATTTACAATAAATGCCAATTAAAATTATTAACCAATATACATAAATCTTCTCTGCCTTATTGTCAAAAAGCTATGTAGACTGTGAAATTCTCTTAAAATTTTAAAGAGATTCCTAAAGGTTTTTTTTCTTTCTATCACAAATCAGTAAATCTTTGAGCATACTGGTCCATCTGACTCAGTAAAAAACCACCATGTTATCAAAGTGAAAACAAAGGGTACTGTTAGGACAGTGAATAATCCAATGCAAGGCATTGCTGAGCTAATGGTTATTTCTATTAAATCTAATGATGATGAAAACTCAACTGAACTTGATCTTACTATCATCAATAACCACTTAGATTAGCATGTTAAAAGCTTTAATATGCAGAGATATGACAAAATGTACTTTTAAAAGCAGTGACTTTTCCTTTTGGTTGTTGAGAGGAAAGGATTAAGTAGTGGATGAATAACTGTCAACTGAAACCTAGAAATGTCACTATTACTAATGTATTATAATGCCTTTCTGTATATTTCTCTTATACCAAGAGCACAAACCCCATCCTGTTACTTCTTTATTACCACTTGCCTTCATCTTTGAAATTGCTTCAAGTGGTAAGACGTTTGTTGTTTTAAGAGGTGATTTGTGATGGTCTGAGATATCAAACCACATTTCATACACTGCTATATATCAGCTCTTTGGGTTTTCCATTAAGTAAGTTAGAGAAGTTAGTAAAACTTTATTGGCCAACAGTGCTCAGCCATTTAATCAAATAATTAATTCATTATTCATTGTATACAGTATCAGATGAATACATTGCTTCTTGAATTATAGATAAAGGGCATATCTTTTTTATTTAAAATTACATAATTTCTTTGAAATACTCTTTCCATTTTTTACATAAAGACTATTAAAAATTTATGACTATAAAATTAAATTTTCCTTTACTCAGCAAACAAACATTTACTGAGTATCTGCCATTTACTGAGTATCTTTCATGTTTCAAGCTGGGAATCCAAACTGGGTAAGATGCAATTTGCCTCCAGAGGGCTGAGGGGCAGGAGAGAGCTCTGCACCCAGACACTGCAATTACAATGCAATGAGATAAGTAGTGTAGGTACAAGCTGCCACTGGAGAAGAGAAGTGCATAATTCCTTCTGGAAGAGACAGGGAAGGGTTTCCTCAATGGTTGAAGTGAATTCTGAGGGAGGACAGAAAAGGGCTCAGAGGCATGGAGCAGGAGTGCTAGGAATGCACATGTAAAGCCAAGTAGCCTCAGCATTGTTTGGAAAGTGGAAGCACAATGCAGCTAGCTGTTAGGAGCCAGGACTCTGCAGACAGATGGCCTGGGCTGCAGCTTGGCCAAGTCCTTAACCTCTCTGTGCCTCAGTCCCACCATCTGTAGAAGGGCGTAATATGAATATGTACTTTAAAATACTTTTAATTTAGCTTTTCAAAATACTTTTGATTTTAAAATTAAAAGACTGCTATGAGAAAAATGAGTTACTTTTTGTAAAGCACCTAGTCAGAACTATTTAAATGTTTGCCATTATTACAGTTGGAGCACAGGCTTCTTGATTGCAGTGGCAGAAGGTAAGAAGGTTTAAGACTAGAGAGTAGGTTGGGGCAGAGAAAAGAGGCTCACTGTTAATTGTGAAAGAGCTGGGAAGCCACTGCTGGATTTAGGCCAATGATGTGCTGCAATGAGCTTAAGGATTTGATTTGAGAAAGACTGATCAGTCATGGACAGAGTGGAGTGAGATGCAATGTGAAGCAGGGAGATGAATTAGGGGATCTGGGGTGTGTATATGAGCCTGGCTTAGGGGAGTGGGATAAGAATGGAGTGAATGAGGGAGATGTAGGAAATACCTTGGTGGCAGAGTTGGTAAGACTTTGTGACTCGCCAGATGATGGCATGAGGGAGAGGGACAGTTCAGGGACTAGTTGGGAAAGATGCTAAACTTTCTGATTGAGCTGAGCTGAAAAAGAGAATGTTTATTCCTTTGATCTTTTGGTATTCCCAGGGACACACTAAATGTTAAATTCACTTTCTTCCCTCACAAGACTGCCATTTTTAGAAGTTGAGATGATTTGATTTTGAAAAAAATTATAAAGACTGAGCATTATTTCACTTAATTTTAGGGTCTTGCCCTTGGCCTCAGAGTTTCTCACTTTATCTGAGACCTTGTATTTCAATGACAATATTCAAAATTTGGAAGGTATCTTTTGGCCCTTTTGTTTCAGTTTTCTTTTCTGAAAATGCAGAGACATTCTGGTTGGCCTTGTTTTCCCCGAATGTTATGTGATTCTCTGACATCAGCACAGATATATTCAGCTCCGACATATGATACTGTCCAGCAAGAGAAAGAAGGGAAGATGGCTGAGCTTATAAGCAGGACATGCCTGCTAAGCTCAGGACTAATTGGCATCTGCAACAGGTGTTCTGTGCAACCAGAGCTAGATAGGGCTTCTTCCACTATTTTTAAAATGTGGGGAAGTAATTCTTTCACAACTATACAGAAATTGTGAAAATTATATACTCATGACTACAAGATACAGTCAGCAAAATATAATATTTATTAGCATGAGGGTGGAGCAACTGTTTTCCTTTCTGTTTCCTTTGGCTGTTTTTGAAGTAGACGATTCTCATGCCTATGGCAGACGTCCTGAAGTAGAAGGATGAATTTGCTAAGCTCATATGATTTTTTTTAGTTCAGTGATGCTATAATCTATATGTGGTTAACTTTTTTGCTTACACGAATGAGTATGTTCTTTGTTCCTAGAGGGCCATTAAACTTAGCAGACTGTCAGGGAATTGACAATGACAGTATAATTGAGCAACCGAGCACTTCTCATTTTTAATATAGGATTCTAAAGCATTCTAGCTGTTAAGCAGTACTAAGAGGCCACTTCCATCAAAGCTGAGAAACTCATTCCCCCCATTCCACGTGGTTTTTTACTACTTCTAATAACTTTCATGACCATTACTGGCTGTTACCATAAGAGCAAGCAAACATGCAGCAAGGTACTGGATAAAGTGTCATAACATCTATACCATTTTTCTTATATTATCTTTTTCTTGGTATTTGTGAAAACCCAGTTCTTAGTCCCCACCATTCTTTCTAACCATGGTGTTTGCCAGAGACTTGAATCCAAGAAAGACTGGTCTGGTTTGCATCTGGTTCTGTAATGTTGAGGCAACAAGCCACAAAGTATTTTTTGAGGGGAAAAATGAACATTTCATTTCAATATTCAGCAAAATAGTATATTGTTTACTCATTAATTTGACTCTCACTAATTTTAAAAAAGAGACAAAATAGGAAGCAGTGCCATTGATTCTGTTTATTAATTCAGTGTATATTCTAATATTCTTTCTTTATTACTCATTGAATTAGGGAAGAGCCAACATCAGAAGCGAGAAACATTATCCCTAAATGGATGTGTTTGTAAAAATGTTTTTATATGCCAATTTTCTTTATCTTCTTTCTTATATTTAGTAGGCTATTATATTTGACCCTAGCAAAATATTTTAATTAGGCTATCCAGGGACAGTTCAATAAACTTGATTTTTTTTTTTGACATTTCAAACATAACCTTGTGTCATTCGTGCCTGCCTCCTACTATTTTAAAAGTGTAGCATGTTCTAACTTGCAGGAATTACCATGGTTACTTGTTATGCCATCAAGTGAACTGGAGTTAGCATTAGGAAATATCGTGTACTGCTCTGCTTCTGCATTGAAGGTGCCATCAATATTCTATATCAATAGTATGAATTAAAACGGAACTCTGGAGAACTGTGACAATGAGACAATCAGTCAAGGTGGAAGACATTCTTAAAAGCTGAAATATATGTAAGTGTTTTTTGGGGCCCATTCTATATTTAGATTCTATAAGAGCTTATTTTAACTGAATATGGTTTTAGTTTATTAAAATTATTGTTGAATAGCTATAATCCCATCCCTCCTTTTCTTTTTGTACTTTCTTTTAGAAATGTATAGGAGTTTGGTACTTTTTTGGGTAGGAAGTGAGTCACATTTAATGTGAAATGATTAACCGAGACCCAATGGCAAAGCTGGCTGAAAGCACTCATGTGTCTTGGGGCCATTTTTCCATGCCCTCACAGATCTCTCAACTTTACTTGGTTCAAAAGATGTATTTCTGCCATATCTCCCAGTAAAGAACCCCTGAACCCTCATATATGCAGCAGTACAGTCATCTCCACTCACCTGCACTGGTGCCTGCACCGGATGTGAGGTCTCCACCCATCAGACCACCTACGGATTAAAGAGGAAAATCAAAAGGAGGAAGGCTAAAGGTCCACAGAACAACACACTTCACCCTTAGCAACCTCAGTATTTTGTCCTCTCTCAAGAGTCTACATTTTTAAACTATTACCTAAGTCAGATGGCTGACATTTGTTTTATTGTGACATGCTGTGCTCAATCACTGACATTTTGCAGAATCTTTATTCTAAGAAAAATTACTTTAAAGAAAATTCAGTCTTGAAATGGTCTCTGAATTTTATCTTATTTTCAAGTCTAGTTTCTCCTGAGGGGATGTTCAATTGGAAGTAAAAATAAAAAGAGTAAGGTTTACTATATATTCAGATAAACATACATTTGATGTTTAATTCTTTATAAATATTTTTATACATTTACTTTTGTGCAGTGTTAATTGTTCAGGATTTTAGTCATTTCATAAATCTACCTACAGTAAGCAAATTCATTTATTACCTGACTTTTACTTATTGGTACAATAAAATAGGTCTCACTGGCCACAAATTTAGAAACTTAGGCTTATTCATTGCTAACTTAAGAAACTAAGTTGAAATTTGTGAAGATTTATATGTGAGCATTGGAGTATTTCAATAAAATATTAAATATAATAATTACTGTTAGTTGTTAAGGAATAAGATTTAGCCAAAAAAAAGACCAGAATAACATCTGATTATTTCCTAATTGCTTCTAAGTAATACTCTATAATTATTAGGTTCTGATTTGGAATTAGAAGAAAATGTTTATTATTTGTGATTGAATAATATTTGAAAATAAAGCATAAGATTGTTTAAAATAAATGAGCCTAAGTTCAACTGATAGGAAATTCAACTGCATTTGAGTATGATCTGAAAGTACATGATTATTAAAAATTCCTATGAAAAATTTTAATCATATTTCTAAGTAGAGAGAATGGCCTAATGAAGTCCTTTATTGACCTCTTTCAGACTCAAGATTTATCAAGATTTTTTTATCTGAATGATTTTGATTTTATTTTCAATATAAAGTTTTTGTACTAAATAGAAATATATGTTTAGTTTTAATCATGAGGCAGATATTTAAGTATTCTAAAAATTTCTTTTGTGAATAAATTACTTTTAATTCAGTTATGTGTGCCTAAGATATTAACATTTTCCTATGAAATGCTTCTAAGAAAACAAAATATAAATATATAATGATTTGTTGTACATGATTTATAAATGCAATTATTTATGTGGTCCTTCTTTTGAAAATATAAAGGACATGTACACATACACTTAGTTTCTACTGTGAGTCTGGGAAATCAAGAGGATATTCTTCCCTTCAAGTCTCTTTAAACCCAGTGAGGAAACAGATGCACACTTAATACAGTATCTAATATGTTTTCCTTGATCTGTGAACTAAGAATGGCTGAAGTTTTCCTGAACGTTAATTTCTTCTGTGTGGGACACTGGATTGTACTGCGGTAAGAATCTCCTAGATGTGTAGAGACAAATCTGTGGCAGGTGTCTATGTCCTTATGATGTGCTTTCTACTTATTTCTGACTTAGTTTTGTTTTTATTTCACAATTCTTATAAATCATGCTATCCCATCACATTTCCTTGTTGCCTTAAATCCTTTGTATAAGTTACTGTATAAATAAATAAAAATTGACCATGGGGTATATTGTAAGAGAACACATGGGAAGGTTTGACAGAAGAAGTTATGTCTGGGGTGGGATTGAGGGTGGAAGGTGGGGGTGGGTGGGGCAGGGGACAGTGGTGGTGGGGAAATGAGACAACTGCATTCGAACATCAATACAGACATAAAAAAAGAATATGGCATTATGTCTGGCAAGCAGGAAAAGTGGATTTTAGGCAGGACAATAGCAGAAGCAAAAACACAAAGACAGGGTAATTGACATTGTGTTTGAAAAATTATGTGGTTAAAATAGAGCCACAAGAGGACATTGGCAACAGATAGGCCAAACAGATAAATTACAGATTACATGAGATTTTGAAAGATATGCTAATGGAGTTAGGGGTTATCTTGTTGAAGATCCAGCAGTGAAGGAAGAAATGAAAAACTGGAAAACTCAACATCTTGTAGATAAAATGGCCTTTTGACAAGAGTGGCTCCTTCCAATGATTTGTTCCCATTGCATTCTTCGGGAGACATACCTGTGTTACCTGCACTTGGAGGTCGATGTGTTACACCAGGAGACATACTATTCCTCTGCAGAGAAGGGTGGGCCAGTGGCAAAAGGTTGGGGTTTCCCAGTGAGCTGACGGGGTTGCTGTATACCAAACTGTTATGGCTGGACACCGGGATGGAGACTGGCATCTCAAAGTTGGGAGGCGGAACAGCCTATAGAGCAGAGGAAAAAAATATGGGTTAGCAAAAAAGAGACTAGAAAGAGAAGCTCTCAGGTACAGACAGCTTTTACTTCCAAGAAAAATTTCAAATTCCAAACTTCTGGGTGTCTAGAAGACCATTAAGAAGAGCTCTCAAGATGCTCACATCATAAATTGATTTCTTTAATGTGCTTAGAACTCCTTCTATGCAACTATTAGAAAACGTTTCACTTTTGTCTAAAACAAAGCCCCATTTCATTAGACTCCATTGTCTTTGAATTCCATTCTATTAAGTAATAATTGTTCATCTGTGATATCTGAATCTGGTGCCAGAAATGACTGCAAAATCAAAGGTACATGACTGGGATGACTTCACAGAGAAAAAGGAGGATTAAAATGCAAACCAGAGCTTTCGGTTTAATTGCTTATTGAAGCATATTTATGCAAAAGTTTAATGATATAAAATCATCCCAGGATTGTGAATAGCACATATACTTTAATTATTATTTTTTAAAAGTCTGTCTTTTGAAAGTAACTCTGAAGATAATAG
This sequence comes from Anoura caudifer, assembly GCA_004027475.1. Classification (NCBI taxonomy): domain Eukaryota; kingdom Metazoa; phylum Chordata; class Mammalia; order Chiroptera; family Phyllostomidae; genus Anoura; species Anoura caudifer. The sequence continues at coordinate 316,163 of PVKU01000364.1, read as the reverse complement.
ACATTTTAAGGTACCAGATCCAACAGAGCATATGTCATTTAATAATTCATATTTTAAAATGATAGTTCAGATATATGCTGCACTTCACATTTTTGATATAGTAACACTGACAAATGGCAAGGCCTGCATCTCAAATGAGAGAGTTGGCACATATTTAGTGAGCTGAAGCTGTGTGGCTATCTAATTAGAGTAATCAGGTCCCAATTATTGATTTTTTTATATTATTTTGGCAATATAAGCAAAGTCATGCTTATTTTTCCTGCTTGTATTAACTAGATAATCATAGTTGCAACTCCCTCTTTTTTTCCATTTTTAATATTATAAAGGAAAATACTGTGTGAATACATTGCCAGAGGGCTCATGGTGTCAGACCACACAGCATTCTTAATGTAAAATGGATGTGTGTATGTGTGAATCTAATACGTATATTGGGGATGAGTGTAAATAGAACATTCTCCCTCAGGTGTTCTCAAAAAAGCCATGGGCAAATTTAAGTGCATATATGCATGTGGTTCAAAGATTTTTGTTCTTTTTATTAAACTATTTTTTTCCATAATCCTAACATCAGTTTTCTGTTACTGGTTGATTGGCTGGCCTGCAACACTCATCACGCTCTGCAGTAGTTCCGTGTCCATCCTGGTGATGATTACAATACTCTTCTCTATGTATGCTGTGCTCCTTCCATTTCTTATTCTTTATTTTTCCTATTTCTTTTCCTTCCCATGGTCAGGATGTGTTGATATTGACAAGAGTAAATGTTTCAGAACTCTTTTCTTTTACATCTTGGATTCTTCATTGTTTTAGAAGAAAGTAAAATAAATGCCCAAATGCTATATTAACATAGTTGTTCTTTATTAACCTTTATCTATGGTAAACAGGATACAAAGAAAAATTTATACAGACACTATTATATAATGGAATAAAAAAGATAAGATAGCAAAGAATGAATATATCCCCAAATTTCCAGAGACCTTTTAAACAACAAAAAATATTAGTATATGCTGTAAAATAAATGTCTGTAGAGTAAATAAAATATTGTATGCCATTATTAAAAGACCACATCATAAGAATCACTGTAGTATACCTGAGAAAACAGAGTCAAGTAACTGTGCTACAGCTTCTCCATTTGCCCATCCAGAGTCACTGTGCACCCCTCTGCCTGCTCGTGGCCCAGAGGCTGGCCCTCCAGACTGCAACCACCCCGCTCACCTTGCCCTCTGGTTTCAGCTTGGTCAGTGGAAGTACCAGCAGAAGTACAGAGCATGGGAGGAGAGAGGTCAGGGTGTTTCCCTATGGTCACATCCCTTTGCTGGGCGACAGGTTGGCAGAGGTTGCTGTCTCCTGATTACTTTTCTTTGCTTGTTTCCCTTCTATTATAAAATCAATTATGATGTTGGCCAAATAATGTCTCATTTTATCAAGGTGATAAAGTTCTTTTGCTCTGAGGTAATGCAGAACCTAGTCTATTTCTTATTATGTGAATTGAATATTTTTCTTCTAAGGAGAATTTTTAGGGAGACACTGTAGTAATACAAAAGTATAAGCTTAAAATTTACTGTATGTTATTTATTGAGCAGGCACTGTACTGTATAATTTATATACATGATGATATGACCTATTCAACATTCTGTCACTGCAGATATAATTCTTCCCTTTTAAAATTGGTGAGATTAAGTAAGTGGCTCAGTGTCCTCTGACTAGTAAGTGACTGAGCCTGTTGCTTTTACTACTAAACCACCTTGCAACACAGTATGAGTTTTTGGGTAGAAAGAGAATTTGCCATCAGAAATCATACTGTGAAGTGAGTAAGAGTGGGATGCTAGTAGCTTATTATTTGTGAACCACAGAAATAATGAACTGAATGGTGCTATGGATGTGAGTGAACATCCGTGTTGGAATGCAGTCTGTGCTCACTAATGGCCCTTCTGAGACTGAGGTCTTGGGGAAAAATGAACCTTGAAGACTCCCCACTTCTATAGTTACTCAGATTTAACATTGTAAAGCTATCATTTGTTTACAAATTTTTAAATTTGTATTTATTCACTATTACTACTCATAAATGTTTAACTATTACTGGATACCTAAAGATCAGCTATAAAACTACTTGAATATTCTACAGCATGTTGACTATATCTCAGTAGAGAGCAAAGCCTATTTCCTTCCCTCTCCTGGGTGATTACATGGGCACCCAAAATAAAGAGAATTATTAATAATTATTTAATAAATTCTGAACCACCCTAATAACCAATTCATTGAATGACTTCCTATTTTTCCCTTCCTCAACCACAATCCCCAAGAATTATTCAGCTTCTGGCATTCTGGACCATAAACACTTTGACATGATGACTATAAAACCTCTCTGTGGTGGACCGGACTACACAGCAGTCAGGTATAATTCTGATATCAAAGTATTCTTAAAATGCACAAGTCATAAAATATGCTAACAGCCTTTGCATTTTCTCTACCTTTTGCTTTGTTTCCTTATCTGCATCAGGAATTGCCTAGATAATTTTGAATTCAAATTATAAGCATAAAAATGACCACATTGAGATGATCTCTCAGAGAATCAGAAAGAACATCAGACTTAATATCAGAAATCTCAGATGAGTCCAGCCTGTGTAATAAATTGCCGTTTAACCAGGTAACTCATTTAACCTCCCTGGACCTGATCTCGGACATGAAGTGATGGCATCCATAAAGAGACCAAGCAGATCTAAATGTTTTAGGTAAAACAAAGGCTGTAATCATGTATAACTATTTATAAGATGTTGGTGTTATTTTTTTCCTTCTTGACTTTTCAAAACTAGAGAACTTAAAAGCTTTGAAATTAAAAAAAAATTGTTTAAAAATTGAAAGCCAAAAAGTAGTTAAAGACTCCAAACTTGCCAAGATGTCAGGGCCAGACTCCAAATTTCAGAACATTCACAACAGGAAGGAAGAGGGAATTTGGGGTGATTAAGTGAAAGGCTATAGGCAGGACTGGCTATATCATTGCAGATCTCAGGGCAAAATGAAAACGTGGGGACTCTTGTTAAAAAATTAAGAATTTCAGGATGGTGGAGGCACAGCATTCAACCAAGCGTGGCCCTGTAAGAGCACTGCCCTGAGTGACTGCACAGGGCAGACGCCAGTGACGTCGGCTTGGCTGTAAGAGATACGGGCACAGCAGCTAAAAGCCTTTCAGTTTCTGTCCTGAATAAACTGATCATGGTTACCAAAGCAAGTCACTGTGGTCAGAAGGTATCTGAACTCTTATCCAAAAGCCACTATTTTCCCAAACTCACCACAAGGAAAAATCCAATAAAAAGTCAAATAAAATATTTTTAATAAAATATTTTTAGCTAATAAGCTCTCTTTTATTCAATGTGAATGATTGAACTGAATCTTTTTGTGGGGGGGGGGCACTAATGACACCCTTACCTTTTGATCAACCATTACCGGTCTGCTGAAAAGTGGCAGCGAAAAAAGAAATCACACAGCTCTAACGACTAGTGACTACCGATTGCTGGTATCCAAATTTCCTCAAGGCTGCCTGACAACTCTAGTACATACTTCTCATTCCCTCTCTATCCCCAGTACCTCAGTCCTCTTTCAAGCACCTGCTCCCTAGCCTCAATGTCTATAGAAACTACATTCAATATTAAAAATATAGGTGGTCACCCACTCAGGTGCACTCTATCCACCAACCACCCCTTAACTGTATTTGGGTCCCTCTGAAACTCCATCTTGTTCCAATCCCATCCTCCTCCTTCCTTGAGTTTTGCCATTTTATCTCCATTGTATCTATGTGTTCAATCTTTTCCTTCCTTCAATCATTCTTCCTCTGCATATAAATAATCTGAAGTGCTTTTGCCTTTAACCCCTTCTTGGTCCTAGTTAGAGTACGATTTCTCTCTCTTCACAGTCCCTTATTTGAAGAAAATAGAAACTATTTCCACTTCCTCCCCATTTGCTCTCAACCAGTCTTGCATCCACTCCTCCTTCCTTCTGCCCGTTTCCTAATTCCTGGTTCCTCAAATGAAGCTGTTTCCTCTTGCTGTGCAGCCCTGCATGAAATGTGGCAAATGCTGCATGAGGAAACGCTGGTCAACAGGATTCCAAGTCATCCATGAATTATTTCATGTCATTGAGGAATATGGGCATAAATTACGTTGTACCAACAGGTGACTGCAATATTAAATTTTCTGTTTTAAAAGAAAAACTCTTCGAACTGGGTCTTCGAAATAGAAAAACAGTCTTGTAATATTTTTAAAGAGGCGGAGACACTCTCTACACACAAAGGGCAGAGTGTCCTTGCCCTGCTGTAAATGTTTTAGCAGCTGTGGAAACTTTCAACAAAATTTACTTCCAGCAACTGAAAGCGATGTGCGAAAACTGGGCTTTTCATCCTGGAGACTGAAGCACTTACGAAAGAAATGAAGACTTGGAGGCGCAGCTAGGAGCTGTGTGGCTCCTTCTCGTAGCCCTGCCTGCAAACTCTGATGTGGTTTTTCAATCCCCACCGCACACCACTGCACCTCTTAAGAAATCGTGTATCCTGATTTTGAACTCTTTACGTGACAGGATGAAATACTGTGAGGGAATCTGGGCATGTGTCACACCTCTTTTCCCCTAAAGCACAGGAAAAATGATCTGATGTACAAATGTGGGCTTTCTCCCAGAACCCCTGGGGTTAAGGCTAAACATGTATTTAGCATCACTGCCTTGGAGGGTGATCAGCAGTATTATATACATGGCCCCCTTCCCAACTGTGCTGGGGATTTCTCCTGTCTGAGACACCTCATATGCTTCACCTTAAAAATCTCACATTCACAAACCTTTGAGCCCAGCAGCTCCAAATCAGTATTGAATGGCAAGAGAAACTCAGGCCATAAGAATAAAAAATTAGCCCAAAGGAGCAGTTTCTTTCCTTCTTCTGGGCAAGGTAAAATCCCAATGGATATTTTATCATTTAAGAACTCTGGGTATAACAAGCATGTATTGCAGCACCTGATAGGAAATATTTCATTTGATAAAGTGCCCACTGTGGTTATTCTGTATGTAGTACTCAGTTTATGAAACCTTTAAGAATTACAGCGCTTAGCCTTCCTTCAGGATACAGGGCAATAATAATTCTGATTCAACAAAAGCTCCACTGCTGATAATATTTCACCTAATGGAAGAAGACCTATATTTATGAAGATAGAAAGTTTAAGAACCACACATTTTCTGAATGTTTTAACGTATTTAATTCAACACAGGTGACTGTGCACCTACTACGTGTAAGACATTGACTTGTCTTGTGAGTGCACTTGTGGATTTGGCCTAGAGCTTTTGTCCCCAAATACGCCGCGCCTGCAATCGCGGAGGCGCATTTTCACTGCAGTCTGTCTCAGAGCTCAGGTGGAGGATGTTGGGTTAAGTTATTACCAAAAAATGCACTTTTATGAGAAGGGAATTCATTACCAACTGAGAAGCCTGTGTATAAGGAGGGTGCAGACACTAGCACTGGGTATTCAGAAGGCATGTGAGCCTCGAGCTGCATCAACGTATGTCACACAATTAACGTCGCTCCACTGATGGCAGAATATAATTAAAGGTATGTCCTTTCCCCCTCTTTATATGGGCAAACAAAATAATACATGCAGAGTTATTTCTCTCAAATATCTGGCAAGGCATGTGATTGACTGTTAGAAATTCTTTGACTTGGTTAAGACAAAATTTAGCCAATTGTTAAAGCATGGAAATTGTCGGTATAGGCAAAGCGAATATCTTGATGAAGCTTTAAAATCACCCCAGCACACAAACATGTTGAAATCTTACCATTAGGTTTTCATGCAGTCTGTTTCCCTGCAGCGAGCATTAGCTTTAACCCTTCAGTGCTGCTGCTGAATTTCATGTGTAGGGAGAGGGGCTGAAGCTTTATTCAGAAATAAGCTTTTACTTGGGTGATGATCATCAGTTTACATGAGAGGACTACAGTTCCACTTGTGTATCTGGTCTCAGTGATATATATGAAAATATGTATGTATGCATTTTATAATAGGTCCTTAAACTTGTTGAGAAGGAGATTCTAGTGTTTTCCTAGTGCACTGTGATTTGCGTGCACTGTGTGTTTACGAGATTGTGTAAAGTCAGGGTGTGCCACATAAATCTTTCTTTCTCTTCCTCCTGTGAATTTTCTACCTCTGAATGAACTCGATGGCAACTTGTTTAGATTACATAATTCAAGCATCCCTAAGGGTTTGCTTTCTAAATGAACTGCCGTGGGATGAGATGGCTATTTTATTGGTTTGACTTTCCAATGCTTCTTAGACCAAGCCATCACTGAAAGGGTTAAGGGATGTTACTGCAGCAGTTATCAGCAGACCAGCCATCTACCTTTGGTACTTACAGGAATTTTATGACTCTTGATCATATTATCAAATTCTTCATTAATTTTTTTGTATTTTTCTTCAGTGCGTGGGGTGAGTGCATAAGAGGAGTCGGGATCGGGGCTTTCACAGCCTTTGTTTTCTTTCTTGTTCAAGGCCTGCCAGGTTCAGAGAAATATCAAGAGTAAAAAAAAAATGAAGGGCGTTTTGAGTACTTACACACAATCTTTGCCTGCTGATCATTAGATCAATATCTTCGTTAATTTTCCTGTACTTGTCCTCAGACTCAGGGCTGTGACCTACTGAATCGTCTGCATCGGGATCTGGGCTGTCACAGCCATTAAGGCCCTTCTTTCTCAACGTCTGAAATACATAATTTGGAAAGTTCAATCCCAGACAAAGGCTGTAAGAGATATTCAGGGCTGTTAACAGAAGTTTAAGCAGTCCAGTATTCCAGGGTGTTATCACATATCCTGTATTACATTAGGGTAAAGAAACCACAGAAAGAAACTGAGTCACTTCAGTAACACACTCATTACTAGTGAAAGAAATAAAGGAAATATTCCTTTTGCAATTATATTCCATCAGTGGACAAAGACAGTACAAGGGCTGAAGTTTCATGATATGGAATTCATACATGCTCCAAACATCTCATGCAGGGGTGTCAAACGCATTTTCACCGGGAGGCCACGTCAGCCTGGCAGTTGCCTTCAAAGGGCTGAAATAATTTTAGGACTGTATAAATGTAACTACTCCTCAACAGTTAAGCACTTGAAATTACATTTGGCCCTTTGAAGGCAACCACGAGGGTGATGTGGCCGCCGGTGAAAATGAGCTTGACACCCCTGATCTAGTGAGAGACAATCACAGAAGAACACAAGGAAGGTGGGAAATTACAACACTCCATTTTTCCACAGAAGAATTAGAAGCCAGGACATTACACAACGATTTCAGAATCTGTGATCATGACAAAAGCAGAAACGCTGCAGACAGATCCTTAGTTGAACGTAGTAGTTGGCACTGACAGTGTCCTGCCACCCCTTCGGGTGCGTACTTGACAGGAAAGGCGGCAAGATAACCAAGCTAATGCTCTCATAAAGCACCTGTTAGGACGTTCAGACACCACAAGCATAAGGAAAATCACCTTCGTTTTGTCTGGTTAGAGTGCTATGTGTGAAAATGTGTACCAAAATTGATAATGCTGAGAAGTTTTCTGCTTAAACACAGACTGAAGGAAAAGTCAAAACAGCTGAATTTAGGGCTTCATTAACAAGAGCTGAGTAAGGAAGCCAGAGACCACGGAAAACTGGTAACTAAGTCAGTAACTACCAGACCAGCAAAAGTTCCTCCGGGTTCCAGCTGAGCAGGGTCATCCTGAGACTGTCTCCTGACACATGAAAGGGGAAAGTCAGTGCCTTATCTTAAACCTCCTGTCTCCTGAATGTGGGTCTGGTCTAGTCTCAGCTGTCACAGAAGGATGAATACGAATGTAACACTGTCACAAAAAATATGAGTCAGGAGTCCTGAGATTTCTTTTCTCTTTTTTTTTAACTGATGGTTGTCAACTTAATTGTACATGATCTGATTTACAGAGATAATGTTATGTTTTTGGAGATCATAAAACTTCTGATTAATCACACAGATTGCCATGTTAATTATTAATAGACAAGCAACGTTTCTGAATTTTCCTGGTGCTACCTAAATTATTACAAAGAGCTGTGTATCTAAGTGTCTCTCATTAATGGAAAGTTCAGCAGAGCTCATCTTTATTAAAGACAGAATTCACATACAAATAAAGCAAAAACTGTGACATCAAGCTAAGGAATTCAAAGCTGAGATAACACTCTATCTTTAATTCATGCAATCGGGGAAAATAAATAAAACAACATGAGTTTAAAAGGGGTGTCAGTCTTAAAAATTTAAACTCCCTGGCTCTTATCAATGTGTAACAAATGTAACATTATTTAAAATTAGATCCTGAGGCACCAAAGATTTTCACTTAATATCAGACTAAGGGAACTACCATTTCTAATGCTTTTCTGATACACTGTGGCTCTGTAAATATTTATTAATGTTATAGCGGTAAAATATAACAAATAAACATATGGTTACAGCTTATTATGTGGTAAACTGTTTGAATATTAAAATGAATATTTTGACACAAGATGATAAAATATACATTTACAATCCTGGGGAATTTATAATTGGTGGGGACACCTGTCCCCCCGTCGTGAATCCATAGTCATCATTTTCACTGGGAATAACTACTACGAGAGGGTTCCACAATCCTTAGAATAGTAATTTTCTTTGCTAACTTAATTCCTTTCATTTTAAACTCTTTGCTAGCATTATCTCAACCACAAAGAGCATATTTCCGGGTGAAAGCTACTTGCTGTATTATCATGTGTCTTTGCTTTGATCTCCAGATATCCCTGAGCTTTCAACAGTAATTCCTGAGGGTCTGGCATCGTACTCCACATATTTTTCATACAAATTCACTTATGCAGAGAAAAATATGTAAGATCATAAAAATATCTGCTATTTTTTCAAACTGTACCTATATTCCTATGAGGTAGGTTAACAATATTCTTACATAAACCTTTCGTTTAAAGTCTTATCTAGACAGATTTTTCAGTGTGCACCGGAATCTCTTATCCAATAAATCTGATCCTAAAAATCATGGTTGTTTTGATGCGCAGATTTTTGACAGCAGAATGCAAGGGTTAGGAGAAGCCTAGCGACGGCCGTGGCAGTCCATCTGGCACGTGCATGTGTGCGGCACGTTCTTCGAAGCTCTGGGGGTAGACACTGTGTTTGGCTTATAAAAATTCAAGCACCAATTACATGTCATTGAAAGATCTCCACGAACATTAACTCTTATGTCTCACAAGTCTTCCTTCCGTAAGGATTGCAGGGAAACCTTGTGCCAGGTCTCAGCCCAGCGCGGCCAAGGCCTCCCGCCCCTTTGCCGGGCCAGGCTTCCCCGCACCTGTGAAGTGAGGGATACAGAACAGAGCTCCCTCATTCATACACACCCACAGCAGGAGACTAAACACTGAAATAAACAGGTAGAAATTTCTATAAATTAGGATCTGGAAAAATTTTAAGTATGAAACTAGGGCTAAAATATTGCTACTTCTTAGATGTCCAAGTTTAGACAGAGAGGGAATGCTTATGGGCCAATGAAACACATCAGTTTACCAATGTAAAAGAGCAATTTGATCAACAGCTCACTTGGTACTTAATTCTTCATTATGTAAACTATTAGGCAAACAAAGCAGGTGGTTCCAAGTCACAAAGAAAAAGGTAGTGATGAAATGAGGGGGGAAAGTGGCTCATTTTCTTCCAATAAATTCTTCTTGTATCAGAACACATTATCTTATAATGAGTATCATCAGTACTTAAGTAATGAAATACCTCTACCATTTAAATTATAGCCTTATTTCAAGTTAAATCATGTTATTTTAAAAAGGAGCATTTTAAAATTATACAAACACAAACTCCAAAAGCATATTAACACAGAGTTCCAAAATTCCCATAATCACATAACTAGAACATTGGAAAACTTGTTCAAAAATACCATCCTCAGCTGAGAGCTTGTAGAACACATTTCTGCCAAGGACGAATGATTACGGTGGAATTATGAAGCTCTGAAAATGAAAGTGGCGGAACGAACCCAAACACCACAGTGTGCAGGTAGAACCGCAAGGGCCATCTTATTTTCATTATATTAAAAATCTACAGCTGTTTCAGGATGACAAAGGAATTACTGTTAGATTCACCCAAGTCTGTCTTTATCACAGTAATAAACAGTTGGTATAAACTAAAGGGATTACTAAATGGATAAATACACATTATTCCTTCATGCCCCTTTTTAGTAAAATCAAAAATCTCTGCCGCTGGCCTCTGAAAGCTTCTTTGATCTTTTACAAATGTTATTGGTCAGATAATGTAGGCGCTTATATCGTTATTCTTTTACAGGGGCTAGAAGTCCTGGATTTATATGTGTCTCTCAGCTGCCTATGTTTTGAAAAGATTTATTCTGTATGTCAAGATAAGGCAAGACATCTACCCAAACCACCAGCTTCTCTTGCTATGTAGCCACAGAAACTCTTTTCTCAGGGAACTCTGTGAATCCTGAGTGAGTCTGCACACCGACCGATGTCAGCTTTCCGTGTGGGACTGACACTGTTGGGGTAGATCAATTGACTGCAAGGCTTCTGGGATGTTTTCACAAGGCAGCGATTGTCATGCAGTGAGCTAACAGCCGTTTCTTAGAGAAGTAATTAGATTGACAGAAGGTGACATACTCCAAACAATAAAAGGGAAAAGGATTCCAGGCAGGTAATCCAAAAACCACGTGGACTCCCCCCTCCCAGACATGTGGACATATGGACCCTACGTTATTACATTTGTTCACTGGAAAAACTCGAAATCCATATAAACTGATGATAGGTGACAGGTGCTTCAAAAATTCTAATGAAATAGATGAAGGGAACAGATTCTGTATCTTTACTGAAAGGAATATAAATGAAAAAGAATGCCACATGGTGGGCTCATTTCTCATCTTTGGCATTATGTTGCCAACTAGAAAACGCCTTCTGTATACAATGGTTAAAACTGAGTGCCCCTTATTAGTTATCTCCTGCTAGTAAAAAAGATGTAACTAGATTATTGGTCTTTTCCAATTAAATGCAGCTATATAATTTGCACTATTGCTATTTAGGTAAAATTCAGCTTCTTCCAGAGAGCTAGCATCAGATTTAAATTTTCCAACCATTCAATTTCTCTCCATGTCTGCAGTTTTAGTCCTCAAGAATGTGTATTTTCATCACCTGTATTTTTCCGTACTTACCCACTATACAACAGAAATTTTAAATCCTTCTGTGAAAATCCCCAAAATCTTCATTCATTGTATAAAAAGATTTTATTTATTTATTTTTAGACAGAGGGGAAGGGAGGGAGAAAGGAATGGAGAGAAACATCCATGTATGGTTGCTTCTCACATGCCCCCTACTCCAGCCTGCAACCGAGGCATGTGCCCTGACTGGGAATCTAACTGACGACCCTCTGGATCACAGGCCCATGCTCAATCCACTGAGCCACACCAGCCAAGGCTCATTAATTTTTCTTAAAACCCAAATAATCACCCTTTCTTGCATAGCTAGCATTATCCTCATTTCAGAGGGCTGATGTGTCAGGAACACATGCAGGACTTATTTCTATTAGTTGTTCACACAAAAGCTGAGAAAAAAAAAGACACCAACTTAGAAAAGGTAGTTTCCTTTTCTCTGACACTAAATCATTTTTTGCTTGTCTTTCACAACTTCATGAAGATAAGCAATCTGCTCTTATACTGAACAATCTTTACAGCAGTAAATCCCCACAAGACTGGGAGAAGCAGTTGAAATGGACACTGCCTACACATGAAGTTTCTGAGAGAGTTTCATAAACATCCTCCCTTAGCTGCTGAAACTCACAACGCTGCTGCTTCCAGCCCCGCCAGTATCTAGGGAATGGCTGCCCTAAGCACGCATTTCATTTAAAACATATTCAGCAAACAATTATTGAAAACCCACTGTACTCCAGATGCTGTTTTGTGCATTTGTTTTTTAAAGAAGCAGGCAATACAAATTCAAACTAAAAAGTTCTGAACTGACCTATAATACTATATGTATTTTGGGAATTTCTAGCACAGATCACTTAGGCTGGGGAAAAGTCAGGTGCCAAGAAATTTCTGCATAGGTTTTATTCATTGATTGTTTGTTTGTTTTTGTTTAGAGAGAGAGAGAGAGGCAGGAGGGAGGAGGGAGTGCCGGTGGTGGTTGGGGGGGAGAGACAGAAAGAGAGATGTCTGTTTTTTCACTTATTTATGTATTCATTAGTTGATTCTTGTGTGCGCCCTGACTGGGAATCAAACCCACAACCTTGGTGTATCGGGACAATACTCTAACCAACTGAGCTACCCGGCCAAGACTCCCCATAGGTTTTAATAATCAAAACTGTTTGCGTTGTCTGCACCATATCTCCTTATTCCTTAGTTCTTCTTTGTTCTTAATATAGAAGTGAAAAGATGTGAAAATTCTGTAAATTTATCACAATTAGTAGGTAGACTTTAGTTAGACAAGCAAGTACAGAATATAAAAATTAAATTTTACAAAAATTATTCATTTGTGGTGAAGGTTTTATAAAAAATTGAAGATGCAAACCTTAACAACATCATATTTATGTAGTCTATAAATGATCATTCTAATTAGATATTAACTTCCACTGAGGAGAGGCTGGGAAGAGCTAAAGATTTTCATTTTTGTTTTTATTCTTTTCTTCAAAATATAATCTTAATATTGGACTTGAAATTTTAGAATGGAAATAAAAGACACTAATTAAAGATTTGAAGACTTTTCATGTGTAGAACATAACAAAACATCCATCCACTACCACCTAATAACCACAAATTCTTTCATATAAACATCAGAAGGTGACAGAGAGTTCCTAAAGGTATTGGAACTTTAACTCTGGACAAGACCACCAAGGATCATCTGGCCAGTCAGTCCTCATGCCTGGAAGGGGGGGAGTAATGGCACATAAGCAGCTGGCCTCTCGCAGCACACCTCGCGTCTTTGCTCAAGTTGGCACCTGGAACGAGCCCACCAGTATTGGTTCCCTGGATGCGGACAATCCTCCAAGGCAGAACTAACACATCACCTTTTTTCTACAGACTTGTCTTATCACCAGGGCCGAATTAATTTCTCCCTCATTCATGCACAGATTTATTGTATACATTTTTCCATTAGAACCTTAACATATATTATTACTTATGTGTTTGTCTCCTCTGCTAGCTTGTGAGTTAATTAACAAATCACCTTCTTTTATTCACTTCTGGAGTTTCAATAGAGAGTAGAGCCTGACATGCTGTAGGTGCTCAATAAATGCTTGCAGAATGAACAGAACACACATTCCCACTTCACTGTTAATGTATGCAGAGGTTTCGCCAGTGGGCCAAGGCTGTCTGACTGTTTGGAGGTGGAGATAGCAGTGGGATCTGGGCCTCCTGACACCATTCACTAGGTGCCACTGTGTGTCAGGTGTTGTCTGTGGTCCTCTGGATGCAAGGGTGCGTTTTTTGAGTATGTGATTATGATAATTTGTTTACATTTTTTTTGTCCCCCATACATGAGCTCCTGGAGGTGAGGGATTGTTTACTAGTCATCTTGCATCAGTAGAATTTAGCACAGTCCCTGGCGCATGGTATACGAATGCTTGTGGCATGAATGACAGACTGAATGGATGGAGGAGCAAAGCAGGACAGAAGGCTTTAATGCCAGAGAGAGGAAGGGTAGTATCAGCGCAGTATTTTTGCAATTGTAATTTCTTTTTTCACCATTTTATGTTATTATTTCACATTAAGTTAAAACTCAATTATTTTACTCTTTATAAGCAACTGTTATAAATGATTTTTGAAATGTACAGTTTTGAAGTTAGAAAGCAATGTAGGATAAGCATAATTTATACAGTGTATGAAACTGATTATAATGCAGGATATTTATGTCATTGAATACTTAAAAATTTGGGTATTGGTCTTAATATGAAAGGTCATAAACACTAAGCATTCCTTAAATCATTACAGGACAAAGCTATAAGCATGTAATCTCAGTGATTAAATGTGTAGCAGGAGAGAGGGCAAAGAATTTAGCATAGAAGGAGAAAAAAGGGGAGTGGTATTCTATGCAGAATATATAAGGAAAAACAGAAACTGTGTAGGCAAGAGCATGGGGAAATGTTTGTGAATGTGAATCAGATAATATGAATTTGAACTCAGCATGTTTTAAAATTCTTGGGAAAAGTTCATCATTGTTTTCCCCATCCTTGGACACTGCTCTACTATTCTCCTGGGCTTTGACATTGGTCTTACTCTGGGCCAGCCTTAGCCTGGAGAATTCATGGAAAATCAGGGTGATTCTAGGACCAATCAGGTGATTCGGGCTTCCTCAGGGTAGGTCAGTGGTTTGGTGTTTCTATCATGGGTTTTTCTACCACACCTCTCCTGGACCTGGAGAGGGCATGCGTCATGAGGCTGTCCTACAACGAAACTGCGATGAAGTTTTGCACTCTTAGCCATGAAATGCTCCTTGACGTTCTGAATCCAGGAGACACCTGAAGTTAAATACTAAACAGAAAAAGTTTTAATATATAATGAGTGAACTGCATGCTAACATGTGCAGTTAGTCCCAATAATCTCTATAAAGCAACTCCAGAAAATAAAAGCTGGAATGCAAAATAAAAAGCTGGAATACAAAGAATCAAATTGTAGGTGGGTTTGAAGAATGAACAATGTTAGTAATTTTCTAATTAGGGAAAGTAAAGACTGTTTCTCCTCTGACCCCATGTTCCAATCATCTTTCCTGCTTTGGGCCACATCTTATTAAAATACAAATCTAGTTGTATCACTGTTCTTCTTATGAAGCCTGGTGCTCCCAACAGCCACAGCCACTAGTTTTCATAGCCCTCCACCTGCCTCTCCAGCCTTACCGCCTCTCTTCTCCCCAAGCACTCTTGGGTTTTGCCAGGAGGAACATCTCACCATTTCCCAAGTCAGGCAGGTCCTTTAAGAACACCATTTTGTTACGTGACATTCATTTCTGTCTGGAATATCCTTGTTTCCCCCTCCTCTCTGCTACAGAAACTTTAGTCATCTTAGGCTGTCTATTACCCAATACCATCACTTGCTCCATGAAGCTTCTTAAAAAAAAAAAAAAAAAAAACCAACAAAACTCTCCTTGACACTTAGAGATTCCCTTATCTGTATATTTACAATCCTTGACTTTTGGTGTTTTAAAAAGTAACATGTTGTACCATATATTGTAATTTGTCTTTTAACATGCCTGCTGTACCACTAGATAGTGAATTCTGTGAGGGATGGGTATCTCTGCTCCCTAACAGGGGATCTGGTTGATACACATGGGCTTGGTGTAAGTTCTCAGTAATTGCTTATTGAATAAATTAATAAGCAAACAAACTTGATAGTGAAACTTTTTGACAGTGACAGCTAACTGAAATGAATGGGTGGTTTTCTAAGGTGACAGAATTATTTATTTGTTTTAACAAGATTATTAAGTCAAAATGCAAGTACAGAACTTGTACTGGTAGGTGAAAGAAATTTCTGTTTTTAATCCCCTCACTATTGTGGCACAGAATATACCTACAAAAGTGGAGGGAACAGGGGAGGTGACAGACTACAGTAAATGGGTGCAGATGGTTGGTTTCTCTGTGTTTGGAATTGTTCAGAGTCCTGGGCAGGATGGAGCAGTCCTTCCCAGCTCCTTTTGTGGCTACTGGTGCTCTGAGCTACCACCAGGAGGACATAAACCTATTGAAAACCAAAAGTAATCTGAGACGGGGTCCCCAACCTCTGGGCTGTGGTCTGGGCCTGTTAGGAACCGTGTCGCACAGCAGGAGGTGAGCTTGAATGCAATACAGTTGAATCATCCGGAAACCATCCCCCTCTGACACCCCACTGAGTCTGTGGAAAAATCGTCTTCCATGAAACCAGTCCCTGGTGCCAAAAAGGTTGGGGACTGCTGTTCTAAGACATGCTTTTGTGCATTCCATTCTCTTTCCAGGTTTCCACTCAGAAACAGGGCATTACCTTTAATGTAATTTGAAGAATCTCTATTAGTTGGGATCTGTAGTTTGTCACTAGCTTATCTGACAAGCAGAGTGTACACGGAACATTTGATAAGGCAACACATAATAAAAAAGATTTGAAGTTGGCAACTGATTGACTAGTGTCATAACAACTTTGATCATACCTGAGAATGGCACCTGAATCTCCATTTGTAAGGCAGTCAGGGGCTGGAGAGAAGTAAAGTGGTCCAGTGGACTTAGCTCCAGCCCACTCTCTCCTGTGCTGGCCCCTGGCCTGATGGAAAACCCCTCTCTGTGCCATCCATTCCCATTCATTCTTGAATGTTGTAGGACCAACATGCACCAGGAACAATTTTCTGCCTGGGGTAGCACAGAATATACTTCACCAACTTCCATTTTATTCCTTAATTTAGGAGTTGGCAGAGAGATTTTCAAGGACAAATTATGGATGGTGAAATACAGATTTTATTTATGGCATCATCAGCCATCTTCCCCCATAACCCCTAACATTCAAATCTTTTTTTCTAACAGATTTATCTCTCTTCTGAATCAACCAGCCCGCTCTCCAAAGAGTGATTTGACAGGAAAGGTGGGTAAGGGACTCTTACACTCCACCTTCCCACTTAGTGTACCCTGTGAGTGTGCTCTTGAACGCTATGCTAGATGCTACTTCGGAAGGTTTTGCCTGAGCCTGATATGCCATCTGAGACACTGGTATGACAACCGCATGAGCACATGCTGTCCCAGAGCCATAGGGCTCCGACAGGTTGACAGGGGAGGTACCAGGACGGTAGGGCACTGCCGGGACTTTGTGAAAACAATATGTAAGTTATAGCTTCTGTGGGTGCCAGGGGAGACCAGGGTCTCATTGTGGTGGAAGAAACCTCCACTAGAGCAGAAACTGCCTTTTCACCTCCGTATCCAATGCAACTTGGATGTGCCAGCACATAGATGACACTCAATAAATATTATTGTTGTTAATAAAACAATAATGGAATCTGCTACAGGGACAGAGGTTCTTATTTAAGATGGAATCACAATGGGAACTGAGAACGCACAAGGAGCAGTTGTTAGATTTGTACTCAGAGTTTATGCTGCCTTCACCCCCACCAACCGCTCTCCCTAACCCCACTCCCCCATCCTCACACATGAATTTAAATTAGAAAAGGAAAGAATCCTGTGGACTAGAGAGTTAATGGAATTAATGTGTCTCTTTTGTGCCTCAGCAGAACTTTGCAATTAACATTTATTTCATAATGTTGCTTTCTGTAATCTTGTTTTTATCGCATTTCTAGATGATGAGATTCCTATGGAGAGTAAATATCTCTTGAGAGCTTTCTATCCTTAGCAACTAGCGCGGGATCTGACAGTAGACTCGCGCAACACATTGATTGATTCAGTCTTCTGGATGGGTGGCCTGCAGGAGAATACCTCTAAGGAGGGCACGATAACATGTAATAAGGATGCTCAGGAAGATTAGGCAAAAGTTAGTGGGGATCCGAGCTTCCCCCTCCCTTAATGCTGAACCTTCTGTCTCTCCTTTCAGCATTGGTAATGTTTCCTAGGTCTGTCACAGGCTGGCAGCCTTGGTGCCTGACCTTGCTCTAATTACTTCTCTCTCTCTCTCTCTCTCTTTTTACTTATCTCTTTTGATGTAAAAATCCTGAGACTTTGGTCAGTGAACAAATCTCTACCCACCCTCACATCGGGCATTAAGAAAGTTCCTTAGGTCATGCCTCCAAAACGCGTAGCAGTGCACTTACAGTGCCCCATCTTTCTTTTCTGCAAGTAACTTTACATTGTTTTATGCCTCTCATCTCTCCCACCACATGAAAAACTGCTTGTGCGGAAGAATAAGGTCTAATCCATTTATCCCCTACAGCTGTTATGTCATTACCACAAACCTAATGTGTGGACTGGTAAATACGTGGTGGATTTTACATTCAATTGCCTTAGGTAGGTGTCCAATGGAAGACAGTCTTGTTAGAATTGCACTTAAAAGTGAAGGAGCATCAGGTAAATAAAAGGTGCTTGAAAAGAAAAGTGCTTCAAAATCCTCAGGCAAGTGTCTCAATCTCAGCCCTCCATTTATGCTTTTGCTGTATTTATAAAGCACGCTGACGTCATTCTTCACTGTCGTTGTTTAAACTACCTGCCCTGCAGTCCTGTCATGACTGTGCAGTCTGCAGGCCACCGTGTGCCGCCTCAGTCTCCACTCAGGACTGGGCCCCGGGGGCAAGGGCTGTGCGTTTTCGCTGGGTATCCCTAGGACCAAGAAGGGCTCCTGGCCCTTAGAATCTCATACATTAATGTGAGTTTGGAGTTCATTAATCAAAGGGTCTCTATTTGCTTTCCTAACAATATAATTATTTCCAGCTGGTACCAGAAAAATAACCAAACAGAGTATCTATAGGACAGACATCAAAAGTGCCAGTGCATTTCAGAGTTAGGGCCCTGCACTCAACTTTCCACAGGGACATGCCCTCTTGTTTCCTGGCTCATTTGTCATTGGTGGTTGCTGTCTCCTGGACTCACACTGTAATTTCTGCTATTTTATAGTATTGATATGACAGGTCCTTTCTCATTAGTGTAGGTGATTATGAATTGTGTAATGATTAGAAAGAAATATGCCCAAGCTATCCACAAAGCAGATTCTAAAAATAATCTAAAATAGATTCCTTTATGGCAACTGGGATCTTTCCTTCTGGATTAAATATTTATAAATAAAATATAGTTCATATAAAATGTTTTGGAAAGTTTAGTATTGTGAATATTCATTGCTGATCAAGGCCTATATTGGCTATCACATTATTTTATGTCCAAGTATAATTTTTTTAAATTTATGCTTCCAAATTAAGTGGATTAGTGATTAAAACCAAACTCATTTCAATTTATTTTCTTTGTGCTATGAATGTTATCCATGCATGAATTTGTGGTCCCAGAATCTTGGGCCAACTTGTAGTTCACAAAAATCACATTTCCCATGACTTCCTATATTATACAAACAAGTAACATTCTCAGGTTTTGCATTCAGTGCTACATACAATGCTACAAAAGCTAGAGAGAGCATTAAGAAATGAAAACTAGGAAAGTATGGAGAATAAATGTTTAAGAAAAGGAATGACAAGAACGAAAGTGAGAGAGAGGGTGATAGGTAGACAGATAGATGGTAGAGAGACATTGTGAGGGGAGCTGGGGGATGGAGGAAATGAGAATGAGTGGGAGCGAGAAGCTGATCGTGTTGTGAAAGAGAGGGGAAAATAATTATGTGAATACAACATGCTGTCCCTTGGTGTGTCAGCTGGCTTCTCATTGTGTCTGAGCTCACCACTTTGTGATCTAGCATAAAGTTTTATCACAGACAGCCTGCAACTTCTCTCATCCTGATCCCCACCTCAGGCAGTGACTCAGCACCTGTTGACTGAGTGAGGCCGGGTGGAGTGGTGACTGCCAGCCCTGCAGACTGCTCTGTCCTCTGGCCCCAGACAGCCTTCTCCGGGAGTTCCTGTGGCCCTGGGCTCCTGGCTGCGGTGGCATTAGCTGCCTGCTTTTGTGGTCACGATAGTTTTAATAATTTCTGGCATTATTACTGGAAATGTACTGCAACTTGACTTTTAAGTTTGGTATTTCAATTTCCATAACCTGTGAATTCTCAGTGATTATGTTGGTGTAGTGGTGAACTTAGTTTTTTCATTTGCACAATAATTTCTTCCATATTATTCATTAGGTAATTATAAAAACAACATTTCCTCTTCTGTGGCATGAAGAGGAAATTAAACCAGTCTCTCCACACTATCAAAATATTAATTTTCCCCTTAATTGAATCTGTGCCTCAGCAATAACACCTACCTTTTATTGAGCATTTACTATGTGCTAGGGACTGAGCCTGCAGCTTTGCATGGATCTTTTTTTGTAAGTCCTCACAATCACTCTTCCACTATGATTGCCATTCTACAGATAAAGAAAAAGAGTTGCAAGGTGGTGCAGGCACCTGCTGAAATCCACCACGTGCGTTAGTGGTAGAACCAAGTTAACAGACTCATAGAGGAGCTCCAGATTCTCCTCTGAGCTATCTCACTACTCTGCCTGTGCAAGTTCGTCCAGTTATACAGTTTACCTAGATTATGTCTATGCTTTCCTTGAATACATACAGCTAAAATTGGTGAAATGTTTGAAAAATCTTTTTTTTTCCCAGAGGGATATAATTAACAGAATTCATGTTCTTATGAACACTTTTAACTACAATGCTTTTCCTGTTGTTTTATTGTAATACCAACTGAGAAAAAGGGAAGATCCCCTTCCACAATATTTAAGTTGTGGCTACTTAGTTCAAATGAAGCACAGGTTGGCAAAAACCTAAGGCAAAGCAAGCTCATTGTTTGACTCCTACATTTTTAAGACTAGGAAAGACATCCTTTGCCATAGCATTTAGGCTGTATCTATCTGGGTAAAATGAAGTGTAAGTTTGTTGCAATTATTAAAATAGTACTAGCAAGAATAAGTCTCTGTCCTAAGGAAAAAAGTTTGCTTTATATATTTCAGCACCTAACTGCTCAGCTCTTCACTTCAACTTGCGGGGGTAGGATAAGGACACCAAGGCTGGCAACGGTAGGATGACATTTTGTTGGCGATGAGGGAGTAGGTTGGGGAACAGAGAAGAAATGTGTGCTCCTATGGAGACATTACTATTTCTGGGCAAACCTATGGGATCATGGAGAAATCTTATCTTTACTTCAGAAATTCTCTCTAAAACACTGGTGCACAAGCCCTTCCCTTTCTTTCATTTTTAGAATAATACTGATAACACCTTGTTACTTTATAGCCTGGGTGGAGGAAAAGTGAAAAAATGACAGTAAAAGTGCCCTATTTTTTAAAAAAAGTTATGAGGAAGATACAGCAAAATGTGATCTTCTTAAGTAAAAATTTCCCAAAGTTCCGAGGAAAAGAGGAAAACTGCAGGAGAGCTTTGCGAACCACAAACTTTGGGTTTTTGCATGAAAATCCGCACTGTTAGTAAAAGCTTGGGGAAGGCCTGGCACAGATCTGACTCAGCAGAGAAATGCCACCCACAGTCACCGGCTCGGCTTCCGCAGCGGCTGAGCGGCCCTGTTTTCTCTGGAGGTTTCCCCAGCCGGGCCAGTACACCAGTCTCTCAGATGGGAAATGGGATTATTGGAAAATTGGAATTAAACAAAGTTGTATAACATTTAAGAGAAGTTTACAATTATGATGCTTGGCTTTTTACACAGGTCTAAAGTCAATTTTCTGTTGAATAAATAACATTGACCACATATTAACCACCTAATAGTTTTCACATGCCTCAAACAGCCATCACCATCATTCTGAATAGAATCCCACTCTTTTTAAAGACTACGGTTAAACGATGAGGGGAATCAGGACCATTAAGAGAGGAAGCAAAACATGGTTCCAAGTCTGTTTCCATGAGGTAATGCGCACTGCTGACTGGTGCTCGGAGGAGTCCAGTCTATATGGAGATGGAAGGTGGAATTAAAGCAGACGGCCGGGAGAAGTTAGAAACCCCCCGGGTCCCCCACTTTACTGAATTACTTTATTGCCGAAGCCAAACGGGCAGGTAGAAATCAATGAGTTTTGTTGATCTGACACAGGAACTTGTGCACAGTGAGATGAAAGTTAAATATTTGAGTCGATCTGCTGGAAACTGCTAATACCACATTAACTGCATGTGTATGTGTGCACATGTATGTCCACACAGGCATGGCATGAAGTTAAGAATTTTGAAAGGATCTTCATAATTGTTTCTGGGTAGATGCAGAGCTATTGTTTTAGTCTTTTTTCCTTCCAGAAGGAAATATTTTAATTTCATACTTTAGACACTCAGAAAAGTTAGGTTGTTTCGTTGTAGTATATCTGCAAACTGAATGATGGTTTCTAATGGAAAACAGATTTCTTCCTCTAATCATAACAAAACATTTGCTATCATGCAATTTATTACATTTTTCTCTAATATAAATAAAATCTTATTTTAGGAACTCCACTGTTGAAAGCACTAAAGTGTTTCCCCATTTCTTCTAATGCTGATCAGCAAGTGCTTTGATCTCGGTAGCCAGATATCAGGTGCAGAGTTCAGAACTATAAATTCGTTGCACCTCCTGTCTGTAAAAGTAGGGCTCTGATGGCTGTCCTTTCTCAAATCACAGTTCATCTTTACTAACTCTTCAGAGAGCAAAGGAGGTGTGGTTCCGCTCAGAGTGTCAAACAAATATCAGTGGTTCAGAAAAGATATCCTTTCGCCAGTAGCAATATACATTGCGGGTACGTGACTGGAATATTTAAAACACCTGTTCTCCTGGAACTAAGCCAAATGTGTAATACTTTAGAGTGTGCTAGAGTGTGCTTGGCTCACTTCCAAGAGCATGTATCCTTAAAGCCATCAAATACGGAGAAAACCATGGCAAAGATACACACTAGAATCAATGGAAGATAGATGTATTTTATTGTTGACAATATCATCACACTAAACACTGTTGGCTGGCTAGTATTTTCATGAAATCAATAATAATAATAATAATAATAATAAACAATAATAACCTGCATCAGAAAAGAAATTGGCAGTGTAGGGACACTCTTTTTTTTTTTTTTTTTTTTTTTTTAAGATCTTCTTTCTTTATTTTTAGAGAGGGGAAAGGAGGGAGAAAGAGGGAGAGAAACAGCAATGTGTGGTTGCCTCTCACGCATCCCCCACTGGGGAACTGGCCTGCAACCCAGGCATGTGCCCCGACTGGAAATCAAACCATGGGAATCAAACCAGCAACCCAGTGGTTCCCAGGCTGGTGCTCAATTCACTGAGCCACACCAGCCAGGACAGGACACTCTTGTCTTAGCTTTACTAATTACTTTCATTGCCTTAAAATCTCAACCAACCCCCTTCTTCTATCTCCCTTTCCCTCAGCCCCTTTCCAATTGTCTAACTGTGTTTTTCCCTGCGTACCCAGTATTTCTAAGGGAACACCAAGGAATAAATTGTATTCTAACTTTATCTACCTAAGTTTACTAACAGAACTTGGGCAAACCCTGTCTATTTACCAGACTTCCACTTTATAGTTAATTTGTGACTCCTTTCTTTGTGTTTTCCTTAGTTTTAACATATGTACAGTGAAGATCTTATCTCTAAAGACCTTCATAACTTTATTATACAAGAAATAGTTATATGTGTATTGTATATTACAATTTACAAAACGTGACATCTTGTTTGGACGCCATCACAAAATATACTGAAGATTTCAATGTCTAAAGTGTGTGTGTGCATGTATGAAAGAGTAAAAAGTTAAAGTTTTGGCCAAAATTTACGCATGCAGGAAGGAGTAGCAAAGACAGAATATAACATGTTTATGAGTACCATGTGCCCAAAATGGTTAATGGCTATGTGCATACCTAAATTAATCTTTACAACAGACTCAAAGTGAGATTTATTATCTCTAGTAGACTGCTGAGGAAGCTGAAATTTGGTAGTTTAGAGGCTTGCCAAAGAGCACAGAATTTAGGAAAGTGGTAGAAACCACGTTTGTCTAAAACTTGTAAAGCTCCTACTACGTCTACACTCTAAAACTCCCACATTACATTGTCTTACAATAAAAAGGCTGGGCTTTTAGATTGTGGATGTGGAAGTGTACAGGTAGAGTTTTTATATCAGGTAGGACTGTGTCCAAAATCCTGACCTGTGTATGTGGTCGCCGAAAGTGCACAAGCTTCATTAGAAACTTCTAAATTTGTAGATTTTAATTTCTCCTTCAATCTAATCTAGAGAAGCTTCTACAGGTTAAATACCCCTTTACTTTGCTCCTTTAACACACCATATATGACAAGTAGTCCTCAGTCAGAGAAATGCATGTGTCTATCATCAGTGGAAATTGAAATTATATGCATATTTCAAAAGCAACTTGTTTTATGGTATAATCATGCATGTTTATAGGGCAACATAAATGGCTTAAGTGTGTAAGTATAATGAAATGTTTCAGACATTTTTTAGCACACACACATATGTCACCTATAAAAATTAAAATATTTTGGCAGTTCCCTTTTTACAAATAAATTGCTCTGTCTAGAGAGAGTTGAATCTTCCTCAAGAATTGGTGGTCACTGTGCTTTTCTACTGCTTGAGACCACACAGTATCTTTCTCATGGGTCCTGTATTGCGTCTAATCCCACAACAAACATTGAGAGTACTTGTTTTACCTGTATCCTCTTCCCCATTCACCTTGCCATCTTTCTTACAGCTCCTTCTGTATTTGAACGTTCCATTCAAATCAAGCTAATACTTTTCATACCGTTACTCGTTTCTTCTTGTGGATCTTTGCATAATTGGCCTTTTGAAAGTTTGCCCATATCCTCTTCTTCAATTTATATACATCTTTCAAACCTGACTTATTTGAGCCTAAATGGGACTGACTACCTATCATGGCTACCTTTCCTGACTTTTAAATATTCTAGTTTCAGCAGTTATTACTTGATTACAAGGTATCATCATCATCACCATACACCTGACTGTGTGACAGACTCTGTTCCAAGCATTTTACAAATGTTTGGTTGTTTAATTATCATAACACCTATGCACTGGGTATTATTGCTAACCCCTACTTATAAATGAAGATGGCTCAGAGAACCCAAGGAACTTGCTTGGGGACATACAACTTGGTAAGGAGTAGAGATGGGCTAAGAACTCAGGCAGTCTAGCTGCAGACCGGATGTTTCCAAACACTAGGCAATGCCGCCTTCTCCAAATATCTCAGAGCGCCTGTTAGGTTGTTTTGTCCAGTGGGTTCACTTGCGTATTTTCTTCCTTCACTAGACTGCAAGTTTTGTGAGGTCACAGTCCATATCTAACACACTGACATCTCTCCCCGCATCACCATCAAGTTCTGTAAATCCTGGGATTCTAATAATTATTGCTTGAATAAAAATGTCTACAGATGAAAGTGGAAGTACATTTCTGAAGTGTGCATGTGAAAGGCTGCTTTAAAATTTGAAGGTAAAAATGGAATTAAAATCTAGCACGCTTTAGTTAATTCACAAAATAAAGCTAATGTCACTGGTTATCTCTAATGAAATGACTATATTAACTTTGCTATCACACAGGGTGAGGCCAAAGTAGGTTTACAATTGTGAGTACACACAACACTTTATTCTTGTATTATTATTTATTAATTATTGTATTATTTTCCATACAAACAACTGTTAAGGCTACTTTTGCCCCATCCTGTATTTAATACTTCTTAACTATCATTATAAGCTTTTGATGCATAAAATAAACATCCCTTCTCTGGTTTAAAGCAAACTGCTTGTGTTATTTTGGCTTCATTTACAGATAAACAATACTGTAGACATTTAAAATCCCCAATGATTAGGAGGCAGTCAAATCAATATCAGCTACATAATACATAAAGGATGGATACAAATTTTATAGCAAAGAAATTAATTATTAATTTATATCTGTTTACTGTAACAAAAATTTGTTGTCAGCTTTTTCTGAAGTTTAACAAGGCTTGAGCCAAGATCAATATTTTATATACAAAAATATCACTGTTTGAGGTAAAAATGCTACTAAAACAATTATAATATTTAATGTTTATAAATGTTATTCTCTACTTGGTAGTCTGCCATAGTTATTGCAGCTCTCTCATCACTATACATCTAGCAAAATTAAAATATTTTTAGCAGTTAAAAACAGCAACTATTTCCCATATTATAAAAGTTTTTCTGAAGAGTTAGAAATGAATATATCCAAGGTAATCATTTTTCAAATGAAATTTATTCTGCCTAGCACCAATGGCTCCACAATGAAAATTCTGTTCAAAAAGTGTGTGTGTAAAAGGCTTTGTCCCTGGAATGTCACCCTAAGCAGCTCACTATCTAGGCTGAAAATGGCCATGCAGGGTTGTGTGTCCTGTTTTTCCATGCCTGCAGTAAAGATACAATATGGGAATTCAGCTTGGTAATTACTAATACACCACACAGGCACAATTACACCCTGTATGCTGTATGAAGGAATCACTTGTGGTCTGCATCCATTACAAAGAGCAGTAGGGGGCCACCATGCAAGACGACAAAATGCTTCACAAGGCGGAAGGAGACCAGAAGAGTCGAAGTACACAGATACAAGGACCTTGATTCTTCTCGCAATGATTTAAGTCTCTTTCCATCAATTATCATCCTTTGTCTCAAGAGTCTTATCACCGGCAGCATTACAGGAACTGAACATAACAATGATCCAACCGTGTAACCCCATGAACTGTGCTGACATTTCCACACCCTGTTGCTATGTTTGACCTGGTTATTCAGATTCCTTAAGCCAAACAAAATGGAAGAAAAAAGCATTAACCATCGCAAAACTGGCCAATATATTTTTTAATGGCTACTCAGAATTCAATTACTTTAAACTGAAAGCCATCCTACCTTCAAAATGTTATTTTTTAAAAATTAGAAGTGAAAATCTGGTTGCATGAAAGTTATAACTGTAAGGAAGAGACTAAATATTGGTGTATCGAGGGAATTTTTACTTAACAAGAGAACTTTATATCTAAGGAAGCTAAATAAACTAAAGTAAGTCAGCTGCTCTCTTAGTTGCAATGAGTCACAAGAAAAATTTTTTCTGTGAAACTCTTTAAAGTTTTGAGTTTAATTGCAAGCAGTAAGCAATTTTTATTATGTTTCCTCTTAATTATTATATGATGTACATTATTTTACAAAACTTTCATTTAAGATTCTCTGTTAAAATATATTGTACAATTACGAATTTTTAAGACCTTAGGAAAGTTAGTTAGTTATGGCAGTTTGTCAGCTTCTGTGAAACAAAGCCTTGTCTTTCAGAAAATGTTTACAACCTTTCAGAAAAAAAAATGTATCCTGGGGCAAAAATGGTTATTGGCACCTAGAAGTCTGAAGAGAGAGTCAGGCCTGTGGTTTTTTGAGGGCACTTTATCATCGCCGCATTCTCAAAGGTTTCTCTGAATGAATAGAACTGGATTACTCAGCCTTCTATTCCACGCCTATTCCTCTCCATTTTCCTTGGCACGACTGAGAGTCAGGCTATTTTTAGTTAGGCAGTTTTCTATTTTTAGACAACTACCAGTTAGAAGACATTTGTTAGGAAAAAATTTAAACACACACACACACACACACACAAAGGGAGGAGAGAAAGAAGCTCCCCTTCTCATATTGTAAAGCAGCCTTCAACCTGTAACTCCAGGCATTTCAGCTGCTTTCAATCTTGGAAAAATAAAGAAAAATTCAGAGTTCAGGGTTTTAAAAATAAACCTACCCTCTGGCAAACAGACCAAAATGCAACAAGCTGTTACTATGTGAAACAGTGACTACAAAAACAAAGAACATTCTCCAATGATTAAACTGCGAGAAAAGTTGTAGAACGATTAGCGTATAAGAATGTTACACAGGCATGTAACAATTTTCCAGCCTCTTAGCCAGAAGTATCATGTTTTAGAATTTAGAGGAAGGGGGGTGAAAACTTCATCTGTAAAGTTAAACCAAGAATGGGGGATGTAACTTTAAGGTTTCCGTTCTTAGCGAGAGAGGACCTTTTATCAAACTTAAAGGAAATTATATTCACTGCATTTTTCTAACATTTGCATTCTATACATTTCTCCAAAAATTATAATCGCATGTTTACAGAAAGGACCATATATTAAAAAGTTCAATGCCAATGGAAAATTAAAATAAAGGCTGTTGCATATATATTACACATAAATATGTAGATACACATATATATGTGCATTTATATGTCGATATAAATCATTACCTTTATTAGTCTCACTTTTACTTTAAATGGAACAAATGACTTGCAGATAGGCTTATCAACTAATTCTACTTATCATTCAAAGTCACGCTTTTATGTATAATCCACCATGAGATGTTTTTGGGTGCTCACAGCTGTCATTACTTTCTTTCCCCTCAGTTATCCTTCCGTCCGTGTTATTGTGGTTCAGATTGTTGGGTCGGAGAGTCACAGACGCATCACCAGTGACTAGCACAACATTGGGCACATCAATTTCGGCTGAGCAAGGGGACAGATCCTGTGTCTGTTTTCTCTGCACTGGCCCACAGGCCCTGGAGGGAGGGCAGTGGCCGAGTCACAGTCTCTGGCATTCCCTGCACACTCAGCACAACATGCTCGGCAGCCAGAGGACTTTTCCACAGATGCTTATGGAAAAGAAAATCCATTGGCCTTTAAATCATCTTAATTTACATAAAAAGGAAGCTAGATCTTCTTTTTATATAAAATGCAAGTTGTTTATATAGAATGCCTTATTTATTTATTAAATGAGGCACTTATTAATACACAATGTTATGTCATTATTTCCAAATTAAGAAATTGCTGCTCCTCTCTTTTCTGGTGAAACAATTTTGATTGCTTGAACTTCTTCCCTTAATGTTGAAAGTAAGAGCACCTTGTACAACTTAACAGTTTACAATGGCTTCTGACACCTTTTATAGCATTTAGCCATTATGACAGCCCTGTGAGAAAGGCAGGGTCAGGGGCTACAGGAGGAGGAACCTGAAGCCCACAAAGGTTAAATGACTTGCCCCACGTTACAGAATTCCTGTGTGATGTTGCTATAACTAGAACTTAATTTCTTTCCAAATTTGTGGGGCTTTTAAGGTTCTATTTTCTCCACGTAAAACGTACAAGGTGAACCCTCATTATTATCTTTCAACAACATTCTTGAGGAAAATCATTCTGCGGCTTTCTTTTCCCCACATGAAATTACTTCAGAACCCCGCATTTCAGGAGAACCCAGTTTTGAAGCCGAGATAAAGGTAAAATTTCTCATAGGCCTAATTAGGGTAAGTCACAAAGCACTGTGCATGCATGCTCTTTTCCTTCCTGTTGGAAAAGTTTAGAATTGACCCAAATGTTTCCGCTTCCACATGACTCTTCTTCCCTGTCCCTGCCTCCGTTTTCTCTTCTTCCTCAGGGCAATTCCACCTTCTCCATCCTGACATCTCGATCCATAGATCACATTTATTTTAGCAAATACTCTGTTCCTGGGAATACACACTGACTGAGTGACTCGGCTCTCCTGACAGTGCTGCTCTGGCTGGCACAGGCCCTGCCACACAGGGGGCGTGTACTGCACAGCTGCTGCAGGAATGGAAGATGACACGCTGTGAGCTTCCTCTCTGGTCTCTGTGCCCTTCGAGGGTGCACCCATCCTCCTTCATGCTAGTCACCTCAGTGAACAAGAGCACCAGATTCGCCACTTGCACCCCTGTGCAAAATGATTCCCAGTAAGGTTTCTGGGGTCAAGTACATTTCTATACATATCCTGACCATCAAGCACTTGAAATGTGGCCAGTGAGGCCAAGGACTTGAACTTTTTATTTTCTTTAATTTCAATTAAAATAGCCACATGTAGCTAGCTGGTGGCTACCTTATTGATTAGTAAAGATCTGTATTATTTCATCTGAAATTTGGTTATATTATTGTGAATGCACAAGACAGAGAAGATTGGGTTTGTAATTTTCAGGCCATAGGCATTAAACACAGCACTTATTTACAATGTGCACAGTAACCTTGAAAGAAGTTTGGTTTCTGGAACTAAAAAGGAACCGAGACTGGAGTTGGCTTTAGATTAGTAGCTCATTCTGACCTTGATTTTTCCCTTAGAAATGGTTTTCTCTAGGTCATAGCAATGGTATTTGTTTATGATTAAGGAACAATTTGTGTGTCATTTTGAAAAATAAAGTATCTAATTCAGAAATTCTGAAATAAGATTACTATTAATTCATATATCAGTTTTTTTGTAATAATGTTTTCTTAGATGTCAGATAAAAGCCCAAATACCCATTGCACAGTTCCCTGCTTACAATATTTTTTATCCTAAAACAGTAGCTCTAAATAGATACTGAGTTTATTTACTAAAACATAAAGATAAGAGATTTAATTGATATGAAGAGGCTTTCAGATTCTAATTAACCTCCTGGCTAGTCATTAACTCTATGACCTTTAGAAATAATTGGCAGGGATTTTCCCCCCCTTATTCAGAACTTCCATCAGGTGGCTAAACTTCAGGGTAACAAATACACTAAATGCCATTGAGATGTAACTGAACAGTATATCAAAGAGCCATCAGTAAAATGAGATATGTTTCCAAGGATATAATCTATGCACCCAATTTGTTGTATACATATGCAACATTTGCCTAATTACAGTCCTTTTAATGATGGAGTCTGAAGTTTTTTCCCCGGAATGTCCAGTGAAATTTTCTGACCCTAAGGATAAGGAGGAAAGCACAATTACTCTCCACGCCCCTGGTACCCACTCCTAGCCAATCACGTAATATCTGCCCTCTGAGTCTAGTCTCAGGATCTTCTCAACAGGTGCTCCGTGCAGCCACTACCAACTGATGGGTATTCACCAGAGGGGACAAGCAGATACAGTGTTCATGACAAAGTGACCCACCTTGCAGAGTAATGACAGACTTTTAATGACAGGCTTCCAAAACTTAACTCACTTGCTTTCAAGACTTATTTCATCAAATATAATTTTTTTAAAAATCTGTTTAATGGTATCATTCTAACCCTCAGTAAAGCAACAAAAAATAAGTGTTCAAACAGGTACTTTTGAATTCCACACTAAAGAAAACACATGTTTGAAAAGTTAGTCTAGATTCTTGCTACTCAAGTTTGGTTCGCAGCTTCAGCATCATCTGGGAGCTTGTCAGAGATACACAGACTTGTGCCCTGCTCCAGATCCACTCAATGGAAACAACCTGGCATCCAGAGCCCCCAGGGATTCAGACGGAGCCAGAAGTGTCTCATTTGAGACCCACTGACCACTCCTGTCAGAAGCTGGCCAAAGTGCCAACAAGCTGCTTCTCACTTCCCCGGGAATCAATCCATGCACATTGGTTCAAAAGTCTTTTACTTTCCACCAGTACTGCAAGCAATATTCCTATGTAGTGTCTTGTGCGTATTTTTTTCTTTGTTCATCTCTGGTTCACTTGAAATATTCTTTCTTTTATTAATATTAGAACATATCTGACTTCAGCTAAGAAAACATGGTAAATCTTAATAATAATCATCAGTGAAGTGTTTTATGTATATTTATATATACTCATAGAAGTGTGCATATACATACATATATGTGTGTCATACAAAATATTTATTGAGTAATTATTAGTCTCAGTGGCCAGTGTGGCTCAGAGTTTGTGTAAAATAATAATGATAATAAAATGGTGATGATTTACAATTATAAGGAAGTTACATTACTAACAAAAAAGGCTTTATTTGAAAACATACTTTCTTTTCTGCTCCTATTATTTTTAAATAGTTCTCTGTTGACTCTGTGTTGATACTAATGCCTATAAGCCATTAGAATTGTGCAATAACAGAGATGAGAGAAAATTCAGTTTTACTGCCTTATGTATATAACAAGTAATCTAACATGCACTTATTTGTTCAGCAATGATTTTTTTAAGAAATGAGATGTGAAGCAGCTTCATGCTTGTAATACTCATCCAAATTAAGCAAGGGCATTATTTTTAAAAAGGAACTTGATATATAAAAATCTGATATATAAAAAACCCATTGTGGTAGTTATGAGAAATATGAATAAATATGAATAAAATTTTAGAGCCATTTCTTCTTTTAGACTTTGGGAACAAATATACATATGATTTATAGTTATTTGTAAAAACCTTTTAAAGATATATAAACAAAAAAGAGCATTATAATTTAGAATAAATAAGCAAAATCTTTTTTTTTTTTTTTTACAAAATCACTTTTCACCTCTTTTCTGGGAAGCCTCAACATTGAAGGTTTAAATCTTTATGAAGTATGCTAATCCTTTTTTTATTTTTCAGTAGTAGCTATTAAAAAACAATTATATACTTTTTTTAACAGAGGACAGGGCGGAGTTACTGAGCTACTCACAAGAATTATTTAAATTATATTTTATATTAACCTAAGAAAGATTTTAAATGGTTCTCAAGAATATTATTTTTCTAAGTTCCTTTATAAAGAAAAACTGTTTTTTTTTTGAAAAAATTAATTTACTAATTATGAAGTTAAGTACTGGCCCATGTAACTTCAAGTGAATTTAAAATAGTAACATGAAAGACCTACTATCTTCCGTTCCCAAGCTTCATTTAAAAAAAAACAACACCACCCACACATTACCTAGGTCACGTGGTTAGTGCTCCCTGTTAGTCTGGATGACTTGTAAGAGTTTTTTGACCAGGTAGTAAATTTACTGATTGACTCTGTGGTTATTGGTTTGGGGTAAAACATGCCTTTTGTTTTATGGTGAAGTATTTAGTTCTAAATAGGTGTCTCTAAAAGTGACTATTTATGCTCTGGATTCTACACAGTTCTTCACCTCTGAAATGCACTCTTCAAATTGTAAACTGAAGAATTAATCTTGGTGTTAATTTGAGAACACAATTACTTTACATGCCTCCCTTTTCACATGTCAATCTAGACCAGTGCTGTCCCATAGAACTTTCTGTGATCATCAATGCATTCTACATGTCCCCTCTCCCATTCGGTAGTCACCAGCCATGTGTGGCTATTGAGCACTTGAAATGTGGCTGTTGCAACTGAGAAACTGAATTAGATATTTTTAAAAAATATTTTATTTATTTTTAGGGAAAAGGGAAGGGAAGGAGAAAGAGAGGGAGAGAAACATCAATGTGCGGTTGCCTCTCACATGGCCCCCACTGGGGACCTGGCCTGCGTATGCCCTGACCAGGAATCAAACCGCGACCCTTTGGTTCACAGCTCGAGCTGAATCCACTGAGCTACACCAGCCAGGGCTGAATTATATATTTTATCTAATTTTAATTCATTTAATTTTACTATGAAACAGGTAAGTGGATAACTGCTCCAATAGTGCTTTGATGGGGAAAACACAACGAATTGTAACTGTGATGTAGGAAAAGGATCTAACACAAGGTAGTGTGCAGTTCAAGGATGGCTATTTAAAAGAATAAATGGTTTGCATGGAAGAAAAAGAAAAGCCAAGGAAGGCCTAGTAAGGACTGTTGAAGATGAAACAAATGGGGTTTAGAGAAGCAGAGGGCAATAAGCTTGTTTAGGTGACTTGGGTACGGATGGGAGTGGTGGAAGGAGTGCACTGTGGGGAAACACAAAAGGTGAGGCTGGAGAGGAAGAGAAATACAGGGCCAGCTTCTGCATGGCCTTGCAAGCAATCTCACAGACCAAGAGTCCTTGAGGGGCCATGTTTATGTTTACATCTCCAGGCATTCCAAGGCATGTGGCGCATGGTAGGAATTCATCCAATCTTTGTTCAGTGAATGAATGCATGAAAGAATGAAAATTCTACAAATGATCAAACAAATGTGAACATGTTTTCTCCTTAGGAAAGTATCTGTGTGTAACATCTATCCGCAAAACACTCATAACAATAATTTTACATATCTTTATTTTTATAAATATAAAATTGAAACCTATTTAACTGGTATAGATATAATGAAAGCTCAAGTTAAATAGATAGGTTTTCATATTTTATATTTATTCCCAAAACTTTGTAATATAGAATTTGTAAAGATATCTAATTCTACTATTTGCTGTATTCACTTTTCAACAAAAATGACCCTAATCAACTTTTTTATATTTATATTTAATTCTCAATTTTGCACTAATCAATTTTCATCAAACTATGTAGTTAGCTTATTGATAACCTCCAGTGGCGTTGCAAAACAATGAAGTTTATAAGCTAACCTAAGGCCTTCCCAGTCCCAATTCATTCCTTAAATGTTACTGTGCAAGAAAACATTGTGCTGGAACAACTGTTCTCAGAAGTCTTTAAGTTCAAATAGGATTCAGGTGACAGAAAATAAAATTTCATGTAAACATCATCCCTTACTCTCCCCTCCATGACCCACAGTCTTCTTGATTATCCTTGAATTAAAGAAAACAAAAAAACAAAAAAACAGTAATCCTGTACTGAGATAGTTGTGAATCAGAGGTTTCTTTTACAAGAGTTACATCTGCCTTTTTGACTTCCTGGGGAGTAACAGAGGGCTTCTTAATTCACTCCCTTTCCATACTTAGTCACTCGACTACTGGCCCAGACTGGATGAGTAGAATCACTGAGTCACAGGAGGGTGAGAGGGTGCCAAGTGACACTCCCATATGGGTTTTGTGGTTAGAAAACATTTCCGGGATTTGGAGTGACCTGCCCTGGACTTCTGTGACTCCGAGGATCACTTGGACTGATCTGGTGATGACCGACCTATTTGAATCAATGTTTTGATATATTGTTTAGCTTATGCCTTCCTTTTAGTAGCTTGTACTACATTAATGAGGTTATTGCTCATTTGCCCTCTCCTTGTTCCTAAGTTGATTTTTATATGTTTTACATCCTTAACAAGGATGCCTGTCTTTTGCTGGCACTGGCTAAGTCGTTGCTAGGTGAAGGAATGGCCTGGAAGCATGTCCTGCAGGACCTGCATTCTTTAGGTCATCCTGAAGTGCTCAATAACATATCTTCTTCCAGCAACAGAGCCCAACGTCAGCTGTGAGGGCAGAAAGGCAGGTAAGAAAACCAAGAGTGGAGCTAGACAGGAGACATGAAGGGGGCAGTTCCTTAATGCCATCAGAATCCCTTCTGAATTTCAACGTCCTCATAAACTAGCATTTTGGGTAGATATACAGTATATTTGTCACATATTTAAATTAAAAAAAAGACTTCTTCAAAGAAATGCTTTTAATACAATAACTGTTGTGTGTTTTGTAAACCAATGTATTAAAAATTTAACATATTTACTAATCTAGCATATTTATATATTGTATCTAAACAAATATTCAAGCTGCATTACAATATGATAATGAAAAAAACCTCTCAGCCTGTCTGTTAAGCCTCTATAAGTCTTTGTGCCATTGTAACGGCAGTGCTAATTATCAAGCTAAGACATGATAATTACGCAGAGCTTTTTTTGTTATAAGAAGGAATCTTTCTCAACACCCACTCACTGTACAATTTCCTATGACCCTGTTATACTACTCTCTGGTATGGTCCAGAAATATATATTTCAGTCTAAGTGCCTGGAATCATATTATTTATCTTTCCCCACCAATCCTTGTTTGCTGTGAGTAAATGGTTTTCAGAGGGTTAAGGGAGAGGGGTAATGGTCAAAATGGGGTATCTATAACTAATGACCCTTCCTGACACATATTATGCTCTTCATGAAACTTACTCAGTTAAATGTATTCCATGAAGTTAAAATAAATAGTATTCAAAATTATACCCGGGAGTAGCAAACTGCCTTAACTCTTAACTTCATGTTAGCTCCATTCTAAAACCAAATTCAAGCCCCTGTTGTATCACAAGTTCTTTAGCATCCCACACAATTTATGTCTTAGTGTTGTCCATGTGTAGAACTCATGGACACCAATGACCATGTGGTAAATGGGGGGTTGTGGTTGTGTGGAGGTGGAAAATGGATGGGGAATAAATGGTGATGGAAGAAATTAAACTGAAAAATGAATGACTGAAAACGTGTCATCAGTGCAGATTCCCACTCAGATCCCCTCTTCACCGAGAATCTCAAGCACACAGGTTTCAATGAACTGCACATTGAGAAAGACTCTACGTGGAGGTGATGTAAATTTTACTGAACTTAGCACATCCTACTTCACTCTTTCTCCATCATCTCTGTTATTGCTACGGCATGGAAAAGGCAAGTGGGGAAGAATGTGTGATTTATGTAGTTGAGCAGAACAGACTCACATGTTATTTTCCGCTAAAGAATCATGCCTTGGAATCTTTACATTTTAGCCTAGGAATCCCCTAGTGACTTTTTGAGAGCTTCAGAGCTTTCATATACTAACTCTAAGACAACAGAGTTGTTTTTTAATCTCTTTTAAAAGTATTGCTTTTTAAAGAATTATATGTTGTGAAGGACTTTCAAATTCTAGGATTTTACTTTTTAGGTGAGAAGCAGCTAACTTGTCACATGGTAAGATTGTGCAGGACACAGGTTCAAATGCAGGCTGTCTGACTTCCAACCCAGTGCTCCTCTCGTGGCCTGGGAAGATGTCTGGCCCAGATGCCCATCTGTCCAAGAACATGAAAGTCTTTGCAGTATGGAAAGTGTTAAGTTGCCTTTAAGTCACATAGGATATATTTGAGCAAACTCCTCAGCAGTTGAATTTTCTAGATTTTAAAGTCCTTTAAAAAAACAAATTTTAAAAGTCAACAAATTTTTGACTAGTTTAATATGGTTCTACTTCATTTCATGTAGTGTTATGGACTGGAACAGTTCAAGTCTAATGCCAAATTCTAAATCAAATTATTTTGTTACCCTGAAATGTCAGTTGTAACAATTTTGGTAATGAGATGAAGTTTTGAGGATAGAGTTGTTTTGTGTTTGGAACTTATGCTAAACATGTACGGGCTTGCACAGACACACACACACAGACACAAAAGTACCCATGAGATTTGAGAACTGACTAGTGCTGTTCATATTTATGTTCCTTTATGTTTTCACATTTATATGTGCACATGAATAAAATACTATCTGAAATACATAGTAGGTAAGTTTTATAAATAATTTAAAATTTCTAGGTGGAGGCAATTACACAAAATCATCAGTCAACGAAAAACAAAAATGATATGCAATAATGCAAATCTGAAAGTATTTTAAACGTGTATCACATTAGGTCTAGTTATCATTTACTTTTGTTTCTCTGAAATCATTTGCTTGGTCTTATTAGGCAAACAAACAAACAAACAAACAAACAAAAAAACCCAAAACTTTTTAAATTGGTTAGCAGAATACTTTTACAAAACTTCGAAATAAAAGCAAAGCAATGAGAACTAGTCGTAGACAATTATAATAAATAAAGTGAAGATGGATGTGAGAGACAGGCTAATTTGGTCAGGATTAGTACTAGATATTTTTCATAATACGGAACCAGTCTGAGCAATGGCAAGAATGACTTGGACTCAGGCAAACTGACTCGGACCATGTACTTCAGAAACATCTATCAATTTTTTCTGAATTGTGGCAAAGCGGTCACAACCTAGGAAACCATGAGTAGACAGGTAAGAAAAATCAACAGGTAAGGACAGTCCTCACTATACCTCTTCTTTTTGGGTTCAGTATGCATTGCTTATGAAGGGCGCTATAAGGCAATAATGTTAAAATAGGACACATGCGAGAGCTCTTAAAATCACATGACAATGTTACTCATGTTAACAAATCTGAAACAGTTTTGAGTTTTAATGTGCTTATTTTATAATTGGCATAATAAGACAGTGTTTTAAATCTGACCTTGGTAAAACACTGAGCTAACGTAGAGAAATACATTTTAGTCAGATTTCTGATGGTATGTGTATTAAAAGTTTTTGTTTGTTATATTTGGAGGAAAATATTTCTAAGAGAATAATTATCTTCATCTCTCTCAGCAAGAACACATTAGGAAGAATAAATTAGAAAGAAGAGCTATAGAGTAAACACTGAAGCATAAGTTTGGGTGAGCTCATTTTTAAATATTTTTTTCATTGACTATGCTGAGAAACTAGTCTATACTGAAAAGAAATGATGAGAAGTCATCCAAAATGTGGTAAAGCCGCCCCTTGGCAACGGTTCCCAATCTGGTGTCCTGACATAGTAGACAATGGGGACACATGAAGGATGAGGCCAATAATTTGAGGCCAGGGTTTGATTTTTAGCAAGGCCCAGATAGGGATAGTTGTCCCTGCCATCATGTCATTCTAACCTGAATTTTGAAGGGGAAAGAAAGGGTGGAGTATTAGTTGGGGGTGATAACCCTGGGTGCACCTGTGGGAATATGAACATCTTAGGCAGGAAGAAGGTTGTCCTTGTGCATGTGTGTGGGGGGAAGGGGGCCCTAACAACTTGTGGTTCTGCCGAAGTTTGTGGGCTCACCAACCACACACGCACTCTCACCTCCACGATGTCGGAGTTTGTCCGGCTCTCGTGTGGCTCGTTGTACTCCGTGTACTTGAGGAGCACCTTGTCCATGTCGGTGCTGGCGTACTGGAACAGCTTGTTGGTGCTGTTGAAGATGATCAGCGCGATCTCGCAGTCGCACAGCACGCTCAGCTCGTATGCCTTCTTCATCAACCCAAATTTCCTCTTCGTAAATGTCACCTGGGAAGAAAAGAGCAGCAGGCAGGTTTTTTAAAGAAAAAATAAATTATGGCTTTTTTTTTTTTTAAATAACAGTACTTTTTTTTTTTTTTTTTTGTAAAACAAAGGGTGCCATTGTCAGGGCCCTTGGGCACCAACACATTTGGAAAGGAAGCAAATAAATCTAAAACTAATTTCTGCTCAGAATTTGAAAATGTGTGATTTCTAGCTTGTTGCTGAATGTGAAACAGTAAATGCCAGAGTTAATGTAGGAAATTGTAATGAAGGTGGCCAGAATACCGTTCATGTTTCTCTGAACAATGTAAGATTTAAAAAAAAAAAAAATGAATTTCAGCAAGGCTAGCATCTTTCCTTTATAATTAAGTTTGGAACTATTTTTTTTTTGACCACTTGAAAACTGGACATGACATTATGAACACAGCATTATATATTTGTGTTAAACAATTCTTAAAATTGCTTAGTCTCATGCCATTTAATTGAAAACACTTGAAGGGATATGACTGACTACGCTTTCAGACAGTGTTGTATTCTGTTTTCTGAAATCCAACAGGGAATTGAGAAGTACTTTAGCCATAATATCGTTAGGGTTTTGGTTTCATTCTTCTGCGTATCTTTCTTCCTCTCCCAGGCCAGAAACTGCACTGCTATCTTTGCTTTTTCCTTCTCTTAATCTAATCTATTACCGAGTCCCATAATTCTTTCCCTCAAAATGTTTCTCAGGTTCACACTTTCTTGTCTATTTCCCAGGCGGCTCTATCATTCACGTCCTTATCAGCTTCCTGTCCTAGATGATCTCTCTGTCTGGAATCATTCCGTCCTCGATTCATCCCAATCTTCAAAACCTCCTCCTCGCACCACCTTTCTCCTGATGAGCCCACTGCGACAGCTCCTTTTCTTTGGCTTCGGATACTTTCTACCTGCCAGTCCTACCAAATGCAAATACAGAATTCACAATTCCCAATCTCAGTTCTCTCTTGATTAAATTCCAGTCTGCCTACCAAAACCTATGAACATTCTTAATTATAAGCCCTTACGTGATCCAGTGTTTCCCAGCAGGTCTTCTATAGAATATCATTTCCATAAAACACTCCTTAATAGAAAAAGTTCAATGGCCCAATACATTTGGGATATGAGGCATATCAGTATATGAAAGGCTGATAAAGTTTTTAAACTTTATTTAACCTGCCTCCCAAACCTAGATGTGACAAAACATTTATTTATTTGCTTATTCATTAATTTTGAGAAGGGCTTACTACCATTCTTTAGAGCTAAATTTTTGAGGTCTAGACTCTGGGAAATGTTAACTTTATTGTTATTATTTTCAAACAGGACTATGTATATTTTTTTCTCACTGTCATATTCAACCCGTGTGGCAGTGGTCAGCTTGGTTTTATCTATTATTTGTAATTCTTGTATCTAGAGTCCCACTCCCATTTTCCTACTCGTCTCCAGACACCCAATGGATGTCCTTCAGTCCTAAGTGTATCTGGACGTCCTAGGAATCTCAATCCCCACAATGCTTAAACTCTATCTTCATGCTTGAATCTGCTCTCCCTCCTGCATTCCTCATCTCAGCATAAACTCACTCCCCCAAACTAGAGCCCTCACCGTGAACTCTGAATCCTTCTGTGTCTCCCACACCTAAATGCATGTGTCGACAGGAACTGTGGACCAGCGGTCTCCTCGTT
The DNA here is from genome assembly GCA_004027475.1 of Anoura caudifer. NCBI lineage: Eukaryota > Metazoa > Chordata > Mammalia > Chiroptera > Phyllostomidae > Anoura > Anoura caudifer. Next base: position 276,341 of record PVKU01000364.1, on the reverse strand, counting down.
CCTCCACACCTTTGTTAATACTTGTTGTTTTAGCCATCACTCTTTATTTTTCCTTAATAACCCTTGTGCAATTTTATAATTTGTGTATTTTTGTGTGATCATTTGTTTATATTGTCTGTCTCTTCCACTACAGTGCGCAGCCCACGAGAGCATGAGCCGTTCATTTTTGTTTTGCTCATTGCTGCGCCCCCAGGAGAGCAGACAGGAATGGGAACACGGTCAAGGTTTCTGGTACAAAAAAGTGAAGTAGGAAAAACTATTATGTGAAGTTTTAAGAAATTTCAAGTTGATGTACGCTATATAAAATTATTTTATAGCTTTTCCCATAATTTTTTAGCAACTCATAAATAGAACTTTAATAAGGTAAATCTATACTTAATAATGATTACATTGTTTTATCATATCTGTATTGAAGGCAGCATTGTAGAAAGGAAAGAACATGGGTTCCTGGATTTGAAGGCTGAATCTGCTCTTTACTAGTTATGAAAAATTCATTTAACTTTTTGAGTTTTATTTTTCATCTGTAAAATGAAAAGAACACTTACTCTTAGAGTTGCTGTGAGAATTACATAAAGTAACATATATACAGTATCAAGCACTGCGTTTAAAGTGGAAGCTCAATAAATCTTAGTTCCCATTCCTTTCTGAGAAGACTTATAGGAAAAGAAGAACTTACAAAATCTATCTGTCTTGGTGGCTTGAAGAGTCTCCTGATTAAGGGCATTTGAGGAACTTACTATTCCTGATGGAAAGGTAAAGCTGAACTATGAAATCCTCTCTGATCATTCTTTGGAAAACATAGCATTTAGGTATTTATTTGCCAGCCCATATAACTAGTCAATATCTACTTGAATATGTTACTTACATTTCAACTCTGACCATTTTCTTTGAAATAACTGTTAATGTTTCATCTTCTATTGATATTTTATGTTTATTGATGGTCTTACTAAAGTGCTTTTAATAAAATATAGCTAGTGTTTTAGTTTCATATTTATCATATTATTTTAGAAAATGTTTTATTGTGGCTCATTCAGATGAGCCATAATCAGTATTAAGGAGGAGCTAAATAAAGACTATCATTTTGGAATGGGTAAAAAGGCACAGTCATTAATCATTTAGATTTATACAAAATGTCTTTCAATATTTCTTTTAGATGCAATTTAGCTATGCAAATATACCTGCACATTGGTATTTTGTTTAGTGAAATAAGCTACAGAGTAGGTTCAATAGAAAAGGCACTGACCCAAAATGCTTTCATATATCTAAAACCACTTTTAATCAGACTTTCGTGACCACAAACTGTAGGTGGAATGTCTCAATACAGTATGGTTTCTGTTGTACTGAAACCTCAGAATTTAGCACGTTACAACACTCACCATCAAAGTACATTTCAGCACAGAAATATCATTAAAGCCACTATTTGTGTTTACTTTTAGGCACTCCTCAACTTTTGTGTAACCAAATAGGCTGCTGGATAGTGCACACTTATTTAATATTACCTGTTAAAAAAGTTAGTGCATGTAGTTTCTTTTCATTAAAACTGCAAACTAAAATGACAACTATAATAAAGTATTTAATATCTTCGAAATCTACTCATAATTGCTCTAAATTTAATTCTGTACTATGTTCCTATTCATCACGGAATACTCAAAATGTATTTTATAATGCTTTTTCTCATTGTTCATAGTTAGATAAAATTGTTTTTAAGCAAAATGCTTTATAGAGAGACCTGAGATATTACTCTTCCTTTAAAACATGCCACTCAATGGCAGATTGCAATTCAGAGCTTTTATACTTAAATATAATAATGTATTATAATCGTCATATTTTTCATAATGTAACAATAGTTTGTAATGGGAACAAGACCATTTCTATTTCAGTAACATATTTTGAACCTTAGGTGAGACAAAAAACTGTTCTTACAGCAGTAGGCAAAGAGAGGCTCTTTCCCAGTGTTTGCATCAGTCCAGGTGCACTGAGCGGAGAATAAAGTCTGTATCAGTTAAGGTAGCATTAGAACTTGAAATTTAGCTTTCAGAATTAGAGACTTGATATGTAAAAATTCATGGAAAGCAAATGATTCTGTATAAATACTGACCATTTTATGTTTTTCCCTAACCTCTTGAAACAGACCTAAATGCAGTGACGATGTGGTATTAAGTTTGAAAGTGACCTCAAACGTAGACCCTAGCATAAGGCCAAGCATCGCACGTCCTACACCGACAGTCACTCTAGAACTTCCTAGGTATGGATTAGGAATTGAAATTAGAATTGGAAATTGAGGAAAGTCACATTCATTAAATACAACTCCATATAATCTGGTCATAAAGAAATTAGGAAAATCTATTTACATGAACAGAAAACAGTTCAAGCAACTTTTACTGGGTGCCTTCAACATGGTGCCAAACCTCATGCTAAGCAATGTTTACTGAACCTTCCTGTCTGTCGGACATTCATGCTGGGGCTTTACTTTGTATCTGTCTCCCTAATTCACGTTTCTTTTTCAGGGCTAGAAAAAAAAATGAGTCATTTGATTTTTTAACGTTTAAAGGGAATTTATTTAAAACACAATTTGTTATTTGGTTAATAGTGTTGTATTTTCAGTCATGTGTAAATGATCTGAAATTGTACTTTTACCTAGAGTTGGGTGATTTCAGCTTTTGTTTTCTGACCAACTTTGTCTCTAGACTGAGCAAGAGAGATAACCGTACATGTTAACCCAGTCTAGATGAATACAAAATGAAACCTGCCATACTGGTTCTTTCTAATCCTGTACTTGGTGAAACCTAATGGTGGTGAGTGTCCCTCCCCCTTTTCATCTGGCCGCTGGCTGGCTCCAATCAAGCTGCAGGGCTTAGTTTAAAGGCCAGCTTCTTGCATGCAGCTTTCACTGGCACATTGATACAAGCTCATTCCTTTTCACTGTTGTCCGCTAGAACTTTTACAAACCTTGATTTTGAGACATACTTTAATATTACAGTTGGTTGTTTTTAAGTGTGTTTTTTCCTCTGGCTTTTGAGTTTCCGGAAAACCCCACCTCCGGCCTCACTCACATTGTGCCCATTGGACACTAGATGAGCATAGCTGAAGGAGTGGATTAGAAAATGGAAGTATGCTCTGTTTCAAAGTTCAAATGTCCCAATACAATTTTCTGGTGAAAGTAGATTGTTTTGACTTGCCTTTTTTACAAGGCAAGAAATTTTATCTCTAGAAAAATAAAAAGATTTTGTATATATATATTTTACTAAAAAGCTTAACATATTTGAAACAGGAATCTTGAAAGAAAGGAATGAGATACTACCTTAGAATCTATAACAGACAAACCAGACAATGTCTGGAGGAAAATGGATGTGTACATGTGCTCTTGATTTCAAGAAAAAAAAATCAAAATGTTCAGAGGAAAAGCCTTTATTCCTTGCCCAGTGACTCATCATGAAGGATGGAAAACTGTGAAGATAAAATTTTAATTTTACAATCACAGGATGCAGAGATAAAGGGGGGAGGATCTAAGAGTTCAAGATGACTTCATTTATTAAGCAAAAATTTACTGAACTTTCTAATGAGCTCAGATTTTCAAAGAACACTTGGCAAAGTATTTGATTAAATTCTCCTCACAATATTATAGATTTGAAACTGGCTGGTAGTAATTTAGGTAATTTAAATATGAATTCATTGGTCAGTGTTGAGTTTAAGGGAACGTCTCTAGAAAGGGCCACAGAGTTTAGTGACTCTCTGCCTCAGGCAACCTTTTCATTGTTAGTTAAGAAGAAGATGTAGGTGGCATGCTAACATAAATCTGGGCAATAACCCAATAAATGATAGAGGCTCTCTCCATAGCTTCCTCTACAGACTAGAAACAAGATGAAACAGATAATTTTAGTCTTCGTTTGCATTAAAAAAAACAATTACATAGGCTCAGCTGGAGGAAAAGGAACGTGGTAGCTGCTTTTGGGAAAAGGATCTAAAGTTATAGTGTTCCAACATGGGAATTAATTGTCCTAATGATTTTATTTTTGTTGGTCAGCACTAATTTTCAGTATTCTATTCCACTCTGAGAATTAAACTTTAAAAAGACACTGACAAAATTGGAGAGGTTTATCGGATGGCAAAGGGGTTGATGTAGGATCGGAGAACAGTTTTGCCTGAGAAATCATTAAGGTTATCTGTAATGTTTAACCCAGAAAATAAGAGTGAAAAGTGAAATGCCAAATCTGAAGACCTGTGGCCATGTGAAGAGGCAGATGAGTTATTCTGTTTTGTTCTGTGGAGCAGAGTTAGAAAGTGCAGTTGCAAATCACAAAGAGGTTCAGATAGGAGAAAACCTAGTGATGAGAACTGTGCGTGAGGGGACCGAGTCTCAGGAAGTACAAAGCAGTTTATTCCTGAACGTGTTCAAGTAAAGCTGCACACCAAGAAAGGTGTAGAAGGTGTTCCTGAACTAGGCAGAAAGCTAGAGTAGGATCTTTAAAATATTTGTTCCAGATTCATGTGTTCAGATTCTTTGCCTAGGCAGCATAGACTGTTGGGTCAAGGGGAAGATTAGAGTGAGGGTGACACAGTTCAAAACAAGAAATCTATTTCTGCAATTTCACTCTATAAAATGTCTTATTTTTTGGTTACCCAACCTCATCAATATATTATCATAATCATCTCTAATTTCCATATTCCAAGAAATAAATGAGGCCACTTTCTTTTTGCAGTTAGAAGAGATTGAAAAGACTGTAAAAAATCTGAGTAGACAATGTTAAATTATGTGTAGTGCTGAAAATGCAGAGAAAAAATGGTCTAGATTAATAAAATAGGAAATTCACATTACTAAGCTATTTTTAAAGAAGCAGTATATATGCATCATTACTGGGACAGTTCAGTATAGAAGCAAAAACATGGGAATTGAAAATGTAGTCTGCGCACTGACATTTATGAGCTGTGTGGTCTTGGGTAAATTGCTTAACTTACCTGAATCCCCGTTTCCTCACCTGTAAAATGGAGGTAATAATAGGCTTCTTGCAGAGTTGTTATGAGACTTAAACTGAGGGACGTAATATAAGTGTGAGTGACTTGTTGACAGTGAAATACTGTAAAAGGTAGGTCATACTTTTTTCTCTGATGCATCAGGCGCAGTCACTTTCTGTTACATACTGCTGCTCTCCTAAGACCTGCCAACTTGGGTTGCCATTGTTGTGTTGAGATCAGAGTTTCTCTCTCAAGTAGACCTTGAACTTGCCTTGAAAGCCCAGAACATCTCCTGTCTGATCTCGTAATCCAAAGTCCCAGAAAAATACTTGGCTAAATGTTTGTTGAGTGAATGAATGGAGAGATGGATCGGGAATTGTGCATGTTTTGCAATCCAAAAGGAATGGCAAAATAAATTTTTATGCATGCTCAAACTATGTTAATAGGAAGTCTGACCCTGACAGGGGAAAATTTCACAGTTATTTTTCTTTTTTTGTCATATTCACTTACAGTAAAAATGTACATTTGGTAAAACTGGATATAAAATTTGGACTGGGTCAAATTTTGGACTGGATATAAAATTTGGACTGGGACTAGGTTTGTTGACGAAATTAGAGCACATCATATGATAGTTATTTTTAGGTAAGAATGTTGATTGTATTTGGTGAATGTTTTCTGAGAAGTTCAAAGATTCTATAAAAAGTTGTCTCACTACATTCGATAGTTACCCTTTGAAGTTACTACATGGCACAGTTTTTCATCCCCATTTCTCAGATGATGCTGTAAAGAAAGACATGACTTGCCTTATCCAACATCACAAAACTAGTTTGTGGATGAACTGCAAACAGAACCTTCTTCACACTTCCCTTAGCCAGTGCTCCTGCCCTCATTTAGACGGCTGCATCTCCGGGGCTTATATCAGTACCACAAGCACCCAGTCAGCTGTTCACTGAACAGTGTACGGGTCCATTAAGAACCATCAGTTTTTTCTGAAGAGCACAGGCAGAGTACTGCATAACACATTCGTTAATGTGAGGGAAGTTTTCTAGGTTAAAGTAAAAAAAGAATACTGATAATACTAAAATTTAGAAGAAATTGGTTTCTAGGTTTGACAATAAAGCTCCTTTTGCATGGACTCCACAGCCAGCTCTGCCCTCAGACCCCAGCGAGTCCCACTGAAGCCCTGGAGAACCACATGCATGCACTAGTGGGCGTGCACTAGTTCTGTGTTCACGGATGTCTATTTAAATTTCACAAAACGAGAAACATTTTGGGTAGCAGCAAACACAGTTCTGTTTACAGCCACAATACAAAAGGTGGGTCTCTGATTTACACACAGGCAATGTAAATAACATGTTCTGAAAGTAGAGAATGACATCTGTATCATTTCCTACAGGGTAGGGAAATTAGTTTGACTCCTGTGGAATGGAAAGGACAGGTAATAATGAGTCTCCACACCACACGCATGCCTCCTCTGTTCCCGCTCCTAATCCCGACTCGGTTTATAACGTCCTCTCAGGAGAACTTTTCTGCCATATTAACTGTGGAAGTCCTTGCAACTTACAGGAAAGTGTTCTGAGTAAATGACAGCAAAAGACCTTTGGAAACATCAGCTACCCACATCTATGGGAACCAAGGCCTAACTTTAAAGGACTTCAAGAGCATCAATTACTAAGGAAAGCAACAATAATTTTATTCTTCTTTCTACCCATCAGAGTACTTTCGGCCTGATCTTTCTTAAAAAATATTTATTTTTACTATCACCTGAGAGTATTTTTTTCATTAGAGTGAGAAGAAGGGGGAAGAAAGAGAGAAACATCATTCGTTTTCATATGTACCTATACCAGGAATCAAACCCACAACCTGGACATGTGCCCTGACTGGGAATCAAACCCTTTGATCTTTGGGATGACACTCCAACCAACTGAGCTACACCGGTCAGGGTCTTCTGGCCTGATCTTAATTCAACTGCTCAATGAGTCTGCTCAATGAGTGGAGACCTTTTTACTCATTTCTTCAACTCATAAAGTAGTATTAGTGTCTTCACTTTAGAATCTGTTTGAGATGGTGGCAGAAAGAGACTTGACTTTGGGTGGTGAGCATACAAGCAGTATGCAAATGATTTGTTACAGAGTTGTACATGTGAAACCTGTATGGTTTTACTAACCAGTATCACCCCAACAAATTCAATAAAGGTATTCTGTTACCAGTTCATTTTCTGGCACAGAAGATGGTACCCGGTGGATGAACTCAGGCATCGATGGCCCTGAGCCGAAGGATGATTCAGAGCAACTGGGTCGAGGGTGAAGAAGTTTTATGAATATCTTAAAACAATTGTTTATCTTAAAAATTTCTATTTATGTAAAAGAAAGCCATGATAAAAATCTAACTGTAGATAAATCTAAAAATTATTTTTTATTTAAAAAAAAGTAAATTTGAAGGGACAAAGGAAAAAAATAATCTGTTTGGGACTATTAAAATACTCAGTTTATTCTATTTTCAACAGTTTAAGGTATTATTATTTTTGTCTAAATCTGATGATTAATCTAACCTTCATCCTATGAAAATATTTTAGATCCACTCTTCCTCACTCCCAGTCTTGGTAATCTGATAATCTGTTTCCTCCCAGTTGAGGAACAGAGTGACTAATGAGTGACAAGACGGACAGGTCAGAGACACAATGCACTCTCTAATCCACAGCCACTAGGTCTTCCTACTTGTTTAAAGGGTTAGGGATGGAGTCAGGAGTCTGCAAGGACAATCTCTAATTGAAAAAGGGAAATGCCCTCTTAAATGCTCTTTTTCTTCTTCTGGCTTGTCCTTGACAGTAAGTAATGGTACAACTGTTCTAAAGTATTCCTCTTCAATTTTATTTTGTTTAATTCAGTCTGTCATTAGAAAGGCTTTCGAGCTTTAGGCTTGATGATTACTCTCGGTGGGAGGAAGTAATGCCACTGCAGACTTGTGTTCTAGACAAGCGCCCCTTTATACAATGACGGGGCCTGCCTTCATAAAAGAAAGGCTCTTTAAAGAGCAGTGAGGGAATCTTTTAAGCAGACTGTTACCATGTGCTTGTAACCCTCCAGCATAACTTGCAAGGATGAGACAGCAGTGCATTGGGGCTGCAAAGAGGACTATTGTCCTCATTAGCCTCCAGCCAACTGAGCTGGGTTTCACTGCAATGCAAGGATTTCCAAGGGAGTTTTGAGCAGCAGTTCCTAAAATTCTGAATGCAATAAAAGGATTAAAATAAAGGGCTGAGAGTATGGAATTTAGAACTCTACCACCCCCTCCTCCTAAGTCAACACCCGAAACCTCGAAAAAACTTTAAATCTTAAGCTTCATGTAGTATTTTGAAAAAAAAAAAAAAAAATAGGTTAGATTATAATTAAATAATTGAATGCATGTTAATAAACTTTTGTGTTTATTAACAAGCTCATAGAGCCTTGGTTTTAAAATGTGTGATAGCTGATTTCTGATATATTTGTGTCTACATGACACAAAGGAAGGGAGATAATCTACAATTATTAAACTTATCAGGATTTAAAAGATTTTATTATGGTCCTTTTTTAAGCCTAAATATGTTTTGGGTTTTAAAAAAAGAAGACTATTGCACAATATATTTTTAATTCCTTAGATATGCTGTTGAAGACTGCTTTGTTTGATAAAGGGCTGATTTACATTCTAAATCCAATCTGGAGATGCAGTCATAAAATAAATCCCCCTATTTATTTATACTTCATATACATAAAATATATCATTTGAATCTGAGAAGAATAAAATAAACCAGATTCATATTTGGGGGGCAAAAACATGTTTACTAGTTTAACAAAGCCAAAATGTACCTAAGGTAAAGGTCAAAGACTACTTCATTCCCTGCTGAGTAAATGCTCAGGAAGCACATTTGTCTACATTTCCTGTCATAACAGGAAGAGTGTAACTTCTTCCTTTCCACAATGGCTTCAGGTTTACCTCCTAACTCCAATATTTTCTCCCTCAGGGCCTTCCAAATCAATCCTTGCAAGACAGAAGGCAGGAGGCTGTCTGCCTTCTAGTTTCCAAACAGTTACATTTGTTGAAATGTTATTTAAATGTTAGTGATTTCTTAAGCTAAACTGTTCCAACTTAAAATTAAAAGTCAAATTTCCAAACATTTAGAATGGTTCTCTTATTCCTATGAGTGGTCTAAAGTACTTCAAAGAAATGTAAATGTATATCAAAAAAATTATTTAAGTTTTTTAAACTGAAGTCATTATTTTGCGGTGAGGTGTTCTAAATTGTCTTCAATAAGAGTACATTGAGATGTAAATTTTCAAAATGCTTTCACTGTATTAATTTTTGAAGGAGCTCATTTTAAATGAACAAATTACGATGTTAAAGTTAGTCTCTAGACTGCAAAGGCTTTTGAAATAATCAGCAACATGTTCTTTAATCTACAGTTTAGAAGAAACCTTTTGGTTTATGTGGTCTATTTATGATGTTAATATTTTTAGTGCTGGTTTCTCAGTAATATAATGTCACAGAGTTTGTGCATTTGCAAAGCACAAAGTGACTTGTAGCAAACCAGGTGTGTGCATGCATTCACAGAAGTGGAAAGTGGCATTCATTGTCAGCTTTGTACACAAAATGATTGAGATACAATAAACCCAAACATCAGAATTTTTACAAACTGCAATTTTAAAATGAAAATTATATGAGATACACAAATTAGACTGAAACAATAAAAAGACTTGAAGCCCTCAAGTTTATGGGGAGTTTATTTCTTAAACCCGGTAATAGAATCCCTAGAGGGACAGTTTCCCTCCCCTTGTCAACATTTTGACCTCCCTTGGATGTTCTACAAAGGATAGCTGAGTGAATCTGACTGTGGTTGACATAATGCCTTTCTGACAGGGAAGGGATAGATCTAGCTCATGTAAATATAGAATGGCCCACATTTATTGGACATATAGGAAGTATGTGGTGCTGTGATTCAACCATACAGAGGGAAGACCACTTGTGAATTGTGTGCAGATTGCTGGGAATACGATACCAATGAATGGCCTGATGTCAGAGCTGTTAGACATCTGAGCACTCTGGCTACTGCTTTCCTTGACTTGAAAATTCTCAAAAGCACACTTTCTCATTTTTCTTTTAGGTTTTCTTTTTCAGTCTCTTCAATCACCAAGAATTCCAACAAAAACTTTTCCTCTTGGCGATTTTTAAGATTAGTGAAAGAATAGTTTAGCTTACACACATGGGGAATTTTTAAGTAGGTATCCACAGGATGCATCAATATACCCTATAATTCACTTCTGAGATGTATTGTATTACTATGTCTTAATAAATTACTATGATACATGCTAATTTCATTTATATAAAATGAGCTTAATAAAAATTTTTATAGAAGTGTAAGGGAGGCAGTCAGCTGTTAAGAAATGATACTGAGGGGAAAAAGGCATAAAATTTTTCAATATAAGGTATTTGCAGGTTTATTTTGGAGTTAGAGGTAGAAAAATCAACACTTTTGCAGTGATTGAAATTTTCCTTCACTTGATCTGAACCAAAGTTCCAGATAATCATTGCTTAACATGGAGAACTCTTCTCTATTACTTAAAGTATAATTTCCTCTCAAACAATACACACTTGCTTGACGTGAATACCAGCAACTGACAAGTCTGGAAGTTCTGTTTGTGGAGATGACAATGGAAAACAGTGTGATGATTACTCTGTTTTTTTAACTCACAGTTTACAATTCATTACAAAGTTATTTTCTTGAAGCAATTAATTTGCATTTCTAAATTATCCAGCTCCTCATATTTAAAGACTGAATCCATCTCAATTTCAATAAATTTTATATTAGTTTAGTAGGTTGTAACTCTGGATTTAGAACTGTAATTAGCCCTTTTATTTACTGATATTCTGGATTATCACCTTGAAGGAACAAATGTTACAGTAAAAATTCCACTGGAATTAAGGAGAGCCCAAAATAGTGGAAGACAGGAGAAAGGAGTAAAATTTGTTTCTTTATAAAAGCAAGTCACTTAAGGAAATCAATACATCTCCAGAGAAAAAGTTACACAATTTAACAGCTATGAACTCAGAATTCTTTCTAGTCATGAGGGGATTCTGCTGTTCTATTAACAGGAGAATGTTGCTAATTGTCTTTAATTTGTGCTCCAGTTATTGCACTGATAATTATATAAAATTTTGTTTGCTGGCAAAAACTATTAGTGTGCCAGATCTGATGGAAGTAAAGAACTTAAGACATTTAAAAATCTTTTTTCCTTAACATTACTACATTAGGCTTTGTGTTATTTGTCAAATAATTTTCTCTTTTGGTTATTCAAATATTTAGTTGTCTTTTAATAACAAGTCACACAAATAAATTTGGGTTTACCTCTCCTATTTTTTCAAAGTGTGAAAACTGGAAAATTTAAATACAAATATATAAGTCAACAGGTTATAGGCTAAGCATGCCTAACTTTGACATGTCTTCTTGATACAACAGATATAATAGATTTCTAGGTATATCGTTTGTAAGAAAGAGTCATACAAGGACAAAAGTCAATAAATATGGCTGTTTCAGAGTATAGTAAAAATAGTACTAGGTGAAGAAGGGTAAGATTATTGCCTAACTGATGAAGGTACCTACTGGGTATAAATAAAAAAAATGCATACTGAGAGCCTGAAATTGTAGGTTAGAATAAGCTGGAAGTTGGAAGGGGTAAGAATGGCAATCCATAGTTCAAAATAATTTGGTTAGTAACATATATTTGACTGTAAGTTCCATAGTACATAGACCTTAGGAAACTGCTTCTCCCCATTTCTGTCACCTGCCCTGCTCTCCAAATGTCTGAGTGATTTTTCATACTGCCCACCAGCCATCCTCTTCCATCAGCCACTTCTTGCTCTGAAATGATTTGCTCACCCCTTCAGCTTCTGAAGGCTCCTTTGCGCTCCTTCCTTAATCTGTTCCACTTTCCTCCTATTTCCCCAATACCCTTTTAAGATAAAGCCCTTGTGAAATGAAGGTTTAGGTATCATTCTTTTTTTTTAATATATTTTATTGACTATGCTATTACAGTTGTCCCATTTCTCCTCCATCATTCCCCTCCACCCTGCACACCCCCTCCCATCCACATTCCCCCCTTTAGTTCATGTCCATGTGTCATAAGTTCTTTAGCTTCTACATTTCCCACACTGTTCTTGCCCTCCCCCTGTCTATTTTCTACCCACCATCTGTGCTACTTGTTCTATGTACCTTGTCCCCCCCTCTCCTCTTCCCATTCCCCTATTGCTAACTCTCCATGGGATCTCCATTTCTGTGTTTCTGCTCCTGTTCTAGTTGTTTGCTTAGTTTGCTTTTATTTTAGGTGTGGTTGTTAATATTTGTGAGTTTGCTGTCTTTTTACTGTCATATTTTTTATCTTCTTTTTCTTAGATAAGTCCCTTTAACACTTCATATAATATGGGCTGTATCATTCTTTAATGTGATACACAGACCAGGAAGTCTTTTGATGCAAATCACATTAACTCTAACATAATAACTCATGGTTCAAAGAGCATGAGTCTTAATAGAAATAGCTTAATAAGGAAATTCATTGAGCACTTACTATGTTAGGTGCTTTACTTTTCTTCTCTAATTATCTCAGTGACCTAATGAGGTGAGTATTATTTTTTTTAATAATAATACACTCTACTACTACTCACTCTACTACTGAACAGGGAACTGATGAGGCTCAGAGAGGTTTTAAGCTCTTGTGAGAGGGTCATACAGCTAGTAGGTGGCAGAACTGGGACCAGAATTAGGTTTGTCTCTCAAACCATGCTCATTACTATCATATTATCCTGGATACAGCATGATGTAATTGGGAAAGGCTATGACCTAAACATTATGTTATACAAGATGAAACAAGATTTAATTAAGAAAATCATGTTTGTTTTGTATTTTAGTCTGAAAGATCTGGGCTCAAATCTTTGACAACCATCAAAGCTTTGCATGGTCTGGGCCATGCCTAGCCCAGTCTTTTCTCTCAACTCTCTAAAGTTAGATGCACCAAGGTCAAGTTCCATGGGCTTTCCTTCAGCTTCCTAGGAGGCCTTCTCCTTTCTAAGGGAGCTTTGCAAATACTGTTACCTCTGGAATGTTGCCACCTGCCTGACTTTGACTGTCTTAAGGTTCCCACCTTTAGCATTCTCTTCCAGATGCATTTTTCTGACCCCAATCTGAACAAAACACCTCCTATTATTCCTTCATAGCACTTTGATAATTTCATTGATAGCATCTATGAACAAGACACTCATTATATATTTGCCTGTTTCATGGCTGAATTCATCCACTAGGCCAGAGGTCCCCATACTATGGTCCACAAGCATACTCATCATCCCCCTGCATCTTGCCCATGGCTGCTTTCACAACTCATGGAGACAGTCACTGCATGGTTTACAGTACCAAAAATATTTTCTCTCTGGCCCTTTACAGAAAAAGTTTGCTGACTTCCACAGCAGTTGATAAGATGGGTGATGTTCTTCTTGTTTACCACTGACTATTTAATGCTAGGCACATTGTAATCCAATAATATTTGTTGATTTAATAAATAAATGAATTATTCAGCTGTAAAGGGGGTTGATAAGGATTAAATGGAATAATATGTATGTAGTTCTTGGAACTTGTAGCTTTTTTTACTAAGTTATCTGAAAGTTTTTGCGAGACAAAGAGAGAATCTAGGACTTTTATTTATTTTTACATACTGGTCTAAGAAATCCATCTTGTTTAGGTTAGCATTTGAGAAATAAGTAGTTTTTATAAGCTTAGAAACTCTGGAAAATTTAAGAAGCTGTTACTATTTTTCCTCCCCTAAACAACTACACATATACAACTGGAGTTTCTGAATTTTAGCTGTTCCCTATTTCCATTATGAAAGATAAAATAAGGGCAAAATTCAATTTAAACAGTTAGCTACTCTGTTTTACAACAGTTTCATTTCTTAATGATATACAACTTATCACATCAGCTCTGCAATATTTCATTTCACACTTTATGCCAGAATTTCTTATTCTGTAAAAACACACCCTGTTCTCTGTGTTGCCAAATAAACACCTGCAGGGGCAGACCAGACTTTTACTGCTTTTAAGAAAAGATGACTGTGAACCATTGTGTGAGGTTCCATTAAGGAGTTGACTGTGGGGGTAGCTTCCACAAGGGCAAAGCAGTTACCTTTTTGTTTCCAACATGTGAACACATAGTTTAATGGCAGCTCAGTCTAGGGGTGCCTCCATACATCATAGGATACACTATGGCAGATTTGCTGGTGTGAATTATTAGAAGTGACTTATTTCTTTTAAGCTCTCTCCAAATGGTTCTTATGACCACTCTTTGCATGTGACAAACATTTATAAGTAAGATGGCTTACTTATAAATTGAAAGGTGTCAATGGCTTACTTATACATTAAAAGGTGTCAATGGCCGTCTAAAATAACCACTGAAATATATGTTAAAACATGGCAATTTTCATATTTAAGAATTCTGTTTGAGTATTGAATTAAAAGACTTGCTATACCTAATGACTAAAAAAAAAAAAAAAAAAAAAAAAAAAAAAAAAAAAAAAAAAAAAAAAAAAAAAAAAAAAAAAAAAAAAAAGACTAAGAGCCTAAATTCTATAGAATAAATCAAGAAAATTGTCTTCAGGATTAATAAAAAGATAAATGAAGCCTAATTTAAATAAATTTTCTTCTTCTAACATGGGTGAGAATCATAGCAATTGTAGACACAACTATATTTAAATTAAGAAAAGATGTTCAATTATTAGCTCAAAAGTAGGATGTTAAAATTCTTGTATTCCTGTGTGAGTTTTATGTTCTTTTATAAAGCATAATGAAAGTTCATAATTTCCACCTGCAAAAAGTTCTTCCTTCTTTGCAAGCAAAAGGAAGATATAATGAATTTCACAAACTTAAAAATTACTTGGTATTATTAATGAAGTGTAGGTGCTAATTCACATAGTTTTTGATTATACCCAAAATAGATTCTAGTCCAAATAACTGGGTCTCAATAGTCAATGGTACATGATGCTCAATATTTCAGTTTTAATTTTAATTTCAATCTATAAACTCATTAAAAATGTTGTCGTTTACATTGAAAAACTATTGCTTTTTGACTTGACTCATAGCAATAAATAATATGCAGGAAAACACTAAAGGAATACATTATAAAACTTAGTATTATTCATCCTGTAGCTCAATTTTCAGCCAAAAATAGTTCAAGTCATATGTACCTTGAATATAACAATTTAAAGAGTTATAAACATAAAAAAACAAAAAGTTTCTTTAACTCTTAATAGCATTCTGGCTTTGACAGCATAAATAATAACTTCTATTCATTATAATTTACACATTTTACAACATAACATTTTAAACCAGGAATCAGCTCTAGTCTCACAAGTCCAAAAAGCCAGAAAGGGACAAAAGAGATAGAATGTCTTTATTTGGGGCAAACTGCAGCCTTAGGGGGCATCTCCGAAGCTGCTCTCTTAGCTTCCCCTAGTGTAAAGGGAGGACAGGCGGAAGAATCTTCTCTTCCACAGTCAAGGGATGGCTGCTTTATGGGCTGCACCATCCACCTGCAATGGCTGGGACCTGGCAGTACTGTAATTTCTCCCAGGAACCATTGCCTGATATTCAACACCAGGCTACAAGCAAACTACCCACACCTCTCTTTACAGTGCCTGGCGACATCCACATGCCCCAAGTAAGAAGAAGTCACAGATATTCATGATATATGAGTATTTGTTGAATAGAGCATTTGCCTGTATAATGCCTTTAGAATACAGGGTCTGAGGCCTGCTTGAGCGTGGTTTGTAGGGTAGCACCATGGATGTAATAATTCATAGTTTTAATTTGATCATGTCACCTAAAATGTCATATGGTATGCTTGACTGTGATTGTGTTATGTTACAGAATTATAGGCTTATGACTTTGTAATGAAAGATTTTGTAATCAACAGGGGGCATTATTTGTGCCAGACCCTGAATTGTATCACACAGATATTAATTATCACTGGAGTCCTAGGAAAAATTACAACATCATCTGCCTCTATGTTTATAAAAGTCAGGATTTAAAGAAAATAGTATGAATTAACCAATACTTCTTGCCTACATGTTTTAAGTTACTAATATTTTATGTGGGTGTTTTCTTTGTTGTTGTCAGGACGTGTTAAATATTTTGGATGTATTTCAAAGTTTGTGAATAGAATAAAAGCTATTTTTATTCAGGATATTTAGCCTATAATATAAACCTTTTAAATGGATAGCCACAAAAGGCCTTGTGCCCACAAATATTAGAGTATCTTTGGTGATGTGTGCAATGTAGTAATATTATACTTATTAACTCTTAATTATTAAGCTATTTATATTACACAAGTACAGCTCCCACTTAGAATTGAGGTTGAAGTAAAAACTAACTGATCATGAATGTGTAAACTATATTTCTACAAGAGAAGGTTATTTTTTCTTTTTACATAAAGAAACTATTAGCATTTAAACTGACCACATTTAATTCGAAATGTTTTTCAGGACCTTTACCACATTTGAGGAAAATGGAATAAATAGAACATGTAAATAATGAAAGAAAAAAGTTTATCCCACTCACCTGTCTGTTACGTTCATCCATAATCCTCGTAATCTGAATCTTTTTTCTCCCCATAGTCCCCGTTTTTCTTCTCTCTCTCGTCCCTGAAATTATGTATTTTTTCCTTCCTTTTCTTTCTCTTTCCTGTTTCCTCCAAACAAATCTCCTTCTTCAGCACTTGCACCACTCAGTTCCCAAATTCCTGCATTCGTTCCTGCTGAACAAAAAAGAGACATTCAATACCCCTTTAGCAGCAAGACAATATTGTAAGAACTATCACATTCTAATTTTTAAAAAATAAAACTATATGGCAGTAAGCCAATGAAGTGAATGAAGATAAGTGCTTGTTAAAAGTACATAGTATATCACACACAGGAGCACATCAAGTAGGATTGGTTTGTTTTTATAATTAAAATAATCTCATAAGTACTTTAACAAGTAATTTAAATGATGAAAACTATGTTTTAAAACCTGACAGTTAAAATGTATCTTTTGCAAAGAGTTTCTTAATATTTTTAAATAAAATTAGGTGACTATTTGCACCTTTCTGTTATGAAAAATTACCTAAATCAGAGAGTTAATGAACCTTTATGTACCTGTGTATGCTGAGTAGGGCAGCTAATTCATTTCTGAAGGGAAAACAATCTCCTGTTTTGACAGCAGAGGTGATAACGTTGTCCCTCGTTATGCAAATAGGATGGACTATTATCAAAGTGCTATTTGATATATGTAAATGTCAACTAATTTAAGTCTAAGTCTTTTAATCTTATTTTCAAAAAGTCACTGCTATGAGAATACTGTAAAAAAGAATGTGGGATATTTAATCTTACATAACAAGCAGCTATCAGCAGTGAGATCTCTTTTCCTTTTGAAAGCCCTTAAGCTATATTTTCAATACACGAATCCAAAAATATAGTTGTTCATAAAAAGGAAAAAGGTGCAAAAATTAGAGTATTATTTCATTTATAACTACACTTTTTTATAATAAGCCATCAGTCCTCTAAATTTAAATATTTTGAAAAGACATCATATCTCTTTGGGGAGTCAGATACAAAATTATAAAAGCTTGTTATTGTATGTTGGATATCTTTAGGCCATGAATTAATAGTAAAGAAATGATCATCAATAATGTAAGATAAACCCAGAAAATCCACAGTATTAAAAGTATGTATTTTAGAGCAACAAGTATAAAAGAAACATGGACAAAAGCTTGGGGTGGGGGTGGAAATGGGAGGGAGCTGGGGAGGGCTGGGGCGGTGGGCTGGGATGGGAATAGAAGACAGAAAACTGTACAAGAACAACAATTAAACTAAATTTAAAAAAATTTAAAAGTCAACCAATAAAATTTTTAAAAAGTATACTCTAAAAAGTATGTATTTTACTTTGTTTTAAAGTACATCTGAATGTAATGAAAGTGAAATGCCATGCAGTGTGGAAATTCACAAGAAAGCATTCTACAATGGCTTCTTCATTTGCAAGCAACAGCCTCAATTATTCTAACCCATCTCATGTCAAAGAATGCAACTACTTTACACATCGCTCAGAATTTCCCTGTTTATTTTAGTTGGTGTCTCACAACCAACCTGATAAATTCTCACTTTTGTTATGTAACGCTAAGCCAATGTCCTGGCTATTTAATAGATGAGTTGGCTCCAATTCAAAGTAATTGGAACAGGAAAGCTGTTATATATTTGGTCTGATCATCAGCTCTCTTTTGATTTGTTTAATTTAATTTCTGAATTCTCTACCACCTTGAGTAATTTTTTTTACAATTTTAAGTTTTCTGTGATTATCTAATTGCACAAGCTATTATGATATAATTAGTTCTGGTGGATAAGGCACTGCTTAAATACTAAGACCATCTATTCTCTTTTGCCCAAAACCTTTCTATTAAACTGCAGCTCACTCTTGCCTCTGAGAATACATGTATTGAGCAACATCATGACCACACAGTGCTCATCAAAAACTATTTATTACCCCAGCAGTAATTCTAAATGTTGGAAGTAGTTCAGAAGTGTTGAGTTCCATGAATAACACACATTTGACAAATACACATGAAAAAAATTAGCTATCCTAAAACATACTGAATCACATTAAAATATGAAAAGTCCACAAAGCACAATTGCATCATATATTCACTGCTGGCACTGTATTTACCTATGTTTAGAAATGGTCTCAAACATCACTCAACTGGGCAACTTTCCTGTGTTGCCTATACTCTTACCTTAGAAGCAAGCAGCACGTTAGAATGGTATTTCCCGTGCATGTGCAAGACCCCACAGAGACTAACAGGCTTCCTCTGTCACAGGAAAGCCAACAGAAAAGCCAACCCATGAATCCACAGCAAATGCAAATGGGACAATTTCCTTTCTTTCATTTAGCTGAGGCCGGTGGCACTATCGGCTTACAGGACTATGCCTGCCTAAGCGCTTATTCACTGGAAGGTGGAAGGTCAGGGTGAACAGATTAGCGTGTGGTGACAAGGCGGGCAAGACGAGAACTTCTACTGATCCTGATTTCAAAACACAAATAACCAGACAAGTAGAGAAACATCACTGGAGAAAAAGCCTCCTCAGAAAGACAGGCAGAGAGTTCCTGATGAACCAAACTCAGAAGAGTTTCTCCATATCACAACCCCACATTTCACAACTGTGAAATGACACATTTTTTAAAAAGAGCAGAGCAAGGATTTTTTTTTTTTTAATTCTCAAAACAGGGTGGGAAATATTTTGCTGGAAAAAAACTTACTGTGTAGATGTCAAATATATATATATATAAAGTTGATAAAAATGCCACTAAATATAATTTCCTTTTTGAAATAGGCAAGGTAATGTATAGAGAACCAAGTGTAAATTTTAATGCAATTAAAATATTTCCTTGTTGCTGTAAAAATGAATATTTCTTCAAGCATTGCCTTTTGAACATTCCTACAATGCAAAATTTTATATTATTAAATATATATGCAGAATAATATGTAGTGATGATGTGACTCTTTTCCTGAAGCAAAATGTGTCATGGAACATATGGCCTAGAACATTTGATTATGAGTCACCACATTTCAAGGCTGTCAGTAAAAATTCAAAGAGTTAGGAAGGTCAACAACAGTTATGTAGTTTGTTTTCTTGGCATAACTATTTCTCAAACCTGATTTCTATGCAGAAATTATGTTGTAAGTTTGGTTTCAAGCATTAATTTGTAAGAAGCCTAGAGAGGCTGAAAAGGAGATTATATAACTTCAGTAATCTGTAAAATTATTTTGTATGTATATGAAGAAATGATTATAATACCTAAACTACATGTAGTAGAATTTCAAGTTATGTTGAAAACTTTCATTATGTACAATCAACCATAAGCTTAAAATAATTCCAGCAGGCTTGCCGCTGCTTCTTTCCACATGAAAGGAGCATTCTTGGAAAATGACAGAGTTCCGTAGAAACAATCAGTAATTAAAAAAAAATAGGAAGAAAAAGAAATGCTCTACCATAGTTACACTCTCTAGAGTTCCAGTCGTCTGTATTGTTTTTCTTTTTGCCAACCTAAGTACAAGAAAAATAAAATCAGGCTGCTTACTAAAAAGGGGAACTTCATTATGGCAGGCTTCTGTTCACTTTGAGTTTGGCACAAGCAGACAGATGAAGGCAAAGTGGCGGGAGACCCAAGTAGAGAAGAATTTCTTGTGAACAGATGCTAAAGATCCTTCTCCCACTGGCTCTCATTTATAAATAAGTTCCCTCGAGTGATACACACCTCCTCTCTCTCTGCCCCCTCTTCCCTCCCTCTCTCTTTCTTGCTCCCATCCTTCCTCCCTCCTGCCCTCCCTCCATCTCTCCCTCCCTCATACAAATCCCTCCCAGTAACACAGAAGAGTCTTGACAGAATGGCAGGAAACACGCACAGACTGGTCAGGGAAGGATATGATGTCAGCAACCACGAACAATAAAAGGTGTAAAGGTGCTTCCTTCCCTAAACTGTTCCAGAAGTGTAAAATGGGAACCAAAACTCTTCACTTCCTTCTCTGAGCAGAACTGTCTGAGTGTACTGGGCTGCACGCCCCACACAGAGAGGCCTTTGAGAGGTTCAGATAAGGGACAATGAATGAAATCCAGACATGGGGACACCATTTTTAATTTCTATTTTTAAAACACCTGAGAAAAAGCCATGTTAGTTCTAGGTTAGTATTTTTGCCTGACTGCTTTAAGAAATAGAAAATTAGAAAACCAACAAGTTCACTTTGGTGCAGAAGCTGTATCCCAATTACCATTAATCTATCATGCCTCAGAAAAATTGAAACAGTTAATGTGGCCACATACACTTAAATTACCCTTTGAGGCAAATGAATAATTTTATACAGGCAAAGAGCCAAATGGTTATACTATCTTTCTGGTCAAAACAGAAATACAAAAATTGTCCAAAAAATCAATGTTGGTAAAATTAAGCGATTGCCTCTTTGTCCCCATAGTTAACAAAAGGACATACGCTGGGTGGGTGGAAGTTCCTATGGCGTTGAAGCCTACAAAAGTCTTTTTAAAAAAACAGACTAAGAACCAAAGTAACCAGCACAAACTTTCAGTATATAGTGAAACTACTTTAATCGCATCACTATTAGGTTCTTTCTAACATGGAAATGGCAGTCTACCATAAGGTTTCTGTAGGAAGAAAACCACATATCAAGTGATCTGAGTCATCTTCAGATTTCAATCATCTTCCCACAACACTTTGATTTAGAAATTAAACATAACCTTCAGTTATGTGTTTTGATCTTAGAGTGAAACTGCCATGCCACATTAAAAGATGTGGGAAGAAATTAATTCTCTCCTGCTAAACTTATCAGTGCAAAGCATGTATTTTGCTATAATAAGCACAATGCAGTCACTTAAATAAACACAGCTTATGAAAAATGATAGAACATTAAAATATGTGATGTCAATTTGCAAAGAAAGAACTCTGGCTTTCTTTTACATATATTGGCAAATAACTTTTTCATTGACTCACATAATGTTTTGTGAAAACTCAAGGCTGAAAACCAAACACACTATATCACAAAAGAAATTATAGTGTTAAGTAAACACAAGCTGCATACTTAGTAAGGGACAAAAATCATCATAAGCCCAGTTGCTGCAAGTCTGGTATTACTGATTCAAACAATTAAATGAATCATTATTACTTTAAGTGCAAAACATTGCTCATTATGGTGCATCTAGATACATTTAATTTTCTATTTTATGTTTGAAAGATGTGAGACATCTAATTATATTTTTGTTAAATGGAACAAGTAGAACTTTTACTTTTTTTTCTTAGAGGTATTCTGAACTTCAAAAGATATAATAATACTTCTTCTTGTACTTGACTACATGATGTCACATGAGTTGGGAAATATTTCCTTGGTCTGAAAGTTACTTCTTATCTCTTTAAGCTTACCATGCATTATACAGAGTGTCACATTACTCGGGCTATGAATGCAACCTGAGTTCATTTTAAAGACACACAGACAAGACTCATCATCCTACGGGTGATAAAAGAGTAGCCATTTTTTCTTGCTGGATAAATACCAGCATTCCAAACAGTTATTTTCTTTATCATTGGAATCAATGTAGATAGAAATTCATGAATTCTGAGTCAGCTGGGAGTTTCTGTAACATAGTATCACCAGACAAATAACAAATAATGTTGACAGTCTTTCCTACCACCTGCTACATTCCTTCCTACCACAGGGCCTTTGCATATGCAAGTCCCTCTGCCCAAGATACTTCTCCTTCCCCTCTGTGCCTCCATGACTCCTACCCTTCGTTTCAGTTTCACCTCCTCTGGAAGCATTCCACGCTTTCCTAATCACATCCAATTCCCATGCAAGGATTTACAGCACCATTGCTTCCCCTCTGTAGCTCTCCTCACACTTGGAACTGCATGTTTGCCTGTCTTCCTCAAAATCTGTGGGCCAGGTGTACATGCAGTAGCATGGTCCTATTAGCAGCATACTATTAGTTAATTAATGAATTAAAGGTTTTTATTTCAAATGAATATTTTCTGCAGTCAGTATTTTTAATGACTGCTACTTAAGAATATTTTCATATTTTTGTTTATACAAAAGCAGACTGATAACTGGTAACCTGATAATTAATCCTTTGGATATTTATATAGCATCTCATATATGGAATAAGAAGCAAAAGCGAATGGATTTTGGAGACAGGAAGCTCAGGGTTTGAGAACTCTGGCTTGGTACTTAGAAGCTGAGTGACTATAGCGTCAAGATTTACTTTCTTGGAACCCTGTTTTCTTGCCCTACAAAAAGTTGGGAACACACCCCTTCATTTGCACCATGGTTATGGTCATTAACGCTGGTGCTATAGGTGAAGTGCTGGGTCTACGGTGGTGCTGGGAACCTAGCCTGCTAGTTGTAAGTCTGCTTCTGTGTTGAGATGTAAATCCAGTCTCACCACACAGTGACTATCAAGTGAACCCGAGTCCATGCATACAGCATGAAGACCTCTCTCTGCAGAGCTAGCGATGAAAAGCTGCTAACAGGTAATGCTTCATTTGTCCTGTAACAATAATCATTCTATGAAGAAAAAATTTAGAAGGTTACAAAAATTAAGAAGTTTCTCTTAAGTATCAGTCATGGAAAAGCTTCAGGCTGCAAAAGTAGAAATAACTAGGGAAATATATCAATTTTCCCAATGACCATGGCTGCTGAAAACTCTACATTAATGCTTCTAGTCCTACTTTAATATCTTTCCCCAAGGACAAAAGGAGATGAAATGTATGTCAGAAATATAATAAGGCTAAAAATGAACTCGTTTTGAAAACCCCTGCAATTAATTTAATAAGTGGGCCTAACCTTCCATTAACACTGGCATAAATGATTTTATTTACACAGTTCTAGAATCTAGGAGGCACATATCTTGAAACAACTGTATTGCATTGTAAACAATTTAATAAACAGGAAGGAGGCAAAGCTTCCCGGTCATGGCTTTCCATGGTATATTTTGTCTTGGGTACTTTTTTCACACTGCAGCATTCTCCAATCCTCATTCCAAAATAAACTCCAAATGGTCTAAATATGTCAAGAGCCTTGTGCTATTCAACCACACCGCAGTTTTTGGTCTTCCCACATCGTATTAAGTGATTAATTCAGGGTTTTATCATGTCTTTGATTTCCTAATTTTTCACGATAGGGCAGTTACCACATTTTCTTTCAACAGTCACTTAGTGACGTGCCAGGGCTTACCATACAGGTAAATTCTATAGTGTCCTCATCACCAAGCAAGAGCTAATATTTAGCATCCCAGAATGTATTCTGTTCCCCAGCTGGAGCCCCTCAAAAGCACATGCAGCTGGATTTTTTGTTGCAGTTATTAAACAAAACAAGTTAAGCACTGTTCAACACCAATATCAGTGAAATGAAATTGTCAGCCTTCAAAGCAAGCTAGGCTTTAAGTGGGCGATGTTGCTATTATACATTTTCCTCTTATTATGACAAAAATCTGAATTCCCAGGCATCTCTTGATCCTGTCAGAAAAAATCTTACGTTCATTATTTTCTTAATCTTTATTTGATATATCATATTTCATTATCAAAATGGAAATACTCTACAATTTTTTTCTCACAAGTCTGTATTTATTGGACACCACGTTCAGCCTTACTAATACATTTGTGCATGTGTGTGCACAGAGAGAACATTTTCCTGCAAAACTGCAGCAAATGGAAAAATACATTTTTGTTTTTCACACTGTATAGATGAAACAGTAAGAGTCTATTTTAAGATACCTGAGTAGTCCTGAGTATTATTACCAATAAATAATCACATTATTAAGTTTGTGGGATGGCTAAAAGGACATTCTAAGTAAAGGTTTTGTTTTATTCTGTATTCAAACATTATGCTAAGTGATTAAAAATTATGTACTTAAAATAATTTGTCTTTTATTTACCTTTCCAATTCATTAAAACTTTAAGATGATCTTGGTATGGGAAGAAGTACTGTGGTCCTGCCAGTATCTTTGTGATACGTTGTGGAGAGAATGCTCGGTGAATCATCTGCTATTCACATTGAATGTCATTTATTTTAGTCTCCAGTTAGACTTCAGGAATTTAGAAAGTTTGCATAGAAATCTCCCATGCTAATATATACAATATACAAAATGCCATAGTAATATCTCTCAAAATGCAGATCTTTGATATTGCTATTCTATGTGGCTTAACACGAGACCCAGTGTGATTCATCAATTTTTCTATTTCTCTTCATCTCTTTTATAGCATCCTAATCAACCTAATTAAGGCTTTGTTCATCTGAAACCTCTGATGGCAATTTGTTTAACTCTATCCCACTGTGGTCTTCTTATAGGGAGAATTAAATCTGATCTTCTGACAGCAATCATGAAATGATCCCAATTGGCCCCAATTAAGCCACATGGCTCATGGGCTTCCATACAGTGAAGTGCCAAGTTCTCGGTTTCATTTACACATCATTCTCTACCTTGGTTTATTTTCTTAAAGCCAATTAAGTATGTGTCTTATCCAGTGGAACTAAATTTCCTTGTGTACACGAACTCAGGACACAGCGCCTCAAGTGACTTTGCAGTCCTGCTGAAGTATCCGGCAGGACTCCTGAAGCCATTCTCCCTAGCTACAGTGCTATTAATGAAAACAAGCAAACAAACAGAAAAACTTCCTATTTATTTACTCATGCTGAAATTGACCCACATGTATCTTCTCAAAATAATATACATGTTTAAATAGGTCTGGCTAACATAAATCAATAATGACTTTAAGTTGATGTATTTACCGTGATCTGTTATACAGTATCAGCATTTAGCTGAGTTTAATATTCTGTGTTTTTTAAACATTTGACAGGACCTCTTTCTGACCGTCTAAAAGAGCAGTACCAAAGTAAGACTTTTGAAGTTAACCTTTCTTACCTTGAATTTCTGCTCTAATTTTTTCACATATGCTCAATTGTAAGTTCTGTAATGTCGTTCCCAGGCCTTCCTCTGAACACAGGTAGCCTCAGGATTTAGAACTCATTGATTGTGTGCCACTCCAGGGAAATGGCTGATTAAAAACAGCCTCACGAGGAGAAGTGGCTCTCCTGTTCACATCCGGCTCATCTTATTTTAAACTCTAATACCTGTATGGCAATATGACCCCCAGCTTTAGCTTTGGAGTACCGCCGTTTACAGAGTCCTTTACCTTAGACGCCAAGGCAGAAGCACAGCTACCTCAATCCCAATATGACTTCTGTTTGACACAGTTTCTGCAGGCCTTCGTCAATGACCCTGACTACTTTCCTGTGAATCGAAACAAATACACTGTATTTTCTCATATCTATTCTAATTATAACTATCACTGATCATCTGTTAGTATTTGATGCTGGCTATCTATCACAGTTCTTAGAGCAGATGGATTAGAACGTACCTGTTCATCCTAATCATACATTAAAAACTGACATGAGGGTAGAGAACTTGAATGGATGCTATGCATCTTATGGGACATTAACCTTGATGGAACGCGTAATTCTTCTTATCACTTGACCAACAGATGTAATCGTAAAGAAAAATACAATGGAATCCTTAACATGCTGATGTTTGGCAACACCTAGAAAAAAACAGTATGCACATTTTCTTCCTGGGAGAGAAATACATACTCAATCATCTCAATAAGTAACTGTTCTCAACAGAGGGAGATTAAAAATACTTACTATAAAAGGCTGATGATTTAGAAAACATATACCAACCTCACAACTGACTGACTTTTAAGAAATGTAGAATAAATGCACTAAAATTTTAGTAAGGTAAAACAGACGCTGGGGTGTTGTATTATGAAATATTTCTCACTGTATTATAGTAATCTCCAATAAGATTTGATGTTAATTTTAGAGCATGCTTCTGCTAAAAAGGGCAAACCCTGCAACAGATTTAGTACAAAGAAGCTGAAAATATCCTGTGGAAAAAAAATCTGTAGTGAAATCAGCCAGCCCAAATCCTGCCATTACTCAGCACTGCAGTGACGTGCGGATGTTTGTAGTGGTTTGAGGAACCAGCAGGGGTGGAAACTCTACGCACTCGACTCCAACATGATTGCAATTGAACCTCATCAAAGTAAGAGCTCATAATTTGTCACAGAAAACAGCCAATTAACATATGTTAGAAAAAGGCTTCATAAAGATAATATATGATTAAAGACCCAGTGCAGCTGTTGGAAATCAAAACTATGCATTTGAAAAAGAAATCTTAGTCTGAGCTTCCGTATGGTTAAACTGATAATGGCTACTATGATTTTTTTTTAAGTAGAAAAATATAATTACAGTGCTTCTCATAAGTTTGGGGTTATGGCAAAGGAGAACTGGGTACTTGTGGCACTATTTACTACGCCTTACTTAGTTCTATAAATAGTTGAAGCCCTTGCCAAAACTCTGTAGTTACTTTGTTATAGTGCTATTTTAAAACACAGACCTTCATTGTGAGCTAAATGGCCTTCAGGATGCACTTTGTAGTTATAGCATTCCTCTCAAAACTATATCCTCCCTTTATCTGTGCATAACTCCAGAACAAGAGGGACTCTACATGCCTGCCCCGGTCACTGTAAAACACGCTAGGGCTGTGTACCACAGGGCTTTAATGCTTCAGAACTTTTGTCAGGGTTGGTGGTCAGGAAGAGCGAGAGTTAAATGTCAGAAATGAGACTAAGGTGCATGTATGCAGTGCAGGTCTTACAGTCTACCTGCCACAGCTTTGGAACTGATGAACTACAGGTAACTGTGTGTACTTGGTCTATTTGCATCGCAGGTTTTAAACTAAACTTCAGCTTGGACTGCATAGGCAAGCAAATCCTGGCTAAATTGACTTCACTGAACATCATGAGCCACAATCATGATTTTGAATATTACAGCTAACAATGAAAAAGTTTAATCATTAGTCACATAAAAGTTTCAAACGTGAGAGTAGGTGCCAAGAACACCACTGTGAACAAACAAAGGTCTTCACGAAAGGGGACAGGTTTGGAGCAACAAGTATAAAGGACACATGGACAAAAACCAGCGGGGGTGGAAATGGGAGGGAGGTGGGGAGGGCTGGGGCGGTGGACTGGAATGGGAGTAAAAGACAGAGAACTGTACAAGAACAACAATTAAAATAAAAAAGTTAAAATTAAAAAAAAAAAAAGGTCTTCACGAAACACATTTTAAAGAGGCAATTTGAAACAAGCACATCAACGTGACGACTTTAGAGGAGTGCCATAAAGCAAATACTACAGTAGAACAGGTTCGGGGGTAACTGAACAGGAAAGGGCAGAGGGGGACAGTGCTGTCAGGGAAGGTTATTTGAGAAGATAAGCTGTGAGGCAAGATCTGAACCACAGATGGAACCAGGCAGTACTGGGAGGGTGAATACCCCAGCACTCAGTCACTGGCGGTACAAGCTTGGCTAATCCATAATTTCCTAGACCTCAGTTTCCTCTTCCATAGAATGGGAACAGTAACGCATATATGCTACGATGAGGTTGAGAAGCTCAAATAAAAAAACCGAGACACATTCATTTGTGAAAAGTCACCGTGTAAACCTGTTTTCTTTACTTCAGTATTATATAATTTTATAAAAATTACAAATGCTTTAAAGCTTGGAAGGGATAATATAATGAGAATTTAATAATGCAAATTTTTACAAATTGATATTAACTGAATCCAAAGGTGTGTCTGCCCTGAAAATATGGATTATTTCATTAAAGCAATCCCCACTAGTTGAAAGAAGTTCATTTTGCAATGCTGAGTGTAAATAGAACCATAGATAATCTGACAAATACAATAAAAATTTTCTGCAAATGTGAAATATAGAATAATATTTTTAGAATTGTACATTTTAGCTCTTACAAATAAATAATTTTACAATATTACTAATATAACTGAGTCACTGGGTTAGGTTGATTTATTTCCTCTCTCACAGGGCCCAACTCCCAAGCAATCAGCACAGTTTGATTAAGATCTCTGCAATATTTGAAAATCCCACTGTCTCACTGTATGGGAAATAGTCACGTATCTTTGGACATACCCATCTAATGAGAGTAAGCTATCTAGCCTCAAGCTAACTAGATTAATTTCCAACTTAGAATGAATAGACAATTGAATCATCAAGTATTTTTTAAATTAAACAATTTTAAAGAGAATACAAAATTTAAGAATTATGAATATTTATGTAGAAAATTAAGAGTATAGGACAATACACACGTTAATTTGAAAAGTTGTAAAATGGAAATGTCCAATGAAAAACCATAGTATTTTAAGTAAGGGAAGGAGGTCAAAATTTCCTATGCAAAATAACATTAGTTAAGAAATAATGGGTATGCATTTTCAATTCTCCCTCCCCTGTCATTTATGGGGGGGGGAGTAGTATAAATTTGACCCTTTATTCCATCATTTTATTCTTATTTACTATTTGGTGAACATAACTTGTCAGGTTTAAAATAGAGTAAGCTGTATAATTTACAGAACCTGTATTAACACTAATCTACTTTCATTTGCAATTGATGAAAGGCCCTGAAAAAGAATCATAAATTAGAGAAGTTTTTTTAATAAAACCTGTCCTCTCTCCATTCTGAAATGAATCCTGGAACAGATATTTATTCTAATAAAAAACAGCATAGTGTTTGGCTTTACTCTCAATGCTAACCAATATTTCATACCGCGTACGCACCCCTCCCTCCCTATCTTATAACATGACCTTCGGAAGACTCTTCCTTTCTCTTCCCAAGCCTAGTCATAACTGCATACAAAGCAGACATGGAATACAAGTTTCTTCTATTTGTATTATTTCTAACTCCATTTTTTCAT
Organism: Anoura caudifer; assembly: GCA_004027475.1. Lineage (NCBI taxonomy): Eukaryota > Metazoa > Chordata > Mammalia > Chiroptera > Phyllostomidae > Anoura > Anoura caudifer. Next base: position 246,967 of record PVKU01000364.1, on the reverse strand, counting down.
TTCATCACCTCTCTTTATCTGTTTTTCCACATGTTTAGAACTGAGAGGATATGGAAAGTGAAACTGTCGCAGAGCTAGGACTGGAGGTGCTTTCAGATGAACAGAATGTTTCCTCCACTGGATCCAGGCAGGGCGGCACAAGACTGCAGGCTGGAGGAAGGCTCCTTATCTGAGTATGTCTACACATTCTGTCCCAGGCTATTTTCAAGGATAGCCCAAGGCATCCTTGACAGACAATAGAATACTATGTGGAGAGTAATACAGCACTTTCCCTGTGAAGAAGACCATGCTACTATGGAACAGAAATTACTGAAACAGACAGTTTTTAACCCTGATTTTCTAAAACCTAGTATCTAAAAGAAAGCACCCATCAGTGGAAGAAGCTCATGACTCTCTAGAGAAACACCAAAGTGGATGCCACAGATCACTAGTTCTTAAGGATGCTAACAAACTATTCCCCAACCGCCCTCTGCCCCCCAAAAGAGCAGGGAATCAAAAACAATTAGGAAAACTTTGGGTTTCTTTGCTCTAGGACTTTTCATAATCTTCAATATGCTGGATGCCAGAATCTGGATTATATGTAAATTTATCTGGGATAATCCTTTAAAAATGGTAGCTTTAAAGAAAGGAAAAAGCTTCTTCCCTCTGACTGCTGACTTCTGATTGCTGAATATACGGCACTGTCAAAATGCCCCTAATCAACATTTCAGCTCAGTGCCTGGCTCAAGGAAAATATAATAGCACTGTTGAATAATTGATCAAATAACAAAAAAGTATTCTTTTAGCTTTACAAAGAAACACAAACATGATATCAGGTGCAGAAAATTGCTGCTGTTTTGAAGTAAAAATATTAATAAAATATTTAGCATTTTTGCACAATTTGTTTCCAAAGCCCAAGGCACCTAGGAGTGGTGGAGTGCAGTGAAAAGACAGCTCTGTTTGGAATCAGGCTCTTGTCTGGAGTCTGCCACCCATGGGCTGCGTGTCTCTGAGCCAGTCAACTCCTCTGAGTCTCATTTTCCTCAGACATAATGGGAGTGGGGTTCAACTTCTAAAGGGCCCTTTCAAGTTGGTAAGTGATATAAATTCAATAAAGGTGTAAGACAAAATGAGGTTAAGATGCTTCTCCAAAGGATATAGTCCTAGAAAAAGAATAAGCTGACAAAGATGTTAAAAAGGCTAGAAAAATATAATTTTTTTCTGTATTTTTTTGCATTGAAGAATTGGTTTACTTCATCTTTAAACAATACAAGCAATTAAGACCAATGTTACATTATGAACTTTGGACCACTAATCATATTTAGAATTTTAATGAATAATGGCTACAAATTATAAAATAACTGTGGCATTAAAAGCTTTACATATATTAACCCTAATCCTCTTAACATCCTATGAGGAAGGCACTATCATCATCTCCATTTTTGAGAAAAAAATGAGAACAGAGAGGTTAAGTTATTTGTCCAGGGTCACGCAGCTCATATTAAAACTATAATCTAAATCTCTATTATAAGTCCAGTCCCAGACTTGTACTTGAACAATATACTCTGCTACTTCTCCATCCTGTGAGGTAATATTGAAAAGAGGACTTCAAAGTTAAAGTTGTATTCAGAAAATGTGATGTTCAGAGGGACTTAGTGCAATCTAAGAGGGACTTTTAAAGATAGTATTCTTTAATTCATCTCACACTCTCTTATTCTTGATGGCAAAAAGGAATTAACTTCATTGTGGTAGTAAAGGAATACAACAAAACTTGAGTTAGGTATCAGTCATTAGAATATCAGCATTTACTGGCTGACTGGCACTGTGGTCTGCCCTCCAGATTTCTACAAATGCACGTGGTTGCTTATAAGGAAAACCAGGTGAATGTATATGAGTCAGCACATATTATGACTTCTGGGAAAAACCATCAAAACAGGTGTCTTCCTGAGGATGGGTCAGAAGAGTCTATTTCATTTTTGATAAAGTTGAGAATTGCACAGCTATCTTGCCTCCAGGCTTGAGGCAGTTATCCGGCTCTCCTCAAAGCACCTTGGTTGGTTTCTAACCCAGACCTCAGCAACAGCAAGCCTGGTATTACCCGGGTCATTATCTCCCCCACCCCTTTCTGTTCCTCCTTTTGTTCCTCCTTCTCTTTATGTTCTCTCTCTTCCTTCTCCTTCATCTCCTCAAATTATCTACTACAATATTTTTCTATATGCAGTAGAGTTTCCACTTCAGAATTTTATACATTTACTTACTTCTTTAGAATTCTCTGTGTTTGAGACCTCTGGGTAGAATTGTGCAATTAGAGCTCTTCAAATATATTGTTTTAGAAGTAATTTTATGGCTATCAGCTTTATAAGACACACACCTAATAAAATATGCTAATTATATAAAAAGTTGACATAATTGGCAATATAATTGTTGAAGAAAAATCATGTACTTTGGTGTATTACAGATGTCCACACCAGTTTTTTCACAAAGTTTGGTACAGCCTCACTCTAACAGAACCTACAGTGTGAGGAAGTAATAGCTTGTATATTTTAAGCATATACCAGACTTTTCTCCTACATTCATAGACAGAACACAATGGTGCAGATATAGGTACATATACTCTCATTTATGTATTTATATATGTTATTATACCAGCTGATCAGTACACAGTGGGTCAGAGCCACTCAAAAATTCCATGGTCAACAATGAACATGACATCGAAGCCTGAATTCAATCTGAGAGGCTGGGCCATTCACTGTGCAAAGTGAAAGCTCAAAATGGCTGCTTCTACAGCTCATGCACTTTAAGAGAGTTTTTGGCAAACAGGAAGTCTCTAAAATTTCTAATTCAGTAAAAAAGGACTTGTTGGTAAATACTGCCTTTCACAGCAAAGAAACTCTGGAATCATTTTTCTATCAGTGTCACTCATGTCTGTCAGTGGATCCAGTAATTAAAATGTTCTAAGAAGTGTAGGGGGTGACATTTCTTTTAGACGCTAGAAAAATGGACATTAACATCAACTAATACCTAGTTAACACACCCAGTCATTATTTAGCCACATTCCTGAGATTCTAAAATTCAAAATTATGTTAAAATGTCCATCTTTTATATTCTACGAACTGAAAAACAATGACTATAGCACAGTCACTATTAAGATCTTTTGAAAATAACTGGTTAAGATGAATATTTAACAAATGTCTCCCTAAAGTGATTATGGAGAATTTCAGAATGAACTTAGAAATTTCACTTGCTTCAACCTGGATCTTTATGAGATCCACTTAATAATGTATCTAAATATTGCCATGAGGGAAAAAAGTAAACCTTTTTGGAAATATGTATCTATATTTCCATTCACCAAGGTAAGGGCAGAAGTTCCTGACAGTAATACTGGCAGGGGCCATGCAAGGTCATGTCATTTTTCCCTCCTTCAGATAATACCATGCTCAAATTATTTCACAAAGATTCCACCTCTCCTATTTTTAAGGCCTTCCGGAAAAGGAGCAACATAACCTTCCTCAGTAACCTCACTCAGGAAATTCTTACTTATAGCTAATCCCTCATGGAATACTTTATGTCCACTGTTCTTGCTCTCGCCTTTGTACAGAGAACAACATTTGGTGATCATGGCCTCATTTCACACACTTGAAGATTGTGCACTGAATTATACCTATTTTTGTTATCCTTTCCTTGCTTTACTTTCCATTTTTTCCCCCATCTTTGGGGCTCTTCATTTCAAGTCATATCTGCTGTTAGCTGTGGAGTCCCCAAAATACATAATACTCAAAAGAGGCTCCTTTGTCTATTCCTATCAAATATATACTTTTGATTATCCACACATTGCATAAAATTTTTAAAATGTTTATCTTCTCATTTATTTCAATTTTGCATTTTTTCCAAATTTGTTTCTAGCCAATTCTTCTATGCTTTGTATTTAAAGCTTTTGTTTCTCCTTGGCTTCATGATTTCTGACCACTTCTCCAGTTTACCAAGGTCAAGGTCATGCTAAGTTCTTATCCTATCTTTCAAGGGCCAGACTTTGCACACTCTCTTTACACAAGACTCAGTGGCATTTTAAAATTTAATGAATAAATTATTCATTTCACTATCCTTTTAGAAACCATTCAAACTTGTGTGGTTTAAAGAATATTTTCCCAATTTGTGGATGAAGATATCTTACAAAAGAAAACCTGAAGCCTTGAAAAGTTGAGATTATTCCTTTTTCTTCACACTCTAATTAAAGGTTTAAGTATTCTCATAAGACCAGTTTTTATGATGCTGTGTTGGTTCACACTCAGACCCAGAGTGTTTTAGGATGTATAACCAATGTATTAACATATCACAAATCATTGTGATTTTTCTTGTGTATATTTAGTGGTGCGCATGAGACAGCCACTAACTATAGTTCCCTGCACCATCCTTCATTTTTAAAAATGTTGTCACTGATAGTCACTTTCCAGTCTTTATTCAAAAATTTTAGTGATGGGGTAACATTAAATGAACATGTCCCAGGAATATTATTTCTATTATTTCAATTAGATCTTATACCTAGATAAATTTGCACTATCATGATCACACATCATATTACATTTCTGTTCAGAAAAACATCAAGGCACAGAAAACTATGGAACTTGCCCAACTTTACATGGCAAATAAGTAGTGAAACTAGGTCTTGAGATAAGGGAACTTGACTCAATATCTCAAACTCTCACTCCTCTGCTGTACTGCCACACGTATTAGGAGGCCTTACAATAGTCTACGGAAATATTTTCATCTTCATCATCTAGTTTTAAAATTTATGTCAAAGTGCTAAATCAACTGACAGTGAAATATATCAAATTTAATACATCCATGATCTGAGCTTTTATGTTAAGTAAACCTAAGAGTTTGATTTTTCACTAGAAAAGGGTGTTTCATGTTGTTTGTTTGACTTCTCCACTTCATCCTTTGAAAATTGGCTTAAAATGGTGCTATTTATAGCTTCAATATAATGCACCAAAAATACTATATAACTTTCTTCTCTGATTTAAATTTTATCTCAGTGTGCTTCTATTTACAGTTACTTCAAGAAAAACTTTTTCCCAATGGTTAAGATTTTAAATACTGTTATAGGGCTACATCAACCATTTACCTGTAATTTATAGGTAAGGATAAGATGCCTCTATTTTTTCTATTTGCTGTATGCCTTAGTATTGTACACATAATAAGGAATTCTTATCATATAGATTGGCTGACAATGAATTAAAAATAGATGTTGCCAAAGGTTAAATTTACAGGTGAATTTGATGAGAAATGCAGTATGCTCTAATTTACTGAACACGTCTTACCTAATAAATTTCTATGTCCTTCTTCTCAAATGATTCTTAAGGGTTCTATATATGAAAATGATTCACCTTATGCACTTATAATGACCCATTAATTGAAAGCAGCTAATACTCTGCTTATACATTCATACATGTGATTTGCAAAAATGTTAATGACCAGTGAACAGTTAATTTGCTTTAATTCCAGAAATTAACTAATTTGGACTGCTTGTAAAAGTTTAAACTAAAATGCACATTACAAATGATGAACACAGACCAGAACTGTCGTATCTACAGTGTCAATGGCTCCTATAGATGCTGTTGTTAACAGCTGGTCCAAATTGCAAAAATCCCCAGAACTGTTCAGGAAGAAATAGTTTTTTAAAATGGATCCATATTATGGGGAAAACGCTCTTCCTCTATAGTCATTGTTCATTTCCTGTATTGCAATATGATGCAAAAGTAACTCTAAGAAATTATGACCTGCTTAGAGGTTTTTTACTAAGCCAAAACTCCATTATATGAAATGTCTTTCTTAAAGGCATTTCAGTACATATATTACTAAATATGAGGTTACAATGGCAGTAGAATGTTTTTAAAAGATTACAACTTTACTATTTATCATGATCTTTTCTATTTGTTTGCCTGAATTTTCTATGCACCTCAGTTCCCTTTTTGTGTGACAAACTCAGCTGATATAGGAAATAAGCAATGATGCATTTGAATCTTTTACTGCAAAATCTAAGAAGTTGTGATAAAAATCATGTTTTCTCTTATATAACCTAAATAAATCCTAAATGGTAATAATAATTATGGAACTGAAGGTTTATAAAACATAAAATGATTTTCTTCAACACTATATTTTCAGCCTACATCTTCTCTATATATGCTTTCTGCTTTTTAGAACTTTCATTCTGAGCAGTAGAATGAAATTTGACCACAGATTTATGCCTGCAATAAAAATAAAATCGACTTCAACCCTTTATGAAAGTGTTACCAAATATATAGCAGTCTCCCATGATGACAGAAAAATGATAGCAACAATGCGTTGGAGTGAACTGTCATTTGAGAGAGCAAAGGGAAAAAAGAAAATCATTAAGGGAAGATTTTAAAATATTTTTGTTAGGAAAAAAGAAAATTAAGTGATAAAGTTCCAAAGAGAACTTAACATGGTAGAAATATCATTCAGATAGTTTATCCCTGCAAGGAGATTACCTGTAATGCTGCCAAGGTCACTGCCAAGTTGTATTAATGGCCATGTTCAGTATGTGTCAGTCACATGAGTTAGAGCTGCCTTCTTCTTCTTTTTCTACTGCATAATGACCTACCTCTTAATGCACACTGACAAATTGAGGTGAGTGAATATGTTTTTCCAAAATATAGATGGAAGAGTTCCATTCTACCACTCTTCTATTTTAATTGTACCAAACATGTGGAATGTTAAGTCTGGCAGGAAAGAGGTTTTAAATACTCTTTTCTGAAAATCGAACCATTTTTGAAAATGGCACTTTGAATCTTAAAGGAAATTAGTTGTGGCTGCATTGTGAATTTTCTTTCAAGTGCACATTTGCTTGCAATGCTGCAAAAGCACAAAATATTTTTAAATGTAGGGATAACATTTCTTTAAATCTAGAAAATGTCATTGGAACACAGAGTTAGTAACAGAATGATTTAGCAATCAATAGTTAAGCTTTATTGAAGATTTGTAATTTTCATGTATCAATATTATTCATCATTTATAGAAGAAATGTGAGAGTTTAGGCATATTGGCTTCTGAGTATACATCTACTGATTAGAGTGTAGCAGACATGTTTATGTACTTAGAGTAAAAACAGATTAACACATCTCCTTTACAGGGCTTATATTTAAATAGAATAAATCACACCCTTAAAGAATAAATGATGTTCTAGTATGTTATAAGACTCATTCATAAAAGACATCTCTATTAAAAATTTACCACTTTAGTCCTAGAATACTAATTTAGTCTTGGTTTTGAGATTAGCAATATATTAAAAGTATCGGGGGATTAGCAATTTCAATTCTCAATTTGACATTAGAACTTGGTATTGATTTCTTTGTTTCCCTTGTATACATTATTTCATCAAAACATTACTGAAATGATTGGGAAAGAAAAAAGACATGAAGAAGCACTCCACTGCTTATATATCAGCTGACCTGAACAATATTTTAAAACTATATGTAGAAAAAGATAGAAACAGCTGAGTACAGTGACAATTCTCCATGTTAACTTCCTCTATTAGCACTTTTTCTTTTTTCACTTAGTAACTCTTCTATAAAACAATGGCATTAAAAAAAGAGAGAATAATTCCAGGACCTCCAGGTAGAATTTGGACAGGCTGATTAGAGGTATAATTAGGAGACTAGATCAGACACCAATCTATAGCTTTCACATAAAACCACTGTTTCTATTTTATCTCACTTATAGTTACACATTTTTTGGTAATGACTTGGATCACAAATGCATTACAAAGGAGTTTCTCGAACTGGAAGTGGAATACAAAAAACTGTTATCTAAATTACAAAATCAGATTCAAATACATTTATAAAGTACATGAGTAAAAACTGGCAGTGCACTGAGTGTAAATAAATTCCATTCTGCAAACTTCTATCAATTATAACTAGTAATTGGTGAGTAACTAAAGTTCATCTGTAATATATTAGCTGAGATTTATAATCTTATTATTAAAACTTTTCCAAAGATGATATAGAATAATTTACTATTTTAAAAAAATTCCCCAAAGCCAACTAGCAGAAGGAGATAATGGAGAGACTCCGTGTGATTTAAAAAACCTAAGGACAATCTGTATTTGAAAGTCAAAAGCTATAGTGGTTGAAAACAGTTTAGGAGAAAATAACAAACCTACTTCCAGAATGTGATTGAATGGGTACGATTTTCTAGTTATGTTCCATCTCTTACTTGGTAGAACACTGGGAAACCTTCTATGGATGAAAACCACTTCCTTAGGATAAAAATTCATGTTTCACTCATTTACATCTTTCCGCATAGCAACAATAATAGGAAATATGCTAAGTGCTTTACATATATTATTTATTTTTGTTGTAATTACTTTAGTTATAAAGTAGATAAACTGAGATATATTTTGAAAACTGAAGCAGTGTAACTTCTCACTCCATGCTATCATCTAGTGATTTGCAACTTGGGTAAGCACATAAAAAATGTCATAAATCCATCCCTACCTCCACTAGCAAATGGGGTACACTAATGTGAAAAACATCAAGTTCAGATTTTAGTCAAAAACTGACATACTGAGGAATACAAATTCTGTTTCCAAATGTCATTGTTCTCTGTGAAAGAGATGGTTAAGACTCCCTATATTAGTGAACTGGTGACTTAGAGTTCTAGGTGGGCCATGTGCGAATATGTTGTTTTCTCAGATAGATACAAAAATTCTTCCATGTTGTAAAATATTTCTTAAAAGAATATATTAAGGCCAAGCACTTTAAAGTGCAGTGGACCCTTGAACAATGTGGGGGTCTGGGACACCGACTCCCCCCCCCCCGCACTTCTCACATAGACAAAACTGCACACATAACTTTCGACTCCTCAAAAACTTATCTCCTAAGAACTTACTGCTTATCAGAAGCCTTTTACAATTCCATAAATAGCTGATTAACACATACTTCATGTATTACATGCATTATATATTATATTCATACAATAAGACACTTTAGAGAAAATAAAATGTTATTAAAATCATAGAGAAAATACATTTACAGTTATTTATTTTTAAAAATCCATGTATAAATGGACCTGTGCAATTCAAATGTGTGTTGTTCAAGTGTCAACTGTATTTTTAATTTAGTGGTTTCTAAATCAGTTAATTTGAAAAACAATGTATTTGTATATAGACATGTTCCAACTGTCTAAATCTTAAGATTCCCATATCTAACTACATAGCCAACTACACATATTTTAGCTATTCTATTGAATTCTGTGGAAAGTCACTATGGTTTACTGTAAAGGATTGTGAAACTTGTTTGCTTTTAAAAAAGGGCACACAGACATGATAAAATACACTGAAAATGGATGTGATATCTGGTTAGTGCAAAATGTTATCTAAGGCTTGAATTAAAAATCTGAGCAAAAAGGCAAAAGGACTCATGGACATGGACAACAGTGTGGTGATTGCCAGGAGTAGGGGGTACAAGGGTACTAAATGGTAGACCCCCAAAATACAATAAAGATTAAAGTAAAAAAATCTGCAATAAAAGTTTCAACAAATTTATCTATTGACTTGTGTCTAAATGTTGTAACTTTATATCAGTGGGATTAATGATTGACTACTATTAAGTTTCAGTTTTCTCTGATGTTTCAGGAAGACGAATCTGCAAATTACTTCAGGAAATTATTGTTAATCAACATTCTAAACCTCAGAAACCTCCAGAAATTGTTAAATGTGGTATTTCCTAGTTCTATTTTATTTTCTGAATTTTGATAAGAACTTATTTGAGCCAAACTGACAACATAGCCTGAGGGCAAGATCTCAAATGCTTCCTCCCTAGTCTATTTTAAATTTGTCAATATGAATTGAATCTCTTAAAATCCCACAACAATAATTTTTTTAAAACTTAGAAAGATAAAGTCAAATAGTAAAGTTGCCATAAATAACTTTAGGATTTGTAGGATAATGTAGGAAATTATAAAATCTATTTCCCTAGGCCTTCCCCCAAAAAGCTGGAAAAAATATTTCAGGTCAAACTTTCTTGATCGTAAAAGTTAAAAAAGGTAATGATTGCTGATCTTTGTTTTGTGTCATGTGCTGTTTTCTTTACACATATTAACTCATTCAATCCTCACAACAACGTTACTGTTGCATTATTATGTCCATTTTACATAGGAGGGAATGAGGCGAAGAGGACTTCTCTTGCCAGAAGTGAGTGGTGGCTCTGGGGCTGGAATCTACACAGTGTGACTCTAGCCTCTGCCCTTTACATCATGCTAGAAAGAATCCAACATTTTAATGAAAAGTGGTGGCTACCTTGGTTTAAGAACACAATTACAAATGGTAACTGATGAAGTAGATGAGAGAAGGGAAGAATTTAGAGTTGGGGCAGATCTGAGAAGCCCCCTGCTCTCTGGGGCCACCAGAATGCCCAGGGTGCCCTTCAGTTTTTCATGAGGCAGTGAGTAGAGCTCCCAGGCCTCACGTACTCGCTCTGACTTTGGTGATCCCTGTGACATACATGCACATATCCATACGTGTGTGTCTGTGTGTATGTGTGCATATATGTAACATATACTTCTAAAACTATAGTATATAATGAATTTTTAATAAAGAATATATTTTTTAATGAACTTGGCTTTGTTTCATTATCAGAATAATGCTAAGACTTGGCTTTGTCTTCCAGTAAACATTCCCACATTTTGATATCAACCAAACCAACCTGTCTTAACAGTATTGGGTATAGATTTAGTGAATTCACTCAGCTTTGGTTCATTTTTCTACTAAGTTTTGCCTTCTACATGCTACCAATGTTAATAATTTCACATTCTGGTTGACCAGCTAGCTACCTTAGGGTGTAAAAAATCAATATTTACTGAAGCACACTTCTCTCTCTTATGTTTTAAATTAATGTAATAATTTATACATTCATAATGATATGAATAGACTATAATATTTATCCTAGGTACTTGAAACTATAAAATCTTTTCAGCATCTCAAAAAAACTAATGGATTCTAACCAAAACATACTGGGATATTATAGTTTGAAGCTTTAACATGCAACCAATACAATCAAACTCAACCCATAAATGCTTTACATATCTACATTACAGATGCTCCTTGACTTACCATGGGGTTACATTCTGATAAACCCATCATAAGTTGAAAGCATCATAAGTTCAGAATACATTTCATAGGTGCTCAGAACCTAACCTACTGAACATCATAGCTCAGCCCACCTTGAACATGCTCAGATCACTTACAGTAGACTAGAGTTAGACAAAAATCATCTAATGCAATGAGTACACTGTAGGTATCTGTTGTTTGCCTTTACGATCACATGGCTGGCTGGGAGCTACAGATTGCTGTCCCTGCCCAGCACCACCAGAGAGTTATCATGCTGCCTGTTGCTAGCCTGTGAAATGATCAAAATTCAAAATTCTAAGCATAGTTCCTACTGAACGTGTATCACTTCCATACCACTGTAAAGTCAGGACATTGTTAAGTTCAACCATGGTAAGTTGGGGATCATCTGTTAAATAAGTTATCTAACTGTATTTGTATTTTAGGTTGCAACATTTCCATAAAGATAAATGAAAAATTTAAATGGCCCAAAAGGATTACATGTGGAAGGAATTTTTGGAGAATTCTCTGTATTCCTTAGTACCATAAGGGCAAACAAAAAGTGACTAATATCTTTTTAGATATGATAAAACACTTTTAGAACTGTATATTAAAGTGTTTCCAGTATTCATTAGCAATAGTCAAATTTATATTTAGAAATCACATCCTTTTACTATGTGAGATTTAATTTTAAATCTCTCCTACATAATTTAAAAATTTAATTTTAAAGCTATTTAATTAATAAATATAAGGAAAAACATATTTAAACATACCAGTGGTGGAGATGAAAGTTGAGATGAAGAAAATACATGAAACATAATGAAAGAAGGTAGTCAGAATCATATTCTAAAGTCAATTCCTGTAAAAGAACATTCAAGGCAATGTTCAATTTACTTAAACACTGGTTTCAGGTTGTATTAACCATCATTTGAAATGAGTGTGCTACATAACAAGCAAAACTTCTGAACAAGAATTTTTATCATAAGTATTATATTTTCCAAGTGATAACTAAAATGGTCTACCTAAAGTGATAGCATATGCTACTCTTAAGAATGTAGTGTTAAAATGAAGCTCTAGCTAAGGTGGCTACCTAATGGATAATGGGGTCTTCTAGGCTGGACTTGTACAACCTTGAACAAGAGTCAATTATCAAAGCTGTGTACACTTGGTAGCCAAATATCTTCCATTAGAATCACTGTTCCATTAGCTACATAATGCCTGGACACAATAAACTGAAAACTGTAATAAGTCACAATACTTAAATGGACACACACAATTAGAAATTGCCTGAATAAATGAAATCTATGCAAAATAAAATAACTATAATATTTAGATAACAATATTATCACAACAGACATATCATGAAGATTGGTGGTTTAAGAGGAAAACCTATAATTTGACTATCATTTTATTTTTATTATCCCTACTACATATTAATGCTAACTAGAAGTGGAACAGATAAAAGTCTTAACCTTTGTTAGCTGTCTACATAGTGGATTTACAAAAGATAAACCCTTCCTAATGTATTTGGTTCTTTATATATTTACAGGAATTAAGAGATTATTCTAGTCAGATGCTTATCAGAAAACAAAACAAAAAACCCAACTTACATGAGTCGACTGGATAAAACTTGAACTCCAACCAGGGACAGTAAGATACTGTCTTTTAATGCCTCATAAATGTGTCTTTCAAGATCATTTTTTATCACTTACAACATTATCTTATGAGTTTCACAACATAAGCAAGAACCACAAAATTGATAATTTTTACATGAGGGACAAAAATCTGAGAAAGAAATTTAATTTTTTGCAAATGCGGAACCATTATTCATCTATTACCCACATATGAAATTAAGGTCATGGATAGCAGTTTTTTGTAGCTATTTAAGAACCATGCTTTCAGATCAGAGCCCAAAGTTTGAACCCATGTACGTGACTTCTAAGCTTCAGTCTCTTGCTGTGACATGTATGTTAGTATACAACAAAGAGCCTTAACTGACAGGAGTTCATGGAGTAGTGAGCAATAGCATTTGACAACAAGAACTGAATGCATATGAAAAGGAAGGATTTTTGGTTCAGATCAACACCATTCAGCCAGTCAGGTACGATAGAAGATCTGCTTTGAAAAGTGATTCGTTAATTGAGACATTATAAATCCTACAGATAGTATGTCCTGAATACAAAGATGAACAAAACTTAATTTCTGCCATCCACAGAACTCAATTTTTTACCAAATTAGAAAAGACACTTTAAATATTAACTTTAGTCCAAGACAGAAGTTAATAAATATAAAATAGGTACACATAAAGTCTTCCGAAGGTCAGATACAAAAAGAGAACTCCAAGGGTAAAGGCCCCATGGTTGAAGTACTTAAGTGTTTCCTAGGTCTTTCTCATTTGAATTAGGCACAATTATTACTCTTCATTCACTTACTGCAGTTAATTCAACAAACATTTATGGAACATCCATTATGTGTAAAACATTCATTTAAATGAGAAAGAAAACAAAGATATTTGAATATGGTAGGGTCCCCAAACTCAAAGAGTTACAATTTAAAGTGAGTTAAGAGTAACTTACTTGTGTATAATGTTTCCATTCTACAATGCTATTATTGTACATGTATCATTTCTTTAAATCCTTGAGGACCATGGTTATGGAAGACACAAGAGTTGACATTCTTTCTATAGTGAAAAGAACAAAGGACTGCAAGGAATCATGATCATCTTCAGTAGAGTCTTCAGGGTTTTACATTTTTGTTTCTGAGAACATATTCTAATTTTAGTGTGTATGTGAATATATTGACCCATTCTAAAATAGTTGTGCGTCTCTCCAACGTGGCTGTGTGTGCAGGAAGGGAGATGAGTAAGCAGGGTTGAAAGCACCATGCAAGGAAGTCAGCCCCAATGGTCTCCTTACTGAGGAAACCTGAAGAATGGACACGAGTGCATAAAGCAGCTTTGGAGTTCTTTCTCAGATGTATATTTTATTTTGTAATGGCCATTATTAAATTTTTGGACTTGAAAAGGTCTTGATAAATGCTAGTAGGTTACTTTGAGAAGCATTAAAAATATATCCCATGGTCAACGTTATTTTCTTAAATAATCTGAAAATATTTTTATTCCCAAAACAAGTTACTTCATTTTTTAGAATAGCATCATCAAAGTTTTAAGGACAGCACTACATATAATAATAAGATGATATGTTTCTTTTTAATAATTTGGGTATTTTTCTGAACTATTTATACTTTCTTTTTTTCTAATACAAGAGAATAAATTAACTAGTTGAGTTTTTAAGTAATTTAAAAGGCAGTAAGTAAAATATACTTCATGTTGCATGAACTTTCATTTTTTTCTTCACATTTCTTGAAAAGTAGTAGAATGTGTGAGTCAAGTACAGTCAAAGACCAGATTGTACATGGAAAAATCTGAAAGGAGGATTTTTGAAGAAACAAAGTTTAAAACAGCACCACCAACGCCCTGGCCAGGTAGCTTTGTTGGTTAGAATATCATCTTCATATAGGAAGGTTGAGGGTTTGATCCCTGGTCAGGGCACATACAAGAAGCAACCAATGAATGCATAAATATGTAGAACAACAAATCTCTCTCAATCTCTCTCTCTCTCTCTTTCCCCTCCTCTCTTTCTCTCCCTCTCTTCCCCTTTTTCTCTAAAATCAATAAATAAAAGTTTTAAAAAGCACCACCACCAACTCTTTGAGTTAAATTCATGAAGTATTGTTTTTAAACTCATAAAACCATTCAAGAAAGTCCTCTCTATTAACTCAATCTCAATATATTTAGGCATTTCCTGGTAATGAAATCCATCTTGTGAATATCTACTTTAAATAAATTCAATGCATATATATCTATTTTTGTATATAAGTGAATCACCTCATGTCCAGGGCTTAGAAGAGATTCTAATTCAAGTCCCAGCAATTTTTTTTCTCAGTTCAAGTCAATTCGTGTGTATTATCCACCTATAATATGTTCTAGGCACTTTCCCAGTCCTATCAGGAAACCCTAAAAGGAAAACAACTCCATAAAGATTGTAATTTAGGAGGAAAGAAGTGGCAGAATTCACTTGCTCATTTATTTAACAACTGTCTATTAACTATGTGCTTGGCTGAGTCTAGATTTTGGACTCTGGAAAACAAAACTCGAAGTTGGTCTGGGACATCCTGGAGGAGGGTAGCCCAGTAAGAGCTTATTAGAGGCCATGGAAAGAAGTATCACGTAGCCAATAAGGTTACAGAGTCCGGAGCCCAAATGCCTGAATCTTAATGCTAGTTTAGTTGAATCCTTCCCAGGCACTCTCCCATGCACACATCCTTGTAAATCCCTGTGTCCTCTTCTTTATTTTTTTAAAAAGATGTTATTTATTTATTTTTAGAGAAAGGGGAGGGAGGGAGAAAGATAAGGAGAGAAACATTGACTGGTTGTCTCTTGCATGCCCCCGACTGGGGACCTGGCCTGCAACCCAGGAATGTACCCTGACTGGGAATCGAACTAACAACCTTTTGTTTGGCAGGCTGATGTTCAATCCACAAAGCCACACCAGCCAGGGCTCTGTCTTCTTTAGTTTTTATTCAGCCGTCCCTTAGGGAAAACATTTTCTCATATGTTCTACATGTTAGCTAACAATAACTAATACATATTTAGAGTGATGTTTACTATATATATATATAAATATATAGATAAACAGAGAAATAAATGGAGAAACAGAAAAAGCTATTTAAAAAATTATAAACTAAGAATACTTGCAAACTTTAAGTGATATCCCCCAAACTTCACTAAACATCTAGTATTATGCTGATAGTTCTCCCAGGAAGGTGATGGTGAAAAAGTTTCCCTTTGCAGGAACACTGCATATAATTCTGAGGTATGGACGTGGTAGACTACACTTTGAAACTTAGAAACTGTTTTCATTATTCCCATAAAACTTCCATTTGCCATGTAAAAGAATGCTTTGGCCAAGCATTACTGGTTAAGGAAACTTTGAACAATCTAATTCAATTATTTGTATCTCAACACCCCTATGACTTCCTACTATTTTAAAAATTTTTATTGTAGCTGTACAATGGGCTGTTGTAGACACAATGTGAGAAACTAACCATTTAAAAATGATTTCCATGTAAAGCAAATTCTGGGTTTTTCAATTTTAAAACAGATTTTGGGGGCACAGAATATTTGTGTTGGGGATGTGGCTGTGTTATTGGGTATGTGGTGGGATGCTAGAGTCTACTTAAAAGGCAAGACATGGAGCAACAAGACATGACACATTTAGGCTCTTCCTTTAAGATCCAGCTCAAGTGTTTGCTCCTCTGTGAAATATTTCCAGAACCCTCATGCAGTATCGACTAGGTCATTTATTTCCTGTGTGTCAAAGAATGCATTATAGAACCAGCATGCAAGAAAAATAAAAAAGAATGTCATTTAGCATGCAAATGTTCCAATAGTAATTATTAATTATGGTAATTATTATTATAGTAATAGTAATAAAGTATTCTGTAATAGAAAAAAGCATTTATTTTTTCAAACTCTCACAGTATATTTCACTTCAATTCATAGCAGAGAGAATGTTAAATATCCACTGCTGGCTCATCCTAAGATGCCAGTGAGTTGGACACTAGATGATGCAATTAATTGTACACATTGGAAAGTTGGTCTGGAAGAGAAAAACTTCTTTGTGCTGATATGACATAGAAGTGATACCAGTGGCTATCAGCTGCAAATATATGTGTTCACTTAGGAACAAGGCCAAAAATTTGAGATTTTTTTTTTTTGTTTTAGTAGGACTGAATTCCATACTGTTCAACCAGTTATACTTTAGGGTTTTTTGTTGTTGTTGTTGTTGTTGTTGTTTGAGAACAGAGCAAACACATGGGGTACTATAATAGACACTAATACTTTCCTTACACAACTTGATAAGGTTCTCTAGTGAATTCCACAATAGGGTGTTTAAAACCTATAGTCCTTATCATTTTATTAAATACTTTCTGTTAGTAGAAAAGAGTATAGTTCCTTTATGTAATGGAAATAAGTTATGTTTTTATGGCCAGTTTAACTTTCAAATAATGAATAGAAATACCAAGGAAACACTATGCTCTGCAGGTAGGAAAAAGGCAGTAGTTTCTTTTACATAATGGAAATACATTGCATTTTACTAGTAGATTCAACCTTCCAATAGCGATAAGTGCCTGTGAAATGAATGCAGTGCCTTCCAATTTTCTTCCACATCCTTCAAGGCTAGAAAAAGAACAACCCCGCTACTACTAATGTGAACAGGTGAATAAATGAATTGAACTATTACTTTGTAGGTTTCTTTCTTTCTTTTTTTAATGGTAAGGTTAGTTATTTGGCAATGTCTTTAATTACCAGGATGGCATGCCTGCTCATCACTCTTCTGGATTTGTCTATTCCATATCCTTTAACATCTTCCCCTTCTAGAATCATAAAACAAAATGAACTGTGTTGTGTTTTGCTGAGGTTTTTTTTTTCTAAACTGTAATTTTTTTTCATCTTAGAAATTGCTGTATTTCAGGGCATACCTTTCAGACACAAACTTAGACCACATCCGTGTGCTGAAGGCAGCCGGGCTGGGCGATCAGACAGTCAGCAGAGCAGGCCTGCTCAGCAGAGCCCCGCCGTCAGGATCTGGAAGCATCGGGCCCCACCACGTGCGTGACATTAAGATGATCCACAGCAATCTTGCAAGACTACATTTTAAGTAGAGCTTCCAATTTGCTGTGGTTGGCATGACCTAATTTTGGCTTGAAAGGTACATTTTTTTCCCCTCTGGGTTTTACTGACTACACATTGGAGAAAAAAAAAATTATGTGCTTAAAGAGATTCTTATTCTTCCCTTTCTTAAGGAAATTTGGGAAATTTAACAACTGTTGGCTGCTGGCTAATACGTAAACTAAAGTCTTTTTCTAGCTTCGCCTACATCTTGACCCCTCATGCCAAATATTTCAGGCAGTCTATTTATAAAGTTCATCACTTCCCCTGTTACTTCATCTTTAGAAATGCCAATAATTTAGGAACTGGAATAATACAGCTGGTCTCATAAACCAGGAAAAGAAAGATTCTATGGAAGAGAGAATTTTCCTGTTATAACTTGAGAATTCATTTCTTTTCTTCTCAATTTTATAATTAAAAGGGAAGTAAATGCTAATGTTCCTTATTTATTTCACCTTAGTGTCCAAAGATGATTCAAAGTTCTAAAGATTTTGAATGCTAACAGAAGTTTTTAACTGACTGCACATTTCAATCATTTGAAATACTTATTCAAAATAATGGTATGTAAACCCATCCCAGATCAATGAAATCAGAATCACTGGAGTTGGTTCCCCAGCAGTATTGTTCTTGTTTTAAAGATTGTATGTATTTATTTTTAGAGAGAGGGGAAGGGAGGGAGAAAGGGAGAGAAGCATGGATGCGAGGGAGAAATATTGATTTTCAGCAACGATCGGTTGCCTCTTGAATGCGCCCTAACCAGAGACTGAACCCACAACCCAGGCATGTGACCTGACCAGGAATCGAACCAGCGACCTTGTTTTTTTTTTTGCTGGAGGACACCCAACTAACTGAGCCACAAGGGTCAGGGCCATTGCTATTTTTTAAAAGCCCTCCAAGAATTCAAATGTGAAGCCAGATTTTGACATCCACTGTAATAAACTGTCTTAGAAATATACAGCTTTGTACCCTAATACAGGTATGTTATAGCATTATCTTATGTGGATGTAGTACAATCTTGAATTTTACTAGTCTATCCATTTGTGAATCGATTGCCATTAAAGAGCTTCTCAGCTATTGCATGATGTGAGAGAAAAACTCATCTGGATAACCTCACTGACTCAATAAATTTGTAAGTTGCAATCATAGAAAGAAAGCTCTGCCTTTCAAAGATAAAACAACCCTTATAAATATGCCCCTTTCCTGCAAAACCAGCACTGGGGGCTTCCAAGGGCTTTAAAATTACTTGAATTTTTGGAAGGTTTCCAGTTGCATTAAAAAAATAAATCTTACCTTATGATATTTACTGACTTGTAAATCTCTAATAATCCACTAATTGAATTCAATACTTAATTTACTGAAGGTGATAATTTTCTAATTGCATGTGTGAGGTTAATCTATTTGAGATCAAACTCAGTACATTTTATGACTTCCAAAAAAGGAAATCCATTAGATCAAATTTCTCAATCTTTCATAACTAATTTAATTCTCTACTCCAGTCGCTGGGAAATGATATAATCAAGCAGTACAGCCCAGTTCCCTTCATCCTTCCCAATGTGAAACTGGGCTTTAAATAAGGAAGAATCTAGTTTGTGGAGGGAAGGTGCTCTACAGACTTGGAATTTTATTCCATTATGTAACTAAGATGATCATCTAACCACCCTCCTCACCATCCCCATCCCCACCCCCACACAAGACTGGATGTGGCTCATTTTACAGTAAGGCTTCCTATGAAATAATGCTGTCTGTTTATTTTAACTTGTAGAATTCGTTTATTTATTTTCTACTCAAGTCTGGCCTTTTCTGTCCTCTGATATGTGCACAGAAGCACACGTGTGTGTTGTAAGTATGTTTGGCAACATAGGATGAACAAGTTCAGTTTCTTGGATTCCATGTGTCTTATAAGGCCAGGGTTTGTTAGAGACTTATTCCCTTCTATTACCATACCTCATTTTAAAAATATGCAAGAGCCCTGGCTGGTGTGGCCCAGTGGATTGAATGACGGCCTGTTAACTGAATGGTTGAGGGTTCAATTCCCAGTCAGGACCCATGCTTGGGTTGTGGCCCAGGTCCCCAGTTGGGGGCGCATGAGAGGCAACCAATCAATGTATCCCTTGCACTTCAGTGCTTTGCTCCCTCTTTTTTCCATCCCTTCCCCCCTCTAAAAGTAAACAAATAAAATCTTTTAAAAAATAGAAATACACAAGAGTTTTTCCAAAGGGTATGACATCCCTAAAGCACATTTATCTATTTTTGCTTTTTTAGAACACAAAAAGGAGAAATGCCACTTGAATTTTTTAAAATTACTTTTTCTAAGAGACAAAAGTTGAGTCTCCATTGTACATAACATTCTTGTGGTATTCTCTCTCCATTGGTGCTATTGTCCTTCATTCCTGACTTTTCCACATCCTTGTTAAAACAGTGAATTGCAGGGGAGGGCCTGGATCAGGCCATCCTTCCTTTCAGCTGTGTTGAGGAAATAGGGTATGAGTGGGAGTGGAAGAGCAGCAAGTCCTTGAGGTCACCTCCAGGTCCGTAATGGTGAGGTTTTCTGTCATATCAGAGAATGGAAAGGGAATTAACTAGACTTTTCCTACTTTTGGTACCATCTTCATTGCTTCATTAGCCGCCCCCAATTTCAACAGAACCTATAACCCTGGGCAAGGCCTGCATGGGGAGGCAAGGTTGAGAATATGGGAGTTCATATAAGAAACTCGTTAAAATCTGTTATGTTGTCAGAGGGGAGAGGAATAAAAAAATTCTCTTTTCCAGAACACTGGCAGGATTTGACTCATCATTTAAGACTCACCTTAGGTGTCCCTTCTTCTACTGAAGATTGACCTGACCAGACATCTCCCGAAAAAGTTGAACATTCCATCAATTGAATATCCACTTTACCTACAATATACCTGCAGTGTAGCTTTTATCACCGTTACATTCATAATTGCATCTGGCATGTCCATCCCCCTCATCAGACTGAAGCCCTGGGAGGCACAGACTCCATCTTTCACTTTTGTATCCCTAACATCTAGCAAGCCACCTCCTATTACAGACTCAGTGAATGAACTGACTAATAAATTTGTAGTGGATGTCTAAAGGGAAAGTTTTGGAGAACAGCAGTAGACATTTTATGGGCACTTGCCTAAGATAGTTTTCAAGTTGTATGCTTATTTGTTTCTTTAACATGGAATTGTATGAACAAAGTTCCAGATTTATATCTATCTTCTAAATACTGGTTTTCACCCAGGCTTCATCTTAAAATCACCAGGCAGCTTTGAGAAACAGCAATGCCTGGATGTTAGTCCAATTTAATTCATATCTTGAGGTGGGACCTCAAGATTTATTTATTTTGAGAGAGAGAGGAATGGAGGGAGCAAGCAAGGGAGAGGAACATCAGTGTGCAAGAGAAACATCCATTGGCTGCCTCTTGCACCCCTCCAACCAGGGACCTGGCCTGCAACCCAGGTATGTGCTCTGACTGGGAATCGAACCAGAGACTTTTTGGTCTACAGGCTGGCACTCAATCCACTCAGCTACACCAGCCAAGGTTTGACATCAATATTTTTAAAAGCTTGCCATATAGCCAGGATTGAGAACCACTGCTTGAAACTAATTATAAGAAGGACATGTCACTTCACATATACCCAAGATCAGTTACAGTTT
Source organism: Anoura caudifer (assembly GCA_004027475.1). Lineage (NCBI taxonomy): Eukaryota > Metazoa > Chordata > Mammalia > Chiroptera > Phyllostomidae > Anoura > Anoura caudifer. Next base: position 225,473 of record PVKU01000364.1, on the reverse strand, counting down.
GCATTTTTTGAATGGATTCCATTTGGGAAAACTGTTAGTTGATTTTAGTCTTTGGATAATCAAAATTTTGAAAAGGCTTTCAAAATGCAGTATTAGCTACATCACAACCTTCTGAAAATATTACTAATAATTTTATGTAATTATCCTTTATAGAATTAGCCTACAGCTATGACTTCCTCCTCAGTCTTTGGGTAATCCAGGCCTTTATAGTGAATACTTGTTTCCTGTATATTTAGAACTCAAATGGATACTAAATATAGATCTGGTGTTTTGTGGAGTCTTAAGAGTGTGCTTTACAGCTGGAAGGTTCCAAAGAGGGAATTCAAATAATATAGTCAAAATCACATTAGGAAGTAGACATAACTAGCTTCAGTGGTTTTGTTAGAGAGAAAGGAACACTGAGCATCACCAGTGGCACTTAATATTGCATAAAATAAACAGAATTCCCCTCGCCAGTGGGCGCCTCAATGTGATGTGGAGGCTATTTATCATTGCAACCAATTAATTTCAAATTAGACATCTAATTCCTAAACCATGAAGTCACATTTCTAATAAAAAGCACTTTTAAATACAAAGAACACAGGTTATTTTGGTGTTTGCATGGTAATCCCAATAAGCATTCGCTTCTCTTCAACAATATAAAATAAAGTAGAACCAAATGTAGTTACTAAAATTCACTGTGGAAATTTGGCAAGGAATCCATGATTTTAAAGATATGGTAGCTATTAATTTTGATGTCCAAAGCATATACATTTGGTAGTTCGTAAGTATCCGAGTCTTGTTTGATCTCTGACCAGCCTCTCTGTCCTTACTGCTAGTCAAGGACATAGTAATGCTGCTATGAAAAAAACAAGAAAAGTGTGACATGAACAAGAAAGCTCATGATATTTCTCATAGCAAAAATTCCAAATGTGATCCTTTTCCTTTTCTTTTTTAAAGTCCTCACCAGAGAGTCTATTGGTTGCCTCCTATATGCGCCCCAATTGGGGCTCAAACCCACAACAAGTGCCCCAACTGGGAATCAAACCCAAACTTTTGGTGTGCATGAGGGATGATGCTCCCACTGAGCCACCCAGCCAGGGCTCCTTTCCTTTTTTTAAAAGTCCTTTTACTGAACACAGAAATATTCAGTTAAAAAATCACAAGCCATGCATCTGATGAATAAACTTGATATAGCATTTCCTAGTTTTCAGATATAATGCAAGTTGTTCTAACTTGTCAGTATTTATTCCATATCTATCTCTGGTTTTAAGTTTTTGTTGTTTTTCTCTGTTTCAACTACAAAGAGAAAGTTAAAAAAGTTATGCGTCAATTCAAATTCTCCAGAGTATCTATCTGTACTTATTAAATTAACTAACTCCTGAAATCCATTTAATATTCATTTATATACAAGAAAACAGGACCCATATATGAGGTCTTTCCAGAAGGTATCCAGCCATGTAATATGAAAAATAGACACATTTATTAAAGAAGATACAAGAAACACTGTATATAGGACCATGCCACCTCAGTCCCTTCAAAGTAGGCACCTTGAGACACAGTTCTCCCAGTCACCATCAGCTGCCCCTTGTATTTTCCTGGATCTCATCAACAGTCTGAAATTTCTTCCCTTTCAAAGGTGATTTTAGTTTTGGGAAAAGGCAGTTGCAGGGTGCCAAATCTAGGCTATAGGGTGACTGAGTCACCTGGATGATTTGATGTTTTGCCAAAAAAGACTAAAAGACGTGATGTGTGAGTGGGTGCACTGTCGTGATGAAGCTGCCAATCACCAATTGCCCATATCTGTGGCCTTCTGAATCATCCAAATAGTTTCTGTGGAGGAATGTTCAAGCTTAATGCAAAATTTGATGCAGATTCATTGTTCTGGTCATTCAGTCATTTTGAATGTGACGGCCACACAGTACACATGTTCATTCAACAGCATCTACCACCCCCACTGACTAGTGCAGTGAAGTTGTCATTGTTTGCACGTGTGCTTTCCAGCCCACTCTCTTTGGCTGCCGGGTTAAATTGAGGCCACGCAAACCATTCTCGATATATTTACAATGGCTCAACTTTTTCTGGACAGAATATATATATATATATTTCCCCACCTCCAGGTTAACAACATTGAACTGTACCAGAGATCAAGAATTAGTTCACTTCTCTTTTAAAAACCATAAAAACATATCACACAAACTTAGTTTTAAAGATGTCATTCTGGAGTTACTATTTTTCCCCAAGATGCCTTGTGAATTTAAGTTTCTATAATTACATCATTTTCTTTTTCTTGTCTAATTGCTGAGATAATGTGTGTGAGATTTTGGCTTAGTTGGTAAAACTGTAGACTCTGGAGACTGTCTGTGTTTCAGGTTCTAGCTCTGCCATCAGTGAAGTGGATAACTTCAGGCAAAATGCTTAAACATTTTTGCCTTAGATTTTCATCTGTAAAATGGGGATAGTAACAATGCCTTTTTCATTCAAGGAATAAATGAGTTAATGCATGTAAAGCCTCAAGCCCTTAGAACGGTGCCCAAATATATAGTGAGCCCTCAAAAAGTGTTAGCTGTGATTGTTACTATATAAAAGTAGATGTAATTAATAATACTTTCTAATTAACAATCCACATTTTCACACATAACAAAAATTATTAGAATTATTAGAGATGTCTTGAGTAGTGATGCTGGATAAAATAAAAGTGGAATTTCTAATTCATAGTTGAAAACATTAGTTACATTTATAGATCAGTCTTACTTCCAACCACTAAGTCAGCAAGAGTTGAAAACCAACTGGTCAACATGTGCTCATGCAGAAGGAAAAAGGAGAAGACTGTCTGCATTCCCTAAGGAAAGCCGTTCTGGTCATTGCAGTCCAACCTATCATTACCTATGCAGTAAGACTCTTTGATGGGCTTCACAGTCTATGAATAATACATATTTTGGGGACAGATTCACAAGAAATAGTCTGCTTTTGTTACAAAAAGACCCGTGACTAAGCAAATGCAAAGAAGGCAATACCTCCCAACCACAAAAGAGGGTGGGACCCACATTGGAAATTGAGGCAACTGGCAAAATTCAAAAAAAGTATTTTTGAGATAAACTGGCCCCATTGTTCATATCCTAGAGAAGCAGAAAACTTCAAGTTTCAAAAATACTCTTCCCTTAATTTTTAAAAATAAAATTAGAAGAAAATCTGATTATTTCATTATCAGGCATTAAAAATATAAGAGCCTACCATTTTAGAAGATCTGGTATTTAAAAATACTTCACAAGGTAAATGGTATTTACAAATCTTCTTTAAGTTCTATGAATCTCACTAAGAGGAGTAAGCTCCCCCTATTCCCCATCCAATGAAATTTAGGATTATAGTAACACTTTGAATAATAAATGCAGTAGAGGATTTTCAAGATTACATTCAGGGTAAGTACAATTAATTTTGCCCATGGAGTTTTGTCTCAAAATGGTGTTGCGCATGTATATTCATTAGAAAAAAAAAAAAAAAGATTTTGGTTGTTCTCCGTGACCGTTTCTTTACTACTGGAGGTAGTAGTTACGAAGGTTCAGTCTACCATTGTCATGTACGAGGGCAAATCTCTCCCTCCTCACTGCTGACGGCTTGGAGTGGAAGAGTAGGAAGCTCTCATATCCCATGGGATTCCACCAAACATTTTTTCAGTTCACCACCTATGATTCTTGGTATAGACTTTTTATCCCAAGAACAAATGGTCAAGATTACCAAAACTAAACACGTTCATGTACCTATAGACTAGTTAAAAGGTAAAGTTATCTGACAGATAAAGTCATGGATAAATTAAAATATTGCCAGGAGGAAGTGAATTGCAGAAATGTCCTTTATCACTCATCTTAAACATATGTACCCTGTTTATGTCATCAAAAACATTTCAAAATAAACTTATGACAGCTGTATACATTTCTATATTTAAAATATAGTGGAAAGGAATTCACCTTTCTTTAGGAATTAAAAAACTTACTACAACAATCATCTGATACAACTCAAGACAAGATAATTTAGCAGTTAATATGTATGATGTGACAACAAAGCCAATAAAGTCCAAGTAAATTATTTTTTTGCTAAAATGTGAAAAGCTGTTTCAAAAAAAGATGTTAATGTACATGAGTATTGCTTATTTATCTATGTGACAATATATGTTCTGACAGAAATTATGCCTTAAAATGTATTTCATAAATTTTCTTTACGAAGAAATACAATAACTAGTTATCCTATATATAATTAATGTTTACTTTGTATGTGGTTATTCATTAATATAGTTGCTGAATCTTCATTTTTAGCTCATGTGAATTATAACTGTGGTAAAATTGCTTAATTTTCCTGAAATTTGAGTTGCTTTCATGTCAAAAATATTTCAAAAATCTAAAATTAGCACATACATACATTTAAAAATCTTCAGTTCTGGGAGATATTTAAATACCATGATCTGTATACAAAATATAAATGTGCCCATTATCTATCTGCATGTGCACATATATTCACTATGTACTTACTACACATACTTAAAACTTAAAATTCTTTGCTAACTTATTAAGCTCATTATTTCAGGAATGAATGCAGGTTTCCACTGCTCATTTTTTTCATTTATATAAGACCAGAGAAATTGTTTGCCATAAAGGAGACAACAAAAAATGAATTTTTACTTAGAATACTTGGTAGGAATAGAGACACCTTAATAAATGAAAATCAAGTTCAGAAATATTTACCTACTATGATTTTAAAATGTGAACATCTACAAAGAAAAATATCACATTATTTTCAGAGAGCATAGAGTTTATTGTGTCTCTATAGGATAAGATCGTTTAACTGCTTTTGGTTTAATTTAATGGTGTCAAACACTTAAAAAAAATCCATATTATCTATGAAGTCAAACAACTGGTATGTATGACTGTACCCTAAACAGTATATCACAATATTTTAAAAGAAAGCTTTGATTTAAGTAGGAAAGTAGGTTTGTTTTTAGCAAGAAGTATGTATTTACTGATTATGAAGGAAATTTTGTAATGGGAAATTTGTTTTTTCATAAAAAATATTTGGTTGATTTTAAACATTTCTACAAAAATCTACTCAAATTTAATATAATACATATTTCTCATCATTAAAAATGTTTGTGAACTTTTAAAATTTATTTCTAATGGAAAGTAAATTTTTGGTCAAAAATGTGTTCAAAAGCAAGCTTTTGGTCTACCAATGTTGTGAAAGTTTCTTAGAAACCTCTTAAAGGCCGAGTACAATAAAATGAGGGCGATGCATATATTCTCAGTTACTCTTTAAAAAAAAACCTGTAAAAGTGACTATAGTGGCATGTTCTGACACATTCTTTTCATAAACCGAACCCTGTTAGTGACAGCAGAACAGATTGTGTGCATCTGCTGGGAATGAGCCAGATGACAGTGGAAAAACGCACATGGATACCTTGGCACAGCAAATAAAAAAATGGAGAAAAAAGGACCTGGAAGAGAAAGTGCTTAACTTTAATTGAAACATTCTTTCCAACATGATGAACTTCATCCAACCACCTCTTGTAGCCTGTCAATTTTACATATAAGAATGTGTTTTAAAAGGGCCCTTTGTAAATTAGAGCTGTTTTATCTTCTCTTAGCACTAAATATTGACTTAGGCTTTGGAATATTTCTTCAAATTATGGCAAATGTAATAAGATTTAAGGTAGAAAAAGAGGCCAAACCACTCTACCACAGTCTGGTGCAAGAAGGTTGAACTTCCAAAACCTTTTCAGGTTCAAGTCAAATTTAAATATCTGGGTTAAGTTTTGAATTATGTGGGTGTTTTACTGCCACATACTAGAGATGCCACATTCAAATATTCTGCAAATGTGACTATTATAAATGCTGCTTGCATTCAATAGTGCTACATTATTTCACTTTATGCAAATCAAACACAGTATTGTTTAAATACTTGGCTCAACAGCACTAGAGAGGTCCATACATAAAAACAAACATGCTCCTGTAAATCATATATAGGAAGTTCTCTTGGATGCTCTGATTACAATGAAAATCCATTCTATACAGTCTACAATGCAAATTTTAAACTGGAGACCAAGTTGCTTAATAGATTACTAGTCTGACTGAAGCAGCTGCAGTAAAAAAAAAAAAAATCTGGTGATTAACTGCCATTTTCCAGTAATCATAACCCTGGAAAGGGCTCCCAAGCAGAGGGAGGGGTTGCAGATGGGAATAATTCTCTAAGCCCATGTGCCTTAGAGGGCTCCATCATCTTCATGCAGACTTATTATTAATATTATTATTATTATTATTTTTAAATTAAAGCTTTCAGAGGCATCTTTGATTGCAGTGTTGGGAGCCGTCCATGCTGTTTTGCCATAGAGAAGTCCACTCTGCAAGTGTTTCTTGGGCTGAGCACTCATTTGCCAGGCATTAAAAGGGGGCTAGAAAAGAAAGCTGAATGCAAGGTGCACGCTAGAGGGGTGTTATTCAAGAACATGAGCATAATTTCAGGAGGTTGCAACTCCACAGGCTTTCTAAGCTTGGCAGGCCTCATTAGCATTACCTATCTTCGAAAATATGAATTTAATTGAGAAATTAGGTGGCTATAAAAACAAAAAGGTGGTAAACAGACTCTGAGACCAGAAATCGTCCCTTTTCATCCACATCTTACCTAAATTTGTTTGTGTTATCAAAAGGTGTATTCCTCAGGTAAAACTTCTTGCATTTTCTGGACTATGTTATATTTCTTCTTACATGAAGAAAAAATACTCAAATTAAAATAAGTTCACTTGTTCATCATCTGAAAGTTGATAAACTATAATTAAAATGAACAATCCCTCAAATCTGGAAAATAAAAAAAATGACAAAAGAAATGCCATTTACTTACTTTTTAACTATTCAAATAAAAATAAATTTTATCTGTAATTAGTAAATACAATTCATTTGTTCAACAAATATTTATAGAAAATGTATTATTTGCAAGGGGGACTGTAAAGAAATAGAAAGATGACACTCAGTCTTCATTAATATTATTCATTCTTACTGCATACATTGAAAATTATGTAGTAAGAAATATTAATATATCTTTCAAATGTGGATAATACTAATGTTAAAGAAAAAAAACCTTTAGAATTCCTGGTGTGGCTGTTTTCACTATTAAAACCATCTAATAATTCTATTCACATCAAATGCTTCCTTCAATCTGAACTTTTATTAAAACTAAGCACTAATTTATCTGAAATTCAAAAGTTTCAAGAAGTGACCTTTAAAACTTACAGGTTTAGTAATTTTGTTTTCTGGTTCCATATGGTTCTAAATATGATATTTATTTAATAACATCTGATTGTGAAAGGGTTTCATGTTCTTGAAGAAGTCTATTGTACTTACTGATAATTAACACTTGCCTCACATAGCATCAGAACTAGAGACTTGCCCTGACAGTGACCCAATTTTGACAGAATAAAAGTATTATTGAAAAAGAACTAAAAATAATTATTCCAGCAAACATTTCTAAGTGACCATCACTGGCAAGAAGATAAAATAAAATATAGTGTAGTGTTATGATAATAATTTACTAATTATTAATCACTACATTGTGATTTTATATGTATCATCCTATTTAATCCTTACAATTCTAAGAGGTGGGTAATTATATCCCCATTTTACAGATGCTGAAACTGAGGCTTTCCGGTGGTTAAATGACCTGCCTAGAGCCACTAAGGAGTAAATGGAAGGCAGGATTTTCAACCCAGTTTGGTCTTTGTTCTAAACCGTTACCCTGTATCACTTTAAGCCACTTCGTCTAATAGGAGATATATGTATAATTAAAGAAATTATATTAATAATGGTGATGAGGTTCGCAAACTCTTTGTTTGAAAATCAGAAAAACTGATTTTCTCTTTCTGTTGCAGTCATCCTCATCCTCTCATGCTTTTTGTCTATCACTCTCTGCTCTCTCCGTCCTAGCCAACCCTCCCTATACACACACACCCAAAGTGCACACACACTCACTGCACCTTGGACTTTTTGCCCAACATGATGTTTTCACAGAATATCATGCAAGCCATAACTTGGTTCAACTAGTCCAATAACTACTCCCTCCTGAGAATTCATAATGCTATGTGTTTTTGCCACAAATGTACTATCCACTGACTCTAAAGCTGCCAGCAGTTCCTTACAAAGACACCATCCTATAGTGTGCTGTTTCCAGATCAGCGTCCGGGGTTCTTTCTTGACATGGTATTGGGCTGTGATAAACCACATCAATCTCTCCAGTGTAAGGAGATAAGTCAACACCTAAAACAATTATATGACCTCAAATGTGTAGTCAAAACAAGTTAAAAGTGCACCTGCTTTCTCACAATACCAAATATTTTGAAGCAAGAAGAGAACTCAGGAGAGACTCCCAAAACAATAAAAATTGAGAAATAAGGGTGAGGTTAAGAATTCTTTGATTTTTGAAGTTATAAAATGAGAGAAGGGAAAAATCACACAGCGCTCACTCTAACTCAAGTCAAGAAAGATCAAACAGTCCTAGAAGAGACATTGCCCATTCATTTCAACCAAAGGGCCGTAGAGAAACAAGCAATGAGACTGAGTATTTTATGCAGACCTGTGTAAATTTATTAATGTTACTGTGGGAATTTCTTTTTTGGTTTATGCAAGGGGGAGAAAAACTCAACTGTGGAAAAAAAAGAAAGATGTAGTCAAAATTATTTCCCTAACCTATAACCTATACAGACTCTTAAGTGGTCTTTGGATAAACACCAGAAATGAACAAATGGATACATTTCTTTTTTAACAACCAGGTTTGCTAGTATTAATTTAGTTAAGAAAAAAAAATCCTGATGGAATTAGGTCTGGATTTATACCATTTTAACATATTAAAGAAGGGTGAAAAGATCTACTTTCTGGACCATAATACCTTTCCTTAAAGACCACCCAACAACTTAATGAGGTTCCCCAAATGTGAATGGAAATCACGCACCTTGAAAAAGAACAGTACTTGGTAATTTATTGGTTAACAGTTAAATTTAAAAAAAAAAATCTTGCCCAGAGAACTACCTACTATGGAACCTCCAAGAGATTCATGTTTTAATCAGGTATAGTTTTTATAATACTTAAAGGGCCAGAAAACTCATTTTCTATTGACAATTTTTTATCCTGTACACATTAAACAATTGGAACTTTACAATGTGTCTAACAATATTTGTCAACTCATAATGATTCCAATTATCTTATAGTGCAGGAGAATTCCAAGAAGATAAAGAAATCTTGTACCATATCCTATATAAAAGCAGTCTTAATGGTTGAATATGATTTTTAAATAGAATGCCTAATTTTGTAAAAAATAAATGTCAAAAATTACTGACTCCTGTGTATATTGATATATGCAAAAAAAAGTTTAACCTTTTTCCCCGTTGCTAATGAGCCTTGAAACTGTGCTGGTGTAAGGCCCTTCCTTGCTCACCACACCTTGCTCGCCGTGTCAAGAATAGGCCGTTGTGATCAGACTCTTAGGAGTGACTTTACACTTTAAGATCTATGTTGTATTAATTTCCTGACACTATTAGGAAACACTTGCATCCACAGAAAAATAGTTGCTTGATATTTAAACATAATTAAAATTATATTTCTTATCTACTTTAAAGAGAAAATTAAATTACACTTAACTATTGGTCTGATTGGTAAATTTTAGATAGGCAGTTAGCAATTGGTTTAGTGGGTCAATGACTAAACTAATATTTAAACACTACTTGTATAATGCTAAATCAATAATTTAGTATAAAAATAAAATTGAAACAAATGTTTATTATATAGTAGCACTTTCTACTTAGGGCTCCCGCTTAACACACTTTTGTCAGAGAAGGCTGGTTTTAGAAGGGTGTGCTGGCAATCATCTGACTCCACTTCACACAAACGAGAATTCTGCTATGATTGAAAGGAGCCATGGCAGCTAGAAATTATTTTTTAATAAGATTTTAAAAATCACGTTGGTAATGACTGAAAATGTAACTGGTAATTAAAGACTGGTTTTAACAATTTTTTACTTTATTTTACAAGGAGAAGTGTGAGCTTTCATACTACAGTTTCAAATGCAAAGAATATTAATGCAGATATTTGAAAGTTGATTTATTTTGCATGGTAATAGGCATGCTACTTACAGTGTACCTTTCAAATGAAGAGCATAAACCAAATCCGAAAACTAAAGCTCACATTTTATCTTCGTATTTTGACCTAGCAATCATTAAAAGTGTGTGTATCAATAAAAATTACTGTAGTGCCTCATATTGTGGTGGAACATTGCTATTTCCCAAGATAAGTACAAAAAACACACAGTGTTAATTTGCATCACAAAATGACCTAATATAGCTGGAATATAATGCACAGGCTTCATTGAAAAGAAACCATTACATTTTTCTCTGCAAAGCAACAACAAAAAAACACAGACATCTGATTGGGCCTGCATGGGAGAGGGTGGGGAAGAGGTCTCTTTCTATCTCACACCTATTGTTTCATGCATTCTCAACTGCTGAAGGAAAGGGAAAGGCAACATAGTAAATCCACTTTGCAGTTAATGTCTTAGTGATTTAAGAGGCTGAATTTTCAAGCTAAAGAAGGGATGCTGTTTCTTTACCAAAGTGACTGCCCAAGGAAGAAGGCCCTCTGCTTCTTAGCCTACGCAAGGGGAAAAGGGACATTACTTGGGGCTGAAATCACTCCGAGGCAGAAGAGGGGAAGTTTACGATGTGGCACTGGGCATGTTTCTGGTCTGCAGCCAGCAAGTTTTCAGTTTGTACCTCTGCTGCCAGTACCTGCGCTGAATATTCAAAAATAAAACACTACAGAGCTCTACCTAAGAAACTGGATGTTACAAAGAATTAAGAGTATTTCACTTTCTTTATCCTGAGGGTAATTACTGTTTTTAAAAAGAAAGAGCTGAAACTATAGTAACTTAAGGCTTTCTCTCTTTTTAAACTGCTCAAACTACCTTCCCACAAAGCCATTTAAGTTAAATGGGACATTTACAGACTCACCTCCATGAAGGTATAACTTAAAACATCTGCTTAGACACGTATGTTCTGTTTGGATATAAAGAATGTGGCAAAAACTGAGAAATATAGGGGCATTATATTCTTAAAATGTGTGTTGTTCTGTGTGTGTGTTCATTCATTAAAGAGATTTTGACTGCAATTAGGTAGTCGGTCCTATAAAGGTTTCCTTGTGTGACCATGATTTCTAAAAATAAAATGCTCCAGTGAATATTTCTGCTAAATAATCACATCTTCAAAATTACTTTAAAGAAACCCCAATTCCCTCATGTTACATTAAGCAATAATACCAGCTTTCCATAATAAGCCTTGGTTGTACACCTCATGCATGGTCAACAATTAATTAGAAGGTTAAAAAAAGTTATGTTTACTATATTAAGTACTAGACTAATTTCCTTGTCTGCCCTTACATATTTACATTAGTGAATCTATTTCTGATTTTGAAAAATACATAAGCATATCTAAGTCAAAGCTGCCTATATTTAGATTTAGGGAAAGGATGCATTCTCTTCCTTATCATTTTAACTTGCTGGAAGAACACAGACATGAAAAAAAGAGAGAGGTAGTTGTTAGCTGTTTTAAAAAAAAACACTTTGCATTCTATCAAAGGACCATATTCGTCATTTTTTAAAAACTACATGCTAGAGATCCGTAGTACCTGAAAACAATATATATGAATTTCTTCATGTGCATCTTATCTGTGACAACAAGATACAAGAAGAAAACCAGACCCGGCTCAGGATGCTATTTACTAAAAGCAGGTTCTCACTAGGGATTGCTTCAGAGATCAGTTTCTCCAGTCTCTAAAAACAAGTTTCAGGTACTTTATTTAAATAATTACTAGAAGATCTGCATTGTCATTCTTCATGAATAGCAACCACTTGCAGGATGAGCAACATTGTTCCATTCATTTCAAATTTACAGCATTAAGAATTAATAAAGTCTCTATAATGTCTGCATTATTAAAGAGTAATGATTCCTGCAGAAATCTGCCTGTAACAGGTTTACTGTTTTTATTGCTTGTAATTATCACCGATTTCCTTTATAATGTCCTCAAAAGATTCTCTTTATGTGTACTTTGAATTTTGTTTACACTAGCCACTATATTTTTTGAAATAAATACAGTGATTTAACTTGGCCAATACAATGACTATATAAAACAAATGCATTATAGAGATGACAAATGAATGTTAATCATTTTACCACCTGAAACCAAAACATGGATTTATAGAGCAGGGATCACATAATATCCATCTTAATAGGAATATGGCTTTTTTTCTGCAGTTAACATTAAAATAATACAAAGAAATGCAATAATACTATTTTGAATAATTTTATTATTATAATCTTATTTTTTACAATGGTACTCTCTTTTATAGAATTTTCTTTATTGGCACACATAAAAACAAATAACATAAAAGAACATTGATACTATCTACTCATTCTTAAAAGAGAGAAGTAAGGAATGGGTACCTCTAGCTCTTTTATCTCTAAATTTATGCCTCAATACATCTGTAAAATAGTTGCTATTGAATACTGGATTCAAGCAAAATTAATTCTAGTACACTTTATAGAAGTTAAATAATATTAAAATTACAAAACTTTCAAACATTTTCCGAGAGAAAGTTATCAATAATTGCTTTTAGAAAAAAAAAAAAAACTGACAGTTTCCTTTGCTCAGTAACTACAGCAGACCATTACAAATTATTTTTTTTTTCTCATGCTGTTATTCACTTACAGACTGCATATTTGCTTCAATTCTCCAAGGGAAGAAATGTGGCTCTTGTGGGAAAGGTCCACCCCTTTCTACATGTTTGCTTCCTTGAACGAAAGGAATACACCCCCTTACATTCTTTGAAATGTGTCCAACATGCACAGAATTGTGTTAGCACTGTATGATTGACCAAATTAGAGAATCTTAAACGAGAGTTAAATATTGGTAAAATGTGCTGTGTTTGAACCAGGAGAACTAAGGGACACATATGTGTACAGGTAATAACAATGAATCACGTTCACTCAGGCTAGTGTCTAAGTCAGGACTCTCAGAACACTTGTCTTCATGGAAGAAATTCGCGAACACTTTGTGCACGTGTGTGTTGTATGACAATTCAGGAAGAGGCCCATAAATGTTACAGGTTTCTGAGTGCATCCTTTGAATTTAAGATCCATTAGGGGAATGCCATTTCCTTTTCATAAATATTTTAAAGAAAAAATATTGAGAAACTAAAATATCCGTCTTCATAAGTAGAGTCAGAAAGCTGTTTGAAATCACAGAAGTGCAAGAATATTGAAAGTCTACACTCATTATCCTAATGATAGCAAACTCACACCAAAGTTGGTATCCACTAACTTCAACCTCATTAAGACAATCTGCAGGTCATGAGTAGTTATGTTCTAAAAAGTCTTCCTTCAATTATGTAGAATTATATACTCTCAAGTTAAGTATTATATACTCTCAAGGTAAGTATTATTTTGTTATTTTCTAATAAAGTGGAAGTGTGTGCATTTACTTTTGTTTTTTCTAAAAACTAGTTTTCTTTATTGAACTTTTACAAAGAAATTTGCAAATGTCAAGACACGGAGTAGGCAAAATTTTAATTCCCTTTTAAGACATTTTAGTGTTTAAATGGTTAGTTCCTTTGCAATTTGTTCATCAGACAGTTCTGAATGAATACAACCATATAATTTCCAGGCCTAGAAAATGGAAGCCATGCTATTCTGCCTACGTTTTTCACTTGGAATAAGAGTGAACACAAATAGTGAATATATAAACTGGAACTGAAGATAATAAACTTATTAAAACTTAGTAAGATATTGTTACGTTCAAAGAAAACCTGTAAGTGCGTGCCACAAATCCACTCATATGAAACATCTCATTCACTAGAATTTCCTATCTTATTATAATGCACAGAAAATTAAACACATAAATATTAATTTTATGTATCACAGAAGATGTAGGCAATGAAAATGCAATGTTTACATTTATGGATGACTCATTAGTGTTTTATTGTGTGAAACACTAGGAGGCATCAGTTGGGTAAAAAAGGACTTCAATTTTTAAAGAAGCAAGAAATTACTGCAGAGTTGGATGTGTAAGAAGTTGGTGTTTTCAAAATGTTATTATGTAAACCGAACTTTATTCTCTGAAATAAACTCTGAAAATGTCATATTTTGTTGTACAGAATGATCTTTATACAAAGTTCACAAAATATATATAATTTGATCAATAAACACCTATAAAGGTTTATTTCAAATATACGGATTTATAACTATGTCATTACACATTTTTATGAAGAACATACTTGGTAACAGAATAACATAATGGCTATTGACTACTATGCATTTTCTGCTCAGTTACTCAATACCATGAGTGTATGTTTTATTTCTGGCAAATTCTATTTTGTGCTCTCTACAATGCCTCTGAAAATGTCTACTGCAATTAAGCTTTATAATAACTGCTGCCCATAAGCAGCCAGAACTTGATGTCTGTTCATAAAGAAGTGATGGAACTTAAAATTTAAGCAATGAAGACATGTATAAAAAGGACATTTTTCTCTTACTTCAATATTTAAAGCCTGTCATTTGAAAACTGAGTTTTCCGCTGTTTGAATGGCTCCTGATAATGATGAAGCAACAGGGTCGTGGTATACTTAGCTAGCAATCATTTGAAATTGGAGTGTCTTGCCATTTCCCAACAATCAGCTTTTATCTTTGACCTATCAAAATAACACGTGAACTGGGTAATCCGCCTTTTGTAAGGTGCACAGACCCTGTTGTCGCTCCTGGTTTTGTGAATCGCCTCTGTAATCTGGTTTGATTTCCTAAAGATGACAGATCTCGGTGAACAGTCAGGCTTTACTGAGTGCAAGGCAATCCACGCGCCCATGAGATTAATGTACAGTGCTGCGGACCGGGATCTTAATCACCCATCCTGCCACGTGCAGCACACAGGCTGAACATCGGTGCGTCGATCTTTGTATTGTGTCCAGGCAGTAGCTCTAATTCATAAAATGAATATGTGCATTTTTATAAATTTTAGATATCAATTTGTGTCGTGTTTTCTCAGAGGATGTGCTTTTGAAAAATAAGCAGAACTTTATTAATAATCTCTCTAAAGTCCACACTGTGACCCTTAATTGCGTACAAAATTCTTCCATGCTGTTTTGAATCATGTCCCTGAAGCCAGGGTTCTCTATTTAGTAACTATTTTTTTGTTGTTGTTTTATGAAGCGCAAGTGTTGCTGCACAGATATTTCCCCATTTTTTGTCACTTTCTGAGATTTCAAAGACTCAAGATATACCACACATAGAGTTGGGAAATAAAACCACAAAATATACTACAATAAACAGAAGAAAGTTTTGAAATATAATGTTAACATAGGTAAAGAAGTTATTTAGCCTGTTTTTGTTTAAAAGAAATTTAAATGCAATAAGTCACTTATGAAAAAGATTTGGTTGTAATGTTATTGATTCAGTAAACTGGGGGATAAGGAAGACATTCATAGAAACCTGAAAAATATAAAACATGATGCTTTTTCAGGATTCAGTTTTGAATCATTAGGTAGCCTTTTTCTCTATGGGAATGAACTATTTCCCTCAAATTTTGAAAATTGAATATGTTTACAAAGAAGAAAAGAAGCAAGATTCATTAAAGTACTTATCATTTACATTGCATGTATTTAATGTGAATATGTTTCTATGCTGAACAGTTAATATATGTGATTTCATACTTTTAAAGTGTGAACAGCTCAGGAAAGGTGGAAGATTGACTTTTTATCATAAAGTGCGCATTTTTTATTTAACTGAAGAAACAAATTAATATTTAACAAAAGTTACCTCTTTAATATTTTCTTTCACTATATTCCACATACATACATGGGAATCGGCATATAAATAGTGTAATTAATGAAGTGAAATACTGCCTTTAGTAAGAAGTCTGGAAAATATGCCCCAGATACTTTGAAGTTGTGTGAATTACACTAGTAAAAAAAAAACAGTAGACTTTTATAAAGTTTAGTAAAATTTAAAGTAAAGATAACTGCCAACTATCATCTCTTTAACCTGACTGGTGGACCATATTTTAAACAAATATTGAGTTTAAAGTTTGTTTTAACAGAAATTTTTAGAATTGAGTTAGTATTCTAATATATAGCCAAATGTACTTTCCTACAAGTAGAAGATATTTTAGAGATGTTTTCCTCTTAAGATAGGATATTAGCTATGTATATTTCATTTACCTGTCAATTTCCAAACCACTTGCTTTAGAACTACAACTTCTTTTAACTTAATAAATAATTTCATGCGTAGACTGGGAGACAGTACTATGGTTTATTAACTGCATTATATTTAACCAAAATTGATGAAGAAAGAGATATACTACTTGTACCATATTGGCACATACTGAACATTTTTAAAGATTAGCCAAAACTGACATTATTTCAAAAATTAAATAAGATGTTTTATCTTCCAATTGGAAATTGTTCATCTATTTCAAGCTAAAATTACTATTCAATTCAGAGGTTAAACGGGGTTCACAGGTGGTCACATTCCCATGTTTTAGCAAGTCTCTAGGGGTTGAAGTTATTACACTCTACATAAACATCTTTTCTCTGCAACCACGATTCCATTGCAAGGTGCCAGTGAAGAAGAGGCTGGTCACTCTTTTTTGGCTGGTGTAATGAGGCGGCTGGAGTTCCCTTTATAGCACTTAGAAAATATATGCAGTCACTAGCCATTTCACAAGAGTTACTATCAGAGTTAGTTTCAGATTCACAATAGTAAAACCCACTTTGTGTCAAAGCAGTTCTCCACTGAGAACCAGTTAAAGAACTGGCAGACAGCCCGATTCTACTTATTATACTGTCAGCATTTACATATAAAGGTATTTTATACAAATGACACACATTCCTAAATTATGAAGAAAAATAATTTTCCCCCAAAACAACTACTGGAACTAGAATAGTCAGAAATGTTTGAGATATGAATTTCCTTTAAGAATTAATAGCCGTATTCTGAGGAGATAACATCAGTATTAAATATAAATTCTTGCATAGCATTTAATAATACTGTAAACATTGTGCCATATCTATACATATACCTCCTTTGTGCCAAACTTTATCACTGAGTTTGGTAACTTTCATCCAAAGTCCAAACAGAAGGCAATTTAAGTGATTTAACCTTGTTTGTTTTAAAACAGCTATGTATTTGACTTGACCTAAGCAGCAATGCCTGTACTGAAATGCCAACACTAATTGTGAAATGTATAGACTACCACGGCCAGGGTGTTACTTTTAGTCCACACCAATTAAAAAGCCCTCTATCAAGCCAGCACTTTGGTAAGAGAAGGAGATGCACAAAGGTATTCTCTGACAGACAGCCATGCTTTAGCTCAAACTAATCCCAAGAATTAGCAGCTTGGAAGCATAACCCAAAGCAAATCAGTCTTCGGGGTACTCAGAGGAGCATCTTTTCCACAGTGAACTAAAGGCTGAATCTTAAGACATGTACTTCAAGGTCACAGAACATTCAGTGAAAAATTAAAATCTAACAGGCTCCACACACTCTACCGTATCAAACATGCTAATGATGTGAACTAACTTCATGAAACTTTAAACACATTGATGTGACAGGAACAAGTCGGGAGTGATTTCAATAACTGATGGCAAACAGATAAGACTATCTAAAAAGTTACTTTTCGCAAAAGACAAGGAAATCATGGAATCTAACGAAAAGAATGCACAACAGCCCTCAACTTCAGCCTCCAAAAAGGCACAGGGATAGACCCAGTGCTGTGTAATATACTGATGCAGATTTCAGAGACAATACCTCAGGCTATTTCTATTTTCCTCGAGAAATGTCAGAGGTACTTACATGAAGGAAGACCAGATCAGATTAGTCCTTGGGATATTTTCCTTTCTTAAGAGAGAGAGAGAGAAAAAAAAATAACAACAATAATCTTTACTTCGTCCAGCCTTGAAGTGCTTCTCCACCTGATTCAAACGTGCAGCCACGGCGACCCACACAGAATCTTCAAAGTCAATCCAATAGCAGCCCGAAGATGTCTGGGTGTACGCGTGTGCTCAAGTGTCTGTGACTGCGAGCAGAGCAAGCAGAGAGCTGGAGATGATGTGTGTGTATGCGCGCGCGCGCGCGGAGAGAGCGCGCGCAGGGGAGGGGAGGCGCGCGCGGGGATGCGCATTCGCGCGCGCGCTGAGGCCACTTGGAAGAGGAGGAGGAAGGAGAGGAGGAAGAGGAGGAGGGGAAAGTGGCTTTCAGCGGCCAGCCGATTAAAAGTAACCAGACTCGTCCAGAAAACTGCGTCCAGGAAGGAAGTGACAGAAGACGAATGGGAAAAGGAGAGCCGCTCACAGCCTTTGAAACGTCGCGTAAAAAAGGCGGGGGTAGGGGGGAGTGGTGGAAGGATATTGGGAAGGGAGGCGGGGGTGGCAGGGAAAACCGAGCACACAGGCTTGGGGTTCTAAGCAGCACGAACCATGAAGTGCCTCTTGTCTTCTTTTTCTCCTTTATTTTATTTTGTCCTTGCTTTTGCCTTTGCCTCCCGCTGCCTTTCCTTTCTGTCTTTCTTTCTCCCTCACAATCCCAAACCGTTGACTCTCTCCTCGTGAGCTGGAGAAATCATCAGTTTCACTCTTGCAAAAGGGGGGCGGGACTAGACCTCGGAGCATTTTAATAAAACAAACGTACACCAATTCGCTCCTCACCCCTCCAGTCTCAACTAGATTGATAAATTACTCCACTACACTACTTTAATTATGTATATGGTATGCAGAATAAATCACTGAACATCAGTACCTCAATCAAGCACTTTTAAATGATAATTGCATCTTGGTGAATCAATCTTTCCATTCCTGACATTTTGCTAATTTTAGTTTTACGGTGGGGTAACGGCACATGCCATACGCAAACCTAATGACAATTCTTTATTGCACTAAATGAAGACAACACCGCGAGCAGCGGATTCCTGCTCACTGCCTAGGGGCGCCTAGGACTCTCGGAAAACCAAGTCACCGGCGGCTGCTGCGCGCTCGCTCCCCGGGGACGCTGTGAGCCGGCCAGCAGGAAAGTCCTTCTAAAATCGGGATCGTTCCTCTGACCAATAGGAGCGCCACCCTAATAGTTGCTCTTGTGACTTTTCCCCGGTTTGGAGACGCGTTAACCACTTCATTCTTCCACCGTCCGAGCGCTCTTGTGTTACTTACGCGTTGAAGCCACTGCCCAGGATGTCTGCAGCACTCGATTCCAGCGCGCTTTTCCTGCGTGCCCAGAATACGCGGTTTTCGGCCCTGAGAGGTTAGAGGGCTAGAAAGTTGCCTAAATGCTTCTCAAGTGTTAACTAATGTACAAAATAATAAAATAATTACTACATTTGAAATCTCGACCTCATGGCGGGGCCATGAACTTTCTAATCAGTTTGGAAATATTTACCACGGCGGCAGCCTCCTCAGATATTCCCCCTCCCTCCTATCACTCTATCTCTTCCACACCTTATTGGATTTTATCCAGGGCATTCACATGTAAACCAAACCAACTTTCCAAATGCATTAAGCTTCCCTATCCGATAGCTGATGACTTCACTTATCCTGAAGAGTTTCAGCTGCACAGGAAGCAGAAATAGAGACTGATAAGGAAGATACTTCTTACGTTCACGTTTAAAAAAATAAATTAATATTAAAGATTTAGGAAAGGTTACTAGGGATTGGGTACCTCCCTTCCCTAGCCAAATTACACCACACCCAATAAAACCAAAGATAAAATACAGCAACTCATACACAGACCGTGAAAAGACAAGATTGCATGCCTATATTACTGCAGGTTATGTAAAATGTTTCAAATTAAAACATTTTAAAAGGTAGAAGGGAAAATACACTGGGAAAATAAAAACATGGAATATTCAAAAGTAGACAATAGGAGTATACTGAAATATCTAGCTAATTAAAGTTATTTCCACACTTTAAAAATTCCTTTCAGCACTGTGTATTTAACCCAATGACTAGTTGCATTTCCTCTTAAGTCCTGTGCTGTGCCTCTAGACTATTTTAATGTGGGAGGACAGTGTGATTCAGAAAGCCTCCTCCTTCATTGTTGAGGCTATTTGATGTGAGTAGCTTTTCTCAGAAGAGTAGGTTCAACATTTAAGCCTATGCCCCAAGGCTTTACTTAAAAGGAGAAGGTTGATTTTACAGGCAAGTACAACTAGATCTGAATACTCTTCAGGCTTCTGGTTCATCACTATCAGCATAGCTAAGATGAAACTCTTCCTTTTATTGTAGGAAAGCATGGCAAACTGTCACAAAGCAAGAACCATCTGAGATAGATCATTTCTTTCAAATTGGTATCTACAATATATGCTTGCTTGTTTGTTTTCCATATAGTTAGTTTGCTAGTACGATGAATTCATTTTAATAATATGGCAGAAGTAATCTGTGTTAGGTTTTCATTTAAGTTACATCTACAACTCCTAAAAAATCCAAAAGTTTAAAGGTGCATTGACATTTTGAATACTAAGATATGTATATATGAGATGGTAAAAATGAATTTTTTCCAGATTCACAAACACCCTGACAAAACAAACCATTTGCAGAAACATCTAAGTTTATTGCAATAATGCCTGAAATTAATGTAATAAACCCTTAACAGTCTATTTTACATGAGCAAATAGACATAGGCAATTCATGACTTTCAACCATACTATTTATGATGGATCATAGAGAGTTTTTATTGCAGTATACTTCAGTTTTATACTGTTTTCTTTCAAAAAGAAACTGTCTTACCTTTTATCATTTTTAAGGATCATTTCACAATAAACTTTTAACCTATAATTATCAGTGATAGTACAAGCATTCAAAAGTATATATAAGTTCACACTGTGGATAATTTGAAAAAAATTTGTATCTCGAATGTATTTCAACTGGCCTTCTAAAATACAAGGTATTCCCTTCAGAAGATTTAGCTTCTTAATTATGTGTGATCCTAAGTTAATATTAGCATTAGTTTCTTTCCCATGAGCTTTTATGGTTGAAGCAGAACAAAAAGGTTGTACAGAAATACATAATAGAATCACCTGGGATTTAAAATTATTCATTGGTAATATACAAAGTGGTTAATCCAAAATGTGTTTTATATTCTTCTTTAAATGTTTCAGGGCTTTTAAAAAAAATCATCCTTATCCTTGCCACCTAACGGTACTTAGCTAGGATCAGAATAATTTCCGGTGTATGAAGAAGCTGGTACTAGGTACTAGGAAGCCTGGATCCTCTGGTTCAAGATTGGTACCTTGAATGTGTTTTTTTTTTTTTTTCCCCATGATCTCAGTTTGCTTATGTATTAAATGAATTTTCCAGTCTATTCCAGTTCCATGATTGCAAAGTAGAAAATGCTTATACTCTTTAAAGCCAATCAGAAGTTTGGGGCCTATACAGTTAAGTAAAAGGTGACATTCCCTTTAAGAGAAAATGATGTCTGGGATTGATGTACCATTTAAACCGGCTTTCTCCCCCAGTCACCAAATATTTCCTTCATTAAATAATTATTACATTTTCTTAAACATGTAAATAAATATTAACTTGATTTTCCCACAGAAGAATTATTTATTGACATATTAGAAGTGCCACAGAAGTTCCAGAGAGCATGATCCTCAGGATTTATGGTCTAGGGAAAGCTAATGTCTAATTTCTCTTCAGGGTTGCATACCAATTTACTGCATCCTCCTCTCTTCACTACTTCCCTGCATTGAATCAGCAGTCTACTAAAACTTCATGCACTTGGTCTGCCTGCTTTTAAGCTTGGCCCGTGCTGGGTGTAGCTCTTGAAGTGAGCTTTAAAAAATTATTTTAAAGTAAGATGGATTGTTGCCACAGAAACCCACTCTAAGATGAAGAAAGGCTATAGATTAATCTACTTCTCAAGATTGTTCAACTATATGGTATACTGTATAGTATTCAACTGTACAGCATACTTGCAACACAGACCTGGCAGTTCAATGTAGGGGTGCAGGAAAACATGGAAAATAGTAAGATACAAATTCCAATAATATTAAAAAGGTTACTTTTTTAATAGTGAAAGAAGACATGAATAACTTTCCCTGAAATGGATTAATTGTAAAAGGGCCTTGCAAAGATAGGCCCTGAAAGGCAATGTGAGCTTCACTCAAAATGCTTATCATATAAAGCATATAATGGTTTTATAACTTTATCATTTTTATACATGTCTACATCACAAATACCTAGTGACAAAGAGTTTGGCAGGTTTGCCTTTAGGAGTTAACTGTGTGGGAGGTAATGTGACGAATGTTAGGCACTCACCACGTGCACATACAGTCATTTGCCTTCCATTCTTCACTTCATCTCTTCATAGAAGTTACTTCACAGTTTGCAACTCTTCTTTGGCACCTGAAAATATGTAAGTGCAACAAGGTATACGGTTTAAAAAATGTTAAAAGAATGTTGATGTTAAAGCACATTTGAATAAATTTATTTCTAAAACTTCCAGTCTGAGGAACATTAATGTTAATTCTAGTATTAAACCAAACAAATGTGTATTGAATATAAAGGAAGTAAAATTATCATTCAATTGTGGTAATATGTATAACCTTTAACATAAATAGTGCCAACTATCTTAATTTCAAAAATTCTTCAGGTACAGCTCTACCCCATTCACAGTATATACCGTATGGACTGCTTATGTTTGAGAATCTGCAACATACAAAGGATTTGTTATTCCAAGCCAAGGTGTAATCATATCTTTTATATCTAGAGATCCTACCTTTTTTGTACCTTTAATTTTATATCTAATAAAGAACAACAAGAAAGATAGTCAAATCTATGATATCCCAAACTAACAATTTGTCAAATTGGGATACTAAAGTTGCAAATGAAGTTGCTGAATGGGCTTAGTTTTTAATATGTTGCCTGAAGGCCGGTTTTCAACACTTTGGGATTAGCGATGTAGATTCAATACCCTTTATAAATTCTATTAGCAAAAGTACCTTATCCTTCCAAGCACTGTTTAAGTGCGTGAGCGCAGACAAATGCCCCTGTGTCTTCATCTGTTTGGAACAAGCTGTCTATGACTTTGAGAACAGAAATGAACTTTTTCCTTGCCTTCAGAATGGGTCCAGTCCTCCCAACCTTCAGACATATCAGACCGTGACATCAATATCCATCCTCTCATTTGTTATTAGCAAGAAGACTTTTCAACTTAAGTCATTAAGATTTATGAAATTTCTATATTTGGGTTGACATCCTAAGATTTACTTTTATTTTTAAGTTGCTTCAGAGTCAAGGACAAATGAAGAACTTTGGCCACTTTTATTTCAGGACTGTTAGCTGAGTTTATTCTTTTAGGCTCAGGCCCACAGTGAGTTAGTCTCAACCTGGTGACTCGTAGTTGGTACCAGGTGTCCTGGTGAATTCCCCTTTCCCTGAATCTGTTTGGTTTTACAATCTATTAAGTTGGGATCTTATACACATCTCCCAGGGCCTTTTCACATTACAGAAATGCAATCTTCATGAAACAATATCTGAGAGATATGTTAAGGTTTTTAAAAATGCCATCACAAAGTATGATACATTCCTTTCTTTTCCTGGATCAGTGTGCCCAAATAAGGTTTGGTCAGTAATTTGCTTGTGAATGTGTGGCTGATTAAAAAGTATCCATATGCACGGTTAAATTTAATGGACATCACCTTTACCTACAAAATGGTTAACTGTTCATCGCAACATTGATTCCATACCATTTCTTGAAATATCACAGGAACCTTCAATTCAAAGAATGGATTTTCACACTCCCTCTTCTGTTTCTTCTAAATACCTCTCTGTGTGTGTGCCCTTTATTTTTTAAGATCTTTACCGGGGTCGGGGTGGGGGTTAAAAAACTCCTCTCGCGTTTTGGTGCCCACTTCTTTGTCTGGAAAGCAGAAGGCTGGGATTCAGTCCCGATGGCCCCTTAAATACCCAGACGGGGGACGCCTCTGGTTTCAGCAGCTCACTCCCCTAAGTTATTGATTGCAGGCAGCAACAATCCCTCCATATGACTTTTTGTGGAAAGTGAATCCTCGCTTGCTGAGCGTTCAGGGGAGGCACAACAGCCACAACGCCACCCAATTATTACGGGTCCTCCCCTGAACGCCGCTCTTAGTATCTTTATACTCCGTTCTGCCCAGCTCTGCTTTCCTCCCCGCTTACTCCTACTTTTCTCCTGGCAGAAGGAGTTGATGGGCGGAGGCTCCCTCCTTCCAGGGAGTGCTTCCAGAGTTCGGAGGCAGCTAGTAGGGGGTGAGTGGGCCACGTGCGTGCGCTACCGGCGAGGAGCTGGCGGGTTTGGAGCCCTTCTGCGGGCCTGCTGGGCCTGGGTGCGCAGAAGGGGGCTGTCACTTGGCAGCGGGGGTGGCAGGTTGTGTCTAGAGGGGCGATTTCACAGCTTGAGGGGGAAGCCGCCAGCGGTTTGGTGAAGAGGCCGCGTGGTGGGTTCTGGGGAATGGAGGAGGGCGCAACGGTGAGGTTTTTGGCTTTGGAAACGGGCGGTGTCGGTGTCAGGGGAGTTACTCTACTGGTCTGGTTTGGTGATCTTGGGGACATTTTCTTTAGACTAGCGAAAGACGACTCTGAAGAGCTGGAGATGAGCGCGGAGCCACGCACGTAATGAACACCCACACACCGTGCACAAAGCGCTGGCACGCGGGCTGGTAACAGCGGCACCAGCTTCTCGAAGTGCTCCTAGCATTTTGAGAGCCTGGGGCAGGGAGACTGGCACCCGTAGGTCCAGCTGCCCCTCTGTCCCACACCAGCCAGCCTCGTTTTTCACCAGACAGGCCATAGGAAAGGGCGGGGTCCCGGGGAGCTGGATTTTATAGCCCAAGCTCTTAGGGTCTTCAGGATTGTTTTAAAAAACTAACAGCCAACAGCTGGCTCTAGCAGTTAAGCTGCCTCGGTGGGTCCGTGCGCGCTTTGGCTAGGGAAGGGCCACAAACTCAACAAGAAAAGAGATGCTAGGGAGAACCCCATCCCCTCAACGTCCCTTCTTCCATCTTCCTTTATTTTTTAGCACGTGAGAACAGTGCCACGGATCTTTTGCGAAAATGCCATCCTAGCTTGTGCTGTTCTTTGATCTGTGTGTGGAACAGTACTGAGGGTACCAAGCGTCGTGGAAAGATCAGTGCCCTTTAAAAGCATTCTAGAGTACTCTGCTGAATAAATCAAAGGTGTCAAATGTATACAATTGCCATGTTCTTAAAGCTATACGCTGCTACCAATTGTACACAGTAGCCATATGTAGCTTTTAAAGTTTAAATTAATTACAATTAAACGAAATTTAAAATTCAGTTTCTCAGTTACACTGATCACATTTCAAGCACTCAGTAGCCACTGGCGGCTAGTGGCTACCTTATTTGACTGCAATGTTGACAGTTTTTCTATCTTTGCATAAAGTTCCATTGGAGTATGCTGCTATGGAGTTTTAAATGAATAACCTGCTTTATGACACCAGCCAGACACTTCGGTATTTGCGTTCCTTGGCACTAGTGTGAAAAGTTTCAAAGTCAGAATTTCAGTATTTTCTTGCCAAAAGAGATACTAGGGAACACTACACAAGCACCTGATTTTTTACAAAGAAGGTGAGTGTGGCGGAGAGCAGTTAAGAGCTATGCCCCTAAATAAGGCTGTAAATTTGGAAATATGATAAAGTCACCTGGCAGGGTCTAGTATGCTTTGTGCTCGACTAGGGCACCTTGCCTGCGGTTCTCTAGGCAAATGAACTCTGCAGAAAGATGACCTGGCCTAAGATTTTAGGTAGAAATACTCATTTACAAGAGAAAATACCTCTTACCATTCTTCTAAGAAGAAATTCCATTTGGAATACCAATGTCTCTCAAGCTAAAAGTGTATTATGGGTGGTGTCATAGATTGGCATAATGCCTTTTTAATGAGACCAGTTGGGATAACATCATGCTTACTTATACATAAAAAATTCTGAGGAAATGGAATTACTCTTTTTAAGTAAGAGCTAGAAAGCACTGTTAAGGTCAGGG
This sequence comes from Anoura caudifer, assembly GCA_004027475.1. NCBI lineage: Eukaryota > Metazoa > Chordata > Mammalia > Chiroptera > Phyllostomidae > Anoura > Anoura caudifer. Next base: position 199,404 of record PVKU01000364.1, on the reverse strand, counting down.
AAGAAAGGTGTTACATAAGGTGAGAATTTTTAGCAAAGCATAATCTTCAAATTCTATGAAGATATTATTAGATACATCGATTATATCTATGACTGATATTATTAGGGTGAAATTTGACCAGAAATGTTAATAATGTGAACAAAACTTAATTATATATTATACTATCTGAGACATATAAGGCAATAGAATGCATCACAAAGATTTAGAGACAGACATGAACTTTCTAACTTCAATGTTTTGCTTGTTTGAGTGATTTGTTTTTGCAATGATTATCCCCAATATTTCTTATTGTTATTTGGTGGTGAAATTTTTGATATAAATTCTGGTCATTTATGGCAATGAGGTTTTATGTTAACCCTTGATGAAGGACCTTTAAGTATTGGAATGGGAGAACTCATGAATAATAAATAATTTTAAAATAGCAATAGTAAAATGGATTTTAAGGCTTGATTTCCCCTGAGCTGAAGCATATTTGAATTATTGTCTTTATTTCTCTTATTAATTTACAATTCCATGTGGTTCAAAGCAGAAAGGTTTCTTCCCATTCCCCCTGAAATCTAATAACCTAAGAGAAAATCCTTTAATTCTTCAAGTGCTTACAGATGTGCTAGAAGGCCTCAGTCTCTCCATGGCTAACTACTGAAAAGATCGGTTTGCATAGGAAGCGGTATGTGGCAAAAACTCTATGATTGTGCATAGATTACTGACCCTTCCTTTGCCTCAGTTTCCTCAACTATATAAAATTTGGAACATAAAGTACTACCCTCAAGCCTTTGTTATGAGGATTAAACCAGTTACTTAGTGTAGGCACAGGGCTGGGAAATTGGTTAACTGCAGTACAAGTTAGCCATTCTTATGTTCTTGCAAATAAATTGTACTTCTATATCATTAAGTCCCATATTCACCCATATGAGCTGTCACAGCAGAAAAGTTGAAGAAGAAAGTTGTTAGAGGGTTGGGAATTGATTCAGGATGAGAACTGTTCTTGAGTTTCACCTTTAAGAGGTAGGGATCTCTTCAATCCTAAAATTCCCTGAGTTAGTGGGTAGAGATTGTCTCATTTCCCTTTCACAGGCATGCTGCCTCCTGAATACTTTTAGGCTGGCTTTCTCTCTCTCTCTCTTTCTCCCCTTCTCTCTCTCTCTTTCTTATTTATTCTTGAGGGATGCCCCCTTGTACTTGTTAGCCGCTGGTCATTGCAAAGGCCCTGGAAACTCCAAGTTCATCCTCTTTTCACCCCGGTTGACCTTTGGAATGCTGTTGTGAGCCAAGAAGACATTGATATCTTCAGACTCCTGCTAACTTGAATTCTTTAGGGCAGAGCCTGCTCAGATTATCTCCTGATGTCATTCCAAATGTCTGATGGCCATCTATGGCAACAGTGCTGGGCAGTGGCCTGCTGGGAAGGGGCAGCCCATGGAATGATTGCCTAACAGAGCATTCTGTGCGAGAGGGACCTGGGAGTAGTTATCTATTAGACACCTGATCAACATCACAGCTAGGCCTAGGGACTGTTTGCTGCTTTTTGAAAAACAGAAGGCATAGACATTTTTCATTTTTGGTTTTAATAAAGTCTCACTTGGAATGTATATGATTCCTATATCTGGTATTCGTGCTAACTCTCCCCGTTAAGAATACCAAATTAAGACAAAAAGAGTCTGGAAAGGAGATGATAAAGCCACCACACTGCAGAACGTACCTTGTTTCCGCTCTATCAGTAGGTTATTTTCCAAATGATGGTATTTAACTTAGCTGAGAACTTACATAATAATTTTTAAATATTTTATTTATAATGTAAAATGTTAAAACATTAAAAGAATATATCATTTTAATTTTTCAAGAAGGCAAGATCATGCATAGATTTATATGATCCCAACACATAATTATACCCATATTCTAATTTACTATGGATAGAGAGAATTAATTTTTATTATTGGAAATGAAGCCTCTAAATTGTTTTGGAATATGGTAAAAATTAAAAGTAGCATGTAATAAGACTCTTAGATTTAAATCAGTGATTAAAACTATTTTTTTAACCAGTGTATACAGTTCACTGAGTCAAAAACCCAAAGCAAAGAAGTCTAATATCCTGGAGGTGATTTTTAAAACTAAATTTGCAGTTACATATTTCTATATCAATAACATTCATGTCTGTAATGCAGTGATACTTGTAGTATATGTGAAAAACTAATACTATCATTTTAAAATGTGGTTTAAAAAATAGTTTCAAAGTACTTAACATTTAACGGCCACTCACTTGTAAGTGTTGTATTAACTACTTTAATTAATGTAATTGCATTTTATTAACTGCCTTGCAAACTTTATTTCTTCTTATTGAAACAACAACCTTTCAGACACGCACTACTATTCTCCCCATTTTGCTGACTTTAAGAACTAAACCTTAGAGAGGTGATATCACCTGCCCTGGAGTACATTGCTTATAAGTGAGAGACGAAGGACATGACAACAGTTTCCAGCAGACACCCTTAGCTATGAGGCTGTACTGCTTCTTGTACTCGCAGCCTTTGCTCACTTACAGGATGATGTGAGCTGGACATGATATAATCGATATTTCAGAAATACCTGTTTAAACGTGTGTTACCTTCTTCGAGGTTGAAACTTTAGGAAGTTATTTTCTTGATATTTCAGTAATGTAGTCTTTGTGTAAGTCACATCTCTTTTGAATTTGCCATGCAGTCTTAAGACCAGTCTTATTGTTGGCAAATCTTCATCATTAAGAATTTGTTGGTGAAACTAAATCCAGATCAAATGTAGTGAGGCAGTGCTTGCTAACAGCTATAACATCCATACAAAGCATCAGATTATTGGATATATGGTTTATAAATTGACACTAATTGCAGATACAAAAGGGGAATTTCAAGGGTATCTCTGATAAGAATGTGTAGCTGGTAAGGAGACAGTTTGTTAGTTAACACTTTTAAAAGGTCTGATAATTTTCTAAAACATCCATTTCACTAATTAAAAGTTATACATCATGGATGAATATTGTGGGAAATACCTTTTCAAAGAATGTACAACAGGCACAGCAGGGTAAATCGGAGACCCTGGTTTAGAATCCAGACTCAGACACTTAAGAACACTTTGACCTTAATTTCTTAAATGTCCTCACTGTAAAATGAGTTAAGTGGCAGTAGCTACCCAGGATGGTAATTTTAGTGAGAGGAGGACAAGAAATTGGACTTCCATAGCCACTTAATGCCGGGCTTGTAGAAAACACTCAATAAATGTTGGCTGTTGTTGTACTATTGCATTTTTAAGGACTAGCCCATATTTCTGAAAAATATCTCAATGTCTCAGTTGTCTAACAATAGTTTAGATGGTTTCCTTTCCTTCAGTTTACATGATTCAAAGTAGTTTTTGTTTTATAAAAGAGCATTTTATATTTGACATAAACCCAAAACATATTTGTGATATATATTATACCAAGAAGTTTTACATCTTAGGATTGCCAATTTACATTATCCTTGTCAGTGTAATATCCTTGCCCATATAATATTATTTTTAAAGAAACTTTTTTTGCATTCATATTTGATTTTTTGTCAGACTTATGAAAATAATTTTATATTCATTTGCCCAGAATAAAGCTAAAAGATTTTATTTTTTAGTTATATCAGACATCTTCTAAATTGATTATTGATTACATAACCTCACACTTAAATTTAAGGAACCTTAGCATAAGTATATGAAATTAGTGGCTTCCTATTAAACCTGAGTTTTTAATTCCTTTTAAGTTGATATTATCTGTGCAGTCCAGGCAAAACTGTAAGGTTGCTGAAGCTTGTTTATGTGTCATCAACTTTCCTCTTCTCACCTTCAGCTTGTCCTCTTTTTTCTCTGGCATGCTCCACTCACCCAGCAGCAATTTTTAAAGTCAATAACAACTCCTCATTGAGGATCTCTACCTCCTCACAGCCTCTCACTGATGTGACCTACAAGGTCCGTTCATTCCCCAGCAGCCTCTTCATATTTCAGAATTCTCCTGGACTTATGTCCTATCAGAGGAGCCAGTCACTCCAAAAGCTTGCTTCATGATACATAGTAACATGTTACTTCTTTAAATGAACTTCTCTTCAAAAGTTTTTCTGAAAAAAGTTCAAATCCAAAGGAGTGTCCATGGCTACACAAATTCCACAGATTCCCTGCTGTGTTGGTCAGGAGATGCTTTGGGGATGAATCTTTAGGCATGTCTCTGGTCCCTTGCCTACCGCAGTCACTCCATTGGCCAGCAAATAGGTAAGCCCTGGGTTCAAGTCCATGGGAAGCCTGGCTCTTACTTGAAAAAGAAATTTCTTGAAGAAGTTTTTTGAAGAGTCTGGGATTGGAAGATGAGCTCTCTATCAGCAAAATATCATGATACTCCTTGAAAATACGTCCCCATATGTTTTAAAAGTACTATACATTTTAGTACCTGTAATTGTAGTTTCTTTTTATTTCCTCTTTGCATAGGAGGCACACGTGTTACTGCGTGTCCCTTATGCCATAGCTACTATGTGTTGTCACTTGGTCTCATCCTGTGTGCACCCCCCCTCTGTTCTCCCCACCCCCAAAGCCACCAGAGGTATAATTAGTGATTACTTCTCCAGAAACATCTTGAAGGGGATATAAAAACCCTTCAAGATGACAACAAGGACAATATGTGTTGCTTCCCGGATGAAGGCAAGAGTTTGGAAAAGCTGAGTAGAAGTTCAAGGTTGGAGGGCAAAATGCTTTCTTCCCTTTATCTCCTTTGTTAAATCACTGATAAATCATCTTCCTATGTGCAAAGATGGGCACATAAACATGCCCCAAGTTTGTATAGCATTAAGCCTGTAAATACAGAGCATCCACATCAAATGGAATGCACTTTCTATTAAAATGATCTCTCTGAAGAGATTTGGAAATGGAGAAACCTGGTTCTAAGTAACAGATTTTGAATATTACTTAAGGAGGGGTAAGAAATATTCTATAAGTTTCTTGTTCCTTCTCACCCCCTTTAGTTATAGTTGAATAGCTAATTAATAGATTTACTCCCATATTTTCCATTTTCTTGATTTTCCTTCTTTTATTCCCTTCCTTCCATCTTTTCTGCTCCATCTTTAGCTGTAAATTTTTTATTTTCAGTTATAAACTGAATATACTAAGTTACACACACATACACACAAATAACTGCTTATCAACAATTAATCAGAATCTTTTTCACTGCTTTGGAAGTCACATTTTCTGTTTCAGACCATAGGATATCGTTAATAATATTTTTCTACTTATCAGAATCACTTCAAAATAAAACACTGCTAACAAAAGAGCTCATTTCTAAACGATATATGCTATAGATGATAGAGTTACAGAAAAGTTTCTGTGATCATTTTTGTTATTAATCATTATAATTACTATTTGATTACAATGATGATGAACACACAGCAAATATGACATGTGCTGTGTTGTTTATCTATTACTTGTGAAGGATTTATGTTTATCCATCTACACATTCTTACCTCAAATTTATGTATCTGTAAGATTCTACTTTGTGCAGCCAATGGCCACAAAATAACTTGCACACAGGAGAATAAAGCCTGCAGTTTCCATTACATTACTGCTAGTCTATAACCTCTTGAACTCTCTAGGTTGGTCATGATCGAGTATTCTACAACTTGGATGTGTATGTATACCGACTTTCGTAACTGCTGTCTATGCTGTTTTTTAATGACATTCCTGAAGAGTCAGTTCCAACCACTTTTCCTATGGCAAGCTGTATTATTTAGTGCCTGAAACTCAAGTAGTACTTGGGAGTAATTTTTGGCTTATAACTAGTATTGGGTGAACCTTATTATTCCCTCATCCACATAAAAATAATTTCAACAAATGAACTACTTAGGTGCTAGTTTTCTTGTTATTGTAGGGGGGAATCTACCCTCTTAAAGGTAAAAAGAGTCTTGCAAGGGTAACACAGCCTAGTGCAGAGGAGAGTTTGTCAGAGTTCCTAAAATTTATCCAGATTCCTGGGCCCCACCTCAGGACCACTCTTCCACAGTCTCAGGAACCTGCATTGTAATTAGTTTCCCAGGTGTTTCCAGATACATTTTGCTTGCAGGCCATTGTCTTAGGGTAAGAGTAAGCATAAGATTTGCAAAGGCCTTCACATGTAGTAAACTTGACTTTATGAACACTTTCAACATATGAGGAATGAGAGTTCAAAATGATATAACTCTTACCATTGCCTGAATTAGTTCATATTGTAAATGAGCAAAGAGACATGCCACATGAATGCTGTCCCCTGTAATTAGAAAACTGATTAACCAATATGAGGACATAATTCTCTTAAATTTCTGAACAATTCTTCATCTTTACTTATCTGAGGGATAGCTCTGTTCTTGGGTGGACTATGTTCCTTTGATCCTGGTATCTCAGGAAAACCTGTGAAGTGGGCTTCAGATCCAGGTACCTCTACAGATGATGACCCCCAGACATGTTCATGCTTCAGCGACTGCCAGCTACTTGTGAGCCTGGATTCTTTCCAGCCAGGACTAGCACTGCTCATGATCTTCTGAGAAATGTGGCTTTCCACTAAAAGGACATTCAGTCAATGCAAATGTTTGTTATGGCCTCAGTAATGTCCTCAGTCTGCCAAGCAATTATAAAGGGTCTTCACAACATGGCCATTATAGGCAGTGTGGTGAGCCATGTTCCAAGCCTTTTAAAAAGTTATTTTGTATTGTATTTTTCCATTACCATTTATCCCTGCCCCAGCAATCGCCACACTGTTGTCCACATCCATGAGTCCTTTTCTTCCATTTTGCTTAAATCCACCATCTCCTAACCACTCCCTTAGCTGTCATCCTGCTTTCTATCCGTGAGTCTGTGTATATTTTCCTTGTTAGTTCAGTTTGTTCATTACATTCCACCTTTGAGTGAAGTCATACGGTATTTGTCTTTGTATGACTGGTTTATTTCCCTTTTTTAAAATGGCTGAGTACTATTCCATTGTGTAAATGTCCCATAGTTGTTTTATCCACTAAACCCGAAACACTAATTCGAAAGAATACAAGTACCTCTATATTCATTGCAGCATTATTTACAATCCCCAGCCTTTTAACCTCTCTCCATACTCAGCTGTTGCCATTAACTTCTCTTGGATCCAGATATTTTTAACACTTCAGATTAGGGGTTCTCTGGCGCTCCTGTTCCTTATCACAACTTTATTTTTCCTTTACACAAACACATTCTTATACTGGCTTACTATAGCAGTGAGTGTGGTGAAATTTTTTTTGTTGTTAAAATTTTTTCTTCTATGTTATAAAACTAAAAACATTAAGTGACCAGTTAAGTCCTTTGCATTAACTTAGCCCTACAGAGTTATGTGTGTTAATATAATTTTGAAGGTGAGACTGTCCATGTTTTGTTACCAGGGTACCCAGGTGGGAAAAATATGGCCAGTTGGTTGGTAGTGTATTACAGAGTGATTTTGTTTTGCCCACTGATTTCACAGGCTAAATACCGTTGTTAGTTTTAATTGGAATGCCGACATGGTAGGCTACTTGTAGCAAGAGAGAAGGGGCCAGGCATGCTGTTGCAGACTGAAAGCCACTGATATGTTCTAGTGTTCTTACAACTCTTATTGGGTAACTAAAACTTCTTTTCCAAAATTTACACATAGCCCAGCACAGTCTCATCCATTCAATAGCCTCTCAGCAGTTACATGACTTATTTCCAATCACAAAATTACTCCAATTCACTGCTTTATAGCAGTGAAACAGAGCATGACTCAGAGTGGGCTGCTTCTGCTTTGGGGCTCTTTGGACATCACTCTTCAACTCTAAAGAGGAAACATTTATGATCTTTCAAAGGCCAACAAGGGACAGCTTATTCACTTTCACTAACATCGCTTTGAGATGCTGGAAGATAATGGATTTTTTTTTGAAAATCTTGTGATTTTGCATATTTTGTTATGACACCCCTGTCTGTCACAATTGTTAGAAATGGATAGTATTTATCCATTATTTTGCTTTCAATTGATTTGCATACTGTTATTGCATATTGTTAAATGGCTTGTGATGAAAAACTAATGCTGATTTGTACTAAATGTAGTGGAATAAGCAAATACATTTGTAAATTTAGATATATAATTTAGTGGTTAAATTGTACTATAGACCTGTTGGAGATTATTTAAGACCAATCTTTTGCAGGGAAACCTGTCTATAATTTTCTTCCATATCCTATTTCAATGTTTTAAGCTGCTCCCTCCTTTTAAAAATTAATTTATATGTCTGGTTTTTAAAGCAAATACTGCTGCAAAGCCCAGGGTCACGATAAATTCTTTTAAATTCAGAACAAGATAGACATCTCCTGAGCAGTTTCTTTTCTGGAGGGCCAGAAAAGACTTAAGTATTTAGTTTGAATATATTTTCATGACCTTGACTGAATCAGTATGTTGCACATCATTATCAACAAATTCTGTTATAGCAATATAAAATATTTATTAATATAATTAGCAATTGTTTGAATAAATATAAGATACTTATATTAATACAAGATTACTGAGTCATAGAATTTCTGAGCTGTTAGGAAGCACTGCTGAGGCCCTTGTGGTCCACAGTTTGGTAGTCACATACACAACGTAGTTAGTTGTTGAGCCGGCTATGTGAACTGTTTAATAGATTCTGCCCTTGAGTGCAATACATATGCTTATGCTTTGGTATATTTGGTATTTTTAATTATATCCTATATTTAAAAAATTTTTCAATCACAACTTTTGATTTCTGTATTCATCTTCTAGACATATGTATGAGCACTGATTTTGTAAAAATTTCTGCTGTTTTACATACACCATCGATATTTTCAGTTTGGAAATCAATCTAAATGGTAAAGAGAATAAAAAACTAATATAGTATAAATATTTTAACATGTTTATGCTTTTTAATCTACATTTTAAAATCCTTTGATAAAATTGTGCATTTCTTTAAGAAAGTATTAAGTTTGATGACTGAAAACAGTTCTTCAAAGAAATGTAACTCACTTTAATTTTCCATGTTCTCTTTTTTTACTAATAGTTTCATAGTCCATATGTTTAAAGCCTAATAGAAAAAAACAGTCACTGGATATAACATTGGGAGACAGACCCAAGTGTGCGTCTACATCCTTACAATGGTGACTTTGGGTAAGTTTCATATTTGTGCTTCTGTTTCATTTTTTTAAAAAGGAGCAGTTCAAACTTTAAAGATGCTTTCCCACAAGTCAAAGGTGTCATGAGCAGCAAAAAAGATTTGACTGAAAGAAATGTGTGGACATCATCACTTGGCTGCCCAGTATTCTACATGCACATAAACTTGTTACATACATCTGAATTGCTTGTAGGGAAATTAAATCTTTTAAGTGTGAGATATGGACACCAAGAGAAGTGGGATAAATAAGAAAAGGAAGGGGAAATAAGTTAATGACAAAGGAGGAATGGTAAGTGGTTGAAATGAGTCCTCTTTTACTTCTTTATATCTACAGTCTAGTTATTCCTATTTGAAAACCTACTGGCACCAGGTACTATGAACAGGGATGAGTAATATGTAATTTTTATCTTTACTGGGTTACATTTGGCCCATGGACAGTTGACAGCTGTCAGTCAGGTGTCTGGTCAATGAGGAGCTACATATAAAGCTGCCAAAATATTTTTGTTTCTTTAAATACTTACAAGTAAATCATTTTAGCTGGAAACTTCATTGTCTTGAAATTAAATAGATTGATATTCAGAATATAATTTATTGATATTAGTTGCTGGAGAATCAAGATTGTTTTTATGAATATACAAGGTAAATGAAATGTTTTTCAAATGTTTTTATAAATCAGAGGAGTAATTATTTTTCTACATTATAAATAAGCTGGCCTTAAGATATGAAGATGTATTGCAAATAATGCTTAAAATGCATGTGTTTTCAAATTAACCTTTTAGGGCACATATGAGTTATTGCAACTTGAAGTCACAATTTCTGACTAGGACTTATTAAAATAAATCATTTCTATATTTTGAGGGAGTTGGCATAGGTATTTTTGTGACATGCAAGTTGAAGTTTTATCAGAAAAAGACAAACATATAGCTGCATGTCAAACTACGAATTAAAGCTTCTCCTAATAATTAAAAGAAAAAGCCCTGGAATTTTAGGTCAAGCCCCCAACTCAAGATGAGGTTAAAATAATAAATTTTAGTTAGTTAGAAAATTTTTGCCTAAATCTAACATTGTTACTAGTAGGTTCAGTCACACTTTAATAATACACAAATGTCATAAAAATCATTTGGAAGAAGTTTTTTATTGCTTCTATTTGGTGTGCATTACAAATAGTATAATAATTGTAACAAATAGTAAAGTACATAAAAACATAAAAATGTAATTCTGAAGTTGACTTAAGAGTGCATGTTCAGTTGAGTTGTATTTAGTTTTCTCTAAAAGCAAGTGCTCTGATTTTTTAGGGATATAGTATTTAGCTGACCAGATAAATAAAAAGAAATCATCAAGTGCATGGAGTACATATTCACTCTTTCAAGGACTAATGAAGTTCTCTAAAAAATTTAGCAACTATGGTTACTCAAGTGTCAGAATCAATATAATGAAGAAAAATTGTACACAAAATAGCACTTTGAAACTGCAACATATTGCTGTTTAAAAATGAAATATGCTTAAATTTTCTGAACCATATTCTACATATAATAATTTATAATGAAAATTAGGTTTGAGTTTAATTTTTAATATGTGGGTCCATTAAATGTAGACAAGTTTATGTTTTTAAAGTATTAGATTTTTTGATTAGGTGGATCATTTCTGATAATTTTTAAGCCACAAATATTTCATAATTTTAATCAGCTATTGTTATTCTAAAAGAGTATGATACTTATAAACTTGTGCTATATCTGTATCATTATTGATTTGTAATTTGTTTTAAATATAGTGATCATTTAAAAAAAGTCAGATCTTATAATTTTCCCAGTATACAACTATGTTAAACATGTACATTGAAAATTACCTATGGGATCATCAGAATAAAATAATTGTCTCATAGTGTTAGTAATTTATATTGGTGGACCTTTCTCTTCTTAAGCACCAGTTCTACCCCCAACAGCTCAGAAAATGGATTTTATGCATAATAATTTATAGCATTCTTGATCAATGTATGCTGTGTGTCTTTTACATTCATTAGCTCATATTGCTTATGAATATGGAATTTTGCTATTAAAATGGTTTCATATGTTTACTATGTATAGTTCCTAGCTTTGAGCTCCTTACTTGCTTAAATCAATGTTTTCAATTTGCTATAATACAACAATTTGTAGAGAAATGTTTGAAGCATGGTTAAAAGAATTAGTTATTGAAATAAAATAACTTTTAAAAAATATGTCCTAACATGTGTTCTCATTTTTCCATGTTTTGCATTAATTAAATCCTATTCTGAAAATAAAAATATTTTTGCCTAAACTTTTGAATTCACAAAATAAAAATACCAACTATATAAATGTACTAATTTTGGAAATTAGTGACGCAAAAACATGTTTTAGAACTGTCTTGGTTATTTATTTCAAAGAATTTTCTCTAAAGAAACTTTTTCTAAAGTAATGAGAAATGTTGCCACTTTTAATTATAAAATATTCTGTGCAATACATGCTTTTAAACAGTATATTAAAAATAAAATTAATTTAATATTCTCCCTACTCATATTTCTGTCACATGCACTCATAAAAAATACCAACATATGAAATGCTTAAAAAGAGAATGTACCATTTCATATTTTTACTTGGAGATTTATTTAAAAAATAACACTTTATTCACAATAGATGATGGCAGAATTAGGAAAAGAGATGCAATAATATTTATGTATTTATTTAATTGTCTAACATCATACATATAATTAATTCATCTTTCAGATATTGAAGATAGTAATGAAAGATACCAACATTAAAAATATAAAGTATTTCCTTTAAAGAAACTTTCTTGAAAAGTTAAAAAAAACCTGTAAAATGGTAACTGCTCCACTTTCTATACTAGGCAAATCCACTGCTGAGTTAGTTGGCTCTGATTCCAGTGGTCTCATCAGCTATCTGAATGTAGGTACCTCCACAATGCCTCTTCCAGGACAACAAAATCAACTTTTAGAGATTAAAAAATATATTTTGGCAATTGAAACTCACCAGTGCCTTTCTGCTTCTCCAGGAAGTTGTACCCGTCAGCACCTGCTGAGGGCTTTGTTGTCCAAACTCTGACAGGTAAAAAAATTCCTGTAGAATAAAGCCAGACCAGCTGGCTTTGAAGAGAAACCCCCCAGTTTGGGCTGCGTTTGCCTCCTCTCCTTTTCTATGAAGACCCAGGCTTTCCCCCCTTGATCGTCAAGCCGTAAGATGCGTGATCCCTGTGCACAAGTGTCTGGCAGGCCAAGGTGCACCTGTTCCTGTCACTCTAGAGTAAATTTAGCTGTAAAGGTATCACTGACAACCAGACCTTTGTCAGTGCTGGCAAAGGAACACAGAACTGCTTCCCTCCCCTCCCCCCTTCCAAGCCCCCAGGCTGCTAGTTCAAATGGAAAATATCAAATCAAAAGTCTATCCAAAAATCATGCCTAAAAAATTGAGATTGCTTTCATATGGTAAAAAAGTAAGTTTTCTTATTTCATACAGATTTCAAAATTACATTTCCAAGAATAATCTTGGAACAAGACAAGCTTTTGTTCAATTAATTGTGGCTGGAAACTTGTTAATGGAAACATACCACATACTTCCTTCATTTAAAGTTATTAAATTGTTAGGCGTTAAAGTTAGTTGCCATTTGTTCCTTTCGATCCAAAGAAATATTAGAAGGATAAAACTTATCACATAAGAGGATTAATCATACTACCAAAATTAGAAAGCATGTAGATCTGAGAGACTGAATGTCAAAATTGCATGCTTGTAGCCCTTAAACTATTGGGAACCTAGGAACCCACTACAGCATTTAACATGGCAGCTAATGTCTGCGGGTGTTTGGGAGCTGGCGAGAGCTGGCATTCTCTTAGTCTTTCATTAAGGTAAGGACATTTCTCCTTTACGTGATTTTTTTAAAAGATGACTTTCTTTGCTGATGGTTGGAGAGCAATTCCTTTTGAAGGAAAGTAGAGAGGCAGTGTTCACTGATACGTCTGACATAAATACAGTAGTCCAGATATTAAAGCTGTCCAAGGAGTAAAGTGCTTAGTTAGCCGAAGGATTCTGAGCTCCTCTTTAATAATTATGAGTTCTTAAGTGGTATTCAAAAGAGTTGTACAAAGTACCTGTTCTACCATGTTATTGTTGTTTACAAGAGTTCAGTGTGATGAGAAAAAGAAATCTGGGTCAAAATAAAAAAAATGCTTTGTAAAATAAACAAAGTTCCTATTTACTTACTATATATAAACAGCCACTCACCAAACCTCATTTCTCCACAGGGCACCACTTTCAGATAAAAACATAGACCTGAATGGCATCATCCAGTATCCAAGGAAACCATGTAAGTACCTCTCTCACTGTGTACTTCTCTTATTCAGAGTTTAAAAGCTGGCTGAGTACTGAATAAGTGAGTGTTTTCATTTAATAATTATACAGGAGGTAATTTTTAGGAGGCAGATAAAAAGAAACAGGTTCTTGATTGCTACATGCATCACAACAAAACCCTTATGTTTTCATCATATTTCATAAAATTATGCATTTGGTCCCAATGTCTCCATCAATGCTCATTCTTAGGTACAAAATAGCTACTCAAAGTCTTAATGAATTGAGAATTTCAAAATTTTCCAAGGCCCATTAGTGTTTGAGAAAGAGTGTTTCAGAGGTCTTGTGCCAGAAGTAAGTAGTTACCTAATTGTAATAGAACTCTTTGAATTTTGCAAGTTAAGAAAAAATTACTTGGGAAATATTTGATTGGTAATCATTTATAGCAATTTATTGGATTTTAGACTTGCTTAGAAGGTATGCAAGTGAACAAAGAGATGAGGTTATGAATTCAAACAATACAAAGAATCTTGAAAGCAAGTGTAATTTCCAAGATGCAAAATCTGTTTCAGAAAAGTTTGGGAAATTGGGATGTTATTTTCTTTTCTTTTCCTTTTTTTTTGTCTGCCCCCAAACTAATGTACATTTTTGTAGCTAATATCAAGGCTCTAATTAATTTTTTGAACTATGGAATCTGCTGTGGAAATTTAGTTTCCAAACATCATGCTGTTCTGCAAAGTGATCCATTTCTAAAATACTTGGAATATTCTTTTAAGTATTTATTTACCTGAGTTTATTATTTTTAATAAGTGTATTATATACTTTAAAAAGATTTTATTTATATATTTTTAGAGAGAGCAGAAGGGGGGAGAAAAAGGGACAGAAACATCAATGTGTGAGGGATATATCTGTTGGTTGCCTCTCGCATGTCTCCAGCTGGGGACTTGGCCTGCAACCCAGGCATGTGCCCTAAGTGGGAATCAAATTGGAGACCCTTCAGTTTGCAGGCCAGGACTCAGTTCACAGGGTTACACCAGCCAGGGTGCATTATATTCTTTTAAAATCAAATCTTTGAATATTAAATGATAAATCATAATTTATTTTTAATAAAAATACTAAAAATTCTCTCTATACTCATGTAATTATAGATTCCTCTCTCCTTTTTACTATCTGGATCAGCTGTATGGTTTATCTAGTATTTTAAATACAGACATTTTACTTTTCGTCAAGGTTCTCAGGAGTTGTATTTAAGTGCAACTGGGTTAGCCCTGTGGTTTGAAAGTTTTTCATAGCATTTTCATTTACTTTCGTTACTCCTGTATTTCTGTTCTTCTTCTTCAACACGATTCCTTTCTAAGCATAAAGGATAGAGAGAATTTCACTCATAGTTTCTCTGATGAATCAGACAGGCCCTCATATTCAGTTTCTAACTGCAGGAACGTTCCACTTCCTCATATAAGGATGTCAAGTGGCATCGTTTATGCATTTCTATGTTTCTGTCTTTTCATGTATGTTACAAAAATGCTTCATTCTGAATTGAGGATGATAAGTTGTGTTAGACCAAGGAATTTGCTTGAACTTTGGAAGTGTGTAAGCGCCTCCTCACCTGGTAAGGGAACCTCACTAGGAAGTGAGTTTTTTTAATGCTAGTTACAAATTTCATAAGAGTGTAGTTTGAGGCCTGAACTACTCTCCTCCAAAATAGGAATTCCTTGCCACAAAATAAGGGTTTGGTCTTTGCTGGATATACTTGGAAGCAGAACAAGGTTAGAATAGGTCTGTATAAAGAAAGAAAATGCAAATTGAAGAGGAGGACTGACTAATGTTATAATTCCCTATCTTGGGGAAATGGAATCTTTTGAAATTCCATTGTCCTTGTAGGGAGAGAAAAAAAAGAAAATCTACACTGCAATGACTGTGGCACATTTTTAACTATTTACATTAGAATACAGATTTTTTAAGAAAAATTATTTAAATTTGATATGATTAATTCAACCTCCTATATCAAAGGAAAAATGAGTTGATAAAAATAAATTAATATATGCCATCCATTCATCAGTAGTGGGCTCTTTAATAAAGACCATTATTATTCAATAGAATTTTCTGTGATGTTGGACACACTCTATATGCTCACTGTCCAGAATGGTAACCAGTACCTGCATGTGGCTATTGAGCACTTGAAATGTGGGTAGTGCAATGGAGAAAGAAACTTTTGAACTTTATTTCAATTTAATTAATTTAAATTTACGTAGGCCACATGTGACTTGTGTGTACTCTACTAGTATTCTGTTTTCATCAGAATTCAAAATGCCCCCTTGCAAAAAAAATTCTAATCTGTTGGTATTTTGTCATACATCATCATATTTTATATTTACTTTAATATTTGAGTTATCATCACAATAGAATTGCTTTAAAACTTTTTTCCCAGAAATGAATGTTTTTAATACTGTTAATGGGAACGCATTATAACATTGTTTTATAGGCCCAGGATAGCAAAGGACCATTATAAACAAGACTGTGTCTAAAAAGAAAACACTGTAAAGAAAGTTCTAACTATAGTGATAAATATTTTGAAAAGTTCAGTCGCAAACTCTGCGATACATCCTTGCAAATAATTCCCCAAATGTAGGAAGCCTACGAAAATACTCACTAGCCTTGATTCCCCAAAGTCAACTCTGCTTTCAAAATACTTACCAAGTTTTAAATCTGCTCTCATGACCTTTTCAGGCATTTAGTGAAAATGAACATTAGGATGCATGATGATTATTTTAATAATATTACTAGTACATTAATATTATAGACAGAATAATTACCTAAAATATACTGAAAATTTAAAATTGACTTTGTAGTTATTGGTTATTTGTAGTATACTGAACTAGAGACAATGAGGGAATTTTTTAAAAATACAAGATACAATACTCATCTTCATAGGGACTTCATTTACTGGATTTGGGCATATCCTTTTGGATGGGTTGCATTCATATGGTAAGAAGAGAGAGGGGAGTTATTCTTTTGGCAGAACCTTGGAAAAGCTATTCAGAGTGTGCCTATTGCTGCAAAACAATCAGATCCTAGATAAAACATACTTTCTAAAGAATTATTTGACTTGAAAAAATTCTGGACATCTCCAAAAGTTCCTTTCCCTCAATTCAAAAGTAAAATACCAAACAGCATGAGTAGAGTTGAGAGCAAAAACCAAACAGGAAATGTGGGAATGGCAAGATTGATTTGGATGCGTTATATTGCAAGGCTGCTGTTGGCAGGATAGCAGCCACATTCCCTATTAGACTTTTCATAAACCTAGCCTTATTAACAGAACAGGAGGAAATAGCAACCACCCTTACAGACCCAGTTTTTTGTTCTTTTATGTCTTTTGGTGTCTTCAACTAGGTAGTCAACAACTTGTATAATGCCAGTTCTATTTTCAGAAAAGAATGTCTATCCTAAAACGCCAGTGACCTGTCTGGGGAAAATGTGGTCTTCATGAAAGGAATCCTACAAATCACAGTCTTCAGTGTCTTTGTAAAATACCACCTTTGATATCTCTATGCCTGAGAGATTGTTTTCACTCAGAAACATGTACTGTAACCTCTAAGTCCTTGACCACTGCTTCAATTTATTAGGTATTTATTTATATATTTTAAAATGTATCTACATTTTATATATTATGTGAATTCTAAACATATTAAAAATAGAGAGGATAATATAATGAACTTACATACAACTACACCTACCTTCAATAACTATCATCTCATGGGCAATTTTGCTTCATCATTTCCACTTCACACTTCCCTCCAGATTATTTTGGAGTCAATCCCGGACCTTATGTTATTTCATCCTTTAGCATTGTACAGGTCTTTTTAAAAAATTAGGAGTTGCCTTTTAACTGAAAATATGAACCCCATCTAAAAAATCAATTGCATCTAAAAAGTCAGTATTTCCTTAGCATTATCAAATATGTAAAATCAGTATTCAGATTTTTCCAATTATCACATACATTTTTATAATTACTTTTTACTCTTTGAAACAGAATACAAGCAAGATCCATTCATTGCAATTAGTTGATAGTTCTCTGCTCCTTTAATCTATAGGTTTTCCCCTCTGTTAATTTTTCTTGTTGAGGAAACTGGATTATTTGTGCTGTTGAGATTTCCATGGTTTATATTGGCTGATGCATTCCTGTGGGTTTGTTTAATAACTTCCCTTGTCTGATGTCTTTCCTATTAATTGATAATTAGGACTAGGAACTTGACCAAATTTATTTGGGAGGACGCTGGGCAGGACTTCTTGTGCTCTCACTTTTTGTGATGTTAGCAGGTTTTGATCAACACATCCAATTATTTGTTAAGGTTAAGGAATACCCATTCTCGAGTAGTTTCTGCACCCGTTTGCCCAGATGAGTACTCTGCTAAATTCCCGAGTGGGACTCTGCCGATCTCCGCTCTTTGTCTGTGCAGCACCTCTCTGTCAGGTGCTCTCTTCCTGGAACTGTAGCCACCTTCTTCTCATTCTGTCAGCTCTGTTTCCTCCTGCCTCTTGAGTTACCCTACATGTGCCACTGCCAGAAACCTTTCCAACGGTAAGCAAGGGAATAATGCGATTCACCTCCTTAGTTTTTCATCTCTCAGGGACTACTGTTCTTCCTTGCCCATGTCTTAAAAATAATTGTGTCATACATTTTGTCAGAGTTTTGTTGTTGTTATTGTTTTAGGAATGAGGGTATATCCAGCCTCTTTTTAAGTCTATCTTGGCTAAAATTGGGAGTTTCCCCAATTTTTTCTTAAAAAATAGTTCATTCATCGTTTATTAATCTAAACAACATCTTAAAATGCAGCTCAATATTTTAAACAAACCAGACAACTATTCCCCCTTTGGGGGAAGTGTGCACGTGTGTATCTGTGTGTGCCCTCTTTGAGCACTGCTATCATCTTAAAACTGCCAGAGCATTTCAGGGCCTCTTGGCCGACATTTTTCCTCCTATATTATTTTCTGCCATTTAGAGGCAATTGCATGGTTCATTCATTCTTTCCTTCAACAGCTATTTTTGAGTACCTACTGTGTGCTTTATAAAGTGTTGGAGGTAGAGTGATGAATAAGACACTATTACCCCTTTAAAAATCTTATAATTTATCTTCATGCTGAAACTTGTACATAAATGTGCATAACTGCTTTATTTGTAGTAACCTCAAACTGGAAATACCCAAATGTCTGTTGATGGATGAGTATATCCATAGTATGGTGATACCCAGACTGTGATATATCCATAGTATGGAATACTACTTAGAAATAAAGAGTAAGGAGCTACTGATATGGGCAATAACTTGGATAAACCTCAAGAAAATTATGCTGAGTGAAGAAAGTTTGTCATAACAGGCTATCTTAATGCTTATATCCACTTATACAACATTCATAACATAACGTAATTATGTTATGGGTGACAGTTTAGGGGTTGGCTGGGTGAGAGGGGAGGGGAAGTGGCAGGGGTTGTCATGAAAAGGTAGCACTAGGGAGTCTTGTGATGATGGTACACTTAAGTGACTTGATTGTGGTCCTGGTTTTGCAAAACTACCTACGTGATGAAGTTGCGTACAGCTACATGTGCACAAACAGGAGCAAGTACATGTATAATTGTTGAAATAGGAGTAAGCTCTATGGGTGATACTAATGTCAATGACCTGGTTTTGATATTGTAGATGAGCCAGATATGGACATTGGGAAAAGATACTCAGTACAGTACATTTCTTTGAACCTTCTTGTAAACTTCTAATTATTTCAAAACATAGTGTTTTTTCTTAAAAATCTTGCAATTTCATGGAGAATATAAAGAACTAAGTAGCCAGTAGTAATACACTATACTAATTTAAAGAGGAGCACTGTAGAGTATGTGTATGGAGGAATACCTCATTCCCATTCCCAAGTCCCTACCATCCTTTGTCTCCTAAAACTTCCCACTCAGGTCCTGCTTCTGTTTGAGAGGCATGTAGTTGCAGTAATGGGCTTGGGGAATGCTTGTGATTGACTTTCACCCGCTTCCACCACACACAGTGATGTGCCCTACCCGTAAGTCCTCAGCAAAATACCTTAACCATACAAGGCAAACATTTTACAAGAAGGAGCATGTATAAAATAACAGGAGTCTCGTGTTCTCACAACACTTCCAAATGTAGGTTCAAAGAGCCATTCTAAATATAAAAATCAATGAGTTTTGTGTTACACACAGCTTTGGCTCTTCTCAGACCCTATTCTGCCATCAGTACCCGTCAGCCAGGCCTTCACTCTGACCTGTTTAGAAATAGCCTTTCTATGTGAAGACGAACGCATAGCTTCAGTGGTTTTGTATATACATTATCACTTGTTACTGTAACTCATTCTAATTCAGTGACAGATTGTCACATATTTTGAGTTTTCATAAGTTTTAAAAGATTTTTTCCCTGGGAACTAAGAAGAAAATATATTATTTCTGAATGTTGGGGGACATACTTTGCTTTGTTGGTATTTAGTAGGAAGCACTGGAAAAGCCACTCAGTATAAATGTATGATCTTGTCACATTGGGATCTGTGTCACATTATGATCTTGTTACATATATTAGAATTTTTATTAGACTGTGTCTAAATTTCACAAACCCATGAATAGGTGGGCTTATAACACATAAGCTGGAAATGTTTAGGTATTTTATCTTGTTTTTGCAGAACCTTACCTCTCTTCTCAGTGTCAGGAAAACCTCTAGGAGCTGTCACCAGAGGAAGGAGGGTGTCTGAGTCCGTACCTGTGTGTACTACTGGGATGTTCACTGGGCAGAAAACGTTCTTAGAGTTTTTGATCTGATCTGATTCTCCCTGAAATAGAATCTCAAGGTGTGTGTTTGGGCAGCTTTGGTTTATATCATTTACCTTTATTACCATAGTAGCCAATTTGAAATTACCTACATCTACTGTATAAACTTTACACTTAATTTTATTTCTTCAGCTCATTCTTTAAAAACAATGATGAAATGGTGGGGTCTTGAACTTTTTTTTTCAAATTTTGTTAAGATAGAAATTATGTATTTTAGATTCAATAAGTCATTTATTATTGATTGAATCCTGAGACTTTTCTTTACTTTTTTTTTCTTGTGGCCAATTGTATACTACTTTTCACTTTTAACATTCCATTAATTTAGATTTCCTGAAATAAAAACACCATTTTTATGCTAAATCACTTAAAACCATTGGAAGAAAATATACCAGAATGTCAATGGTACAGCTGTCTTTCATTTCTCCCGCACCTCTCCGTAACTTGTGCTGGCTGTGTGATCCTGAGTTTTCTATGGCCCGGAACTTTTCTGTATCCTCCCCTATCTCTGTATAGCTGAGAAAATTATTACTTATATTCTTATTTATATCTTTAAAATGCAACTATAAAGACTGTTTAGGTTATATAACATATTATTACATTATTTTCACATGTGCCATTTTATTTTGTACTGTCAATACTAGAAAGTTACTGGACAATACTAGAAAATACTAGTCTAAAGGCCTCGAGGAAGAATGCTTTCTTGAAGTCTTTCATGCTAGAAAGGGAGGATAACATTCAGCAATTTACATTGATATTTTACTATGATTACTTGATATAAAACTTTATATAATGAGACACTCAATACAATCCTCCCAATAATGCATAGCTAGGAAAAGAAGAACATCTCTCCCGATAAGCTGAGTCTCTTGCCCCACTCTGATCTGATAGTAAATGGCATCAGTATCGATGCCTCCTTTTTCTTTTGACTGATGGAAATATTGAGCCTAAAATTCATACTACAGAATTGCAGGCTTTTGGGGGAGGGCCTTGGTTTTGTGGTGGAGTTTTGCCGTACCCTCGGTGTATTACTTGCCTTGGTGTTGCCCCTTATTTTAAATGATTTTATTGTAAGTTACAAAAAAAAATCTTTTTTGGAACTAAGGAAAACTACATAGCAAGTAAAAAAGTGAGTGAGCCTTTTATTATGGTGCGATCAGCAAGACATCATCTCTAGAACGTGTCAAGTCTCATGTCTGTGGCCCGTCTTCCTGTTACACATGTGAGGTTTGACACATGTAGCAATACTCGGCCAGTGCTCACATTTGGGATCATAAATACAGAGCTGACCCCATCCATGACTGTTACCCAAGTGTCAAGGAGATAGGTCAGAACAACATTCAAAGGGCACAGACAGTGCTGAAGTCATGCAAGCGGCTATAGGTACTATGGTATCAGGCAGTGGAAAGAATGACCTGGAATATCTAAAAATCAGATGGTCCTTATCACATCTGATCATATCTGTGACACACCACAGCATGGAGATAACATCTAAAGATCCAAGGAAACCTCACAGAGGCCTAGTCCCATAAGGAGAGAAAGGGGATAATTTATTAATGATAGAGCCACACAGATCCCTGGGATGAAAGCCCACAGGTGTGGCCTCCTAGATCTAGCAGAGTCCACAGATTCAAGTTGAATCTGCTCCCATGAGCAGTGACATGGGAGCCCCGCGGTGGTAGCTGGGCCACCAGATGTGCCTAGTGAGGAAGAGTAAGGCTCTGTACATGCTTCCTATTTTTGTGGGGTTTGTTCCAGGGACTGATGGGCCTGCTGCGGCGTTGGGGGCGGGATCAGTACATTCATCTCAGCTTTGCTCCAGCAGACAGAGGGCAGGAAGGGAGATAGTAGCAGTGCCTGCTTACAAACCGGAGTGATTATATCAGGGTCAGTGCAACTCTTACTCCAAAATTAATGTTTCAAGGATATTTTGGCTACCTAGGGGGAAAAAACCTCTAGTAGCTTCCCAAATCTATGAAAAAGCTGTTGCTTCTTATTAATCCCTATTGCTCTCTCCAAAATATCTTGTAATCCTATTTAACAGTGTTAAAAATTCAACCTAACACAAGTACAATTTTAAGATTATTGGTATATTTATATGTACTGGCATAGTGCAGGGTATGCAGTTGGTGCTTAATGAATTCTTGCTGACTGGACACGGGACTTATAAATGACCTTCCTAAGCTTGGTCCAAAACTATATCCATCAAGTTGTTAAATTACATCCTTGAAAAGAAAACCACTGTTTCTTATTTGGAAGAAGAAATACAAACATACACATTCACCAGCCCTTCTTGCTGGTTTCTAACTGATTCTATAAAAAAAAATAATAAAGAGAATGCTACTACTTTTGGTTAAATACCAATAATGTGTAATAAATGTTTTTTTGTCAGAAGAAAAATACGACTATTGTTGTAGGTCCTAAATATTGTAATGAAATAATCTAGTTTGTGGTTATTTGAATCATTCATTCTTTCATTCAGTAAAAGCCTTCTGAACACCTGTTATGATTAAGACATCGTGTGGGGCACAGGGAATAAAAAGGTATAATTCTGACCCTCAAGTTGCCCGCGTTTTATTGGGAAAATCAGATGGTGCCAAAGGCCCCTTTAAAACATTGGCAAATGTAGAGCTAGAAGCTAGCTACTAACGGCAAAAATATTCAGTAAGTCTAATTTTCACTCTGTTTTTCCTTCAGTGGCATTGGCTAGTAAGTATTTTTAGGATAAATGTGTAGAGAGTGATTTGTTTTTAAAGAAGTTACATTATTTGGCATTTATTACATTTTATTTATTTCGTTGATTGATTAATTGCAGTTAAATTACCTTAGCATGCTAGAGCAGATTTTACAGATTTTGACATATGATTAAACAGCATAAAGCATAACTAATGTGGTTTTAGTGGCATGCTATGTATTAAAGCATAACATTTAAACACACACATCATCAGGAATTTTTGCAGTTACAGTGAATTAGAAGGATTCACATACTGGAACTCCTTCCGTCTCCCCTTGTTAGGGAGGGGCAGGGATTTTATGATTGAGATTATTATGGAAGAGTGTCCTGACATAACTGATTGACTTCAGTGATAGGCCTTGAAAGTTCAAATTCAAGGTGTGCACTTATTTCAGTCAGCTTATTCTGCATGTTTAAATAAGAAACACTATTTCTGGATATTCTGAATAACACGTACATTTATTCCTAATAGTGAGCATTTGGACTAATGATGGATTACTAATGAGCATGTAAATGTACCACCTGATTACATTAATATATGATCTTCCATGACAAGGGCTGAAATGAACAGTTCTAATATGTATTTCTTTTCCCCAATTGGCACTGTGGTATATACTGAGCAGGACTGAGACAAGGGTGTTTTCTTAAGAGCCACTGTTTCAGTCAGTTATCAAAAATCACATTATAATAAATACCATTCTAAGAATTTTGATTAACCTTTGAGTAACTGTTACTTTGGAAAATCTGCCAAATATGTTAACTGATAAATTTTGAAGTGGTAGTAATTGCAGGTATGGCTTTATAGGTAATATAGCTAAGTGATACTACCCTCTCAAACACATACAGCAATGCCAGCTGCTGTGAGACTGGGTGAGAGTAATGGTGTCTGCGGCATTTTTGATGCATTGAGGATGACATGAGTAAAATGGAAACTTAGAGTGCTCACCAGGGTCATACTTTCATGGACATCTAATGTCCAAGGTCAAGTAAATTTTTAATGACACATGGGCACTACATACCTTTCAGCCTTTTGGAGAGGTAAGTGTACATTGATCTGTCCTAATTAGCCTTGCAGCGCACTTCAGACATACCTGCATGAGCACTAATATTTAATAAAATGGGAGCTGTTTTTTACAAGCTCCTCACTTGTTCTTTTGAAAGCTGTTTTGTTGTTGTTTCTTTAAATGAAGTTGCATGTTCATTCTTGTCTTTGCTCAATGATGTAGTATTAATGCAACTGCATAAAATACTAAGCAAAATTAAGGAATGGATCTGATTATGAAGGTTCGTTGCTTTCATAAGAAACCCATAGAACACACATCCATTCCTTCCCTAATGTATAGGGTGCTAACTGCATAAAATTACTTGGAAAGACATTAAGGATAGACAGACAACTGTGTTGAGGTGTGCAGTAGGATGCTTTTATATTTGGCATTTAAGGTGGCTCTGGAATATCTGATTTGCAAGATAAAAGGTAGCCAAAACAGTTTGTAATTTCTCTAGATCAAAACATTTATGAAGGAACATCTACTTGTTTTTAAGAGTTTCATTTTCATCTGAGTTTGGGGTCTATAACAAAGAATCCTGAGTTCACTCAGTGTTGGAGTAAGTCAAGCATTGTTTATAATTATCTGATAGGATTTGGGGGTAAGGGAATTTCTAATATAGATGCTTCTTATAATTGTGAAGTTAGGAAGTTCTAAACAGGATACAGACCAGATGGAGTTAAATCTCATCCCAGGGATAAAGTTTACAGCCAGAACTTCTTAAAGGCATAGATATCTCTTGGTGGACATGGGTCACTGGTTACTGGATATATTTGCTCCTAAGAAAATGGAACAGGAGTGTGTTCCTGTCAAGCTGTAGGGCTGGCCGTTGATGACAAATGTCTGGAGTTGCCCTTGTGTTACTAGGAAATCAGGCATCTCTTCTTGCTGTTTCATGGCGGTGGGGTTGGCTATCAGGCTCCGCAAAGGTCTCCTTTACTTGCTTCCTGATATCTGAAGTTAGAGATGAAATTAGAGATGAAATCTTTGTATTTTATAAATGCCCCTAGAAATAATAGCATTTTGTTTAAATCAGATTCATACAATTCAGTGTGAGTGAGTTTACCAGCTCTTTCTGGAGAACAGGTTTTGAAGGGGAAGTGGGGAGAAAAATATGAGGACACCGAGTGACTAGGGAATAATAGATCTGCCTTTGGGCACAAAGGAGAGAGTCTGGTGAGATGAAAGGCACTGAGTGAGCAAAGGGCAAGATTTACTTTCTTTACAATATAAGGATACCTCTAAAAATGCTGGCATGTCTAAATATGTTTTAAAACACCTTTTAAAAATCTTGTTTCAAAACTGAATTTGTTTTTAATTTTATTTAGGTATGAACTTCATAATTTTATTGTTATCATATTTTCTTTGAATGACCCAGTTTATGTATTCCAGAAGCCTTTATCGAACAACTACTATGGGCTAAATAATGTGTTAGATGCTAAAGAAAAAAAAACAAACATGAATCCTACCTATGATGTTTAATCAGTCACCATGCTTTTGACTATCAGTAACATAAAACCTAAGTGGTTTTAGTAATGAAGAAATTTATTGGCTCATACCACTGAAAGTCCAGGGTAGGGTAGAAGTCAGGGATATTTTAATCCAGTAGTCTTATTTTAGTTTTCCTTCCATTGTTTTCCTTTCTGGATAAGCTTCACCAGTGGCTAGTAGCAACATGACTATCAAGTGAAAGGGGCTATATCAGAGATCTTCTAGAAGAGTTAGAAAAGCTTTCCCAGAAGCATCAAAGAAACCTCTTCTTAGATTTTATCAGCCTAAGAGACCAAGAGTATGCAGGCGATTACAGGAATGGTGGTTGCAGATATGTGTGGGTTCAACGAGATTGTTGAGGGTAGCATCCACTCTAGACTAATGGAGATGGGGTGTTCAGAGAAGGCTACATGGAAGCGATGCTGCCCAAACTAAATCTAAGAGGATGAGAAGGGAAGAGAAGGTGAGAAAGGGCATGTAGGGAATGAGGAAAGTGGGTGCGCAGATACAGAGGTGAGAGGGTCCACTGCACCAAAGCAGCTATTGTTACGCATCCTTCAGATCTTAGCTTCACCTCATCTTCCCTAGGAGGTTTAACAGAGTTTTGTGTGGTTTCACAGTTTTCTGTACTTATCCCGTCTTAACACTCACCAAACTTCATTGTTACTCATTTCACTGCCTACCCTTCTCCACGAGACTCTGTGATGGCTGCATCCATGCTGACTGCTCTGTCTATTCCTGGTGCCTAGCATGGTACCTGGCACATGAAACACCCTCAATAAGTATTAATTAGATGTATGACTGAATGATTTATGATAGCATTTGACCTGTTCATTTCTATGTTTGTAACTTTCATGGCCTTGATTAACGTTCTTATAAAGAGTCATAAAATGTGGGCAGTATAATTGAGCCTTGAGGATTCTGAGTTTTTTGACTTTCATATGACTATTTTGAACAGAATTTTCTTGGAATAGTTATGTGTTGTTATATATTCTATAATTCCAAAGCAGGGGAAGACTTATTTATTTATTAATTTTTTATTGTGGTTCAATTACAGTTGTCCCCTTTTCCCCCCCATTGCCCTCCCCTGCCTTGCCCACCTCCCCTCTCCCACATTCAATTCTCCCCACTGCTGCCCTTGTCTGTGGATCCTTTGTACATATTCCTTGATTTGACACTTCCCATTCTTTCCCCCATTATCTCCCTCCCCTCTCTCCTCTGGTCACTGTCAGATTGTTTCCATGTCTCTCTGGTTCTATTTTGCTCGCTTCTTTGTTTTGTTGATTAGGTTCCACTTATAGGTGAGATCATATGGTATTTGTCTTTTACCACCTGACATATTTCATTTAGCATAATGCTCTCTGTTTCTATCCATGCTGTCATGAAGGGTAGGAGCCCCTTCTTCCTTTCTGCTGTATAGTATTCTATTGTGTGAATGTACCATAGTTTTTTGACCCACTCACTTACTGATGGACACTTAGGCTGTTTCTAGTGCTTGGCGATTGTAAATAACCCTGCTATGAACATTGGGGTACATAGGTTCTTTTGAATTGGTGTTTCAGGATTATTAGGGTATAATCCCAGTGGTGGAATTGTTGGGTCAAAAGGCAGTTCTATTTTTAGTTTTTTGAGGAAATTCCATACTGTTTTCCACAGTGGCTGCAGCAGTCTGCATTCCCACGAACAGTGAGCCAGGGTTCACTTTTCTCCGCATCCTCACCAGCACTTGTTTGTTGATTTGTTTATTATGGCCATTCTGACAGGTGTGAGGTGGTATCTCACTGTGGTTTTAATTTGCATCTCTCCGATGGCTAGTGATGCTGAGCATCCTTTCATATGTCTCTGGGCCCTCTGTATGTCCTCCTTGGAGAAATGTCTGTTTAGGTCCTTTGGCAATTTTTTTAATTGGACTGTTTTTCTTCCTGGCAAGGAGTTGTATGAATTCTTTATGTATTTTGGAGATGATACCCTTGTATGAGGTATCATTGACAAATATATTTTTTCCATACAGCTGATTCCCTTTTCATTTTGCTGATGTTTTCTTCAGCTTTACAGAAGCTTTTTAATTTGACATAGGCCCATTTGTTTATTCTTTCCTTTTTATCTCTTGCTCTAAGGGACATATCAATGAAAATATTGCTGTGTGGGATATCGGAGATTTTCCTCCCTATGTTCACTTCTAGGACTTTAATGGTATCGTGACTTATATTTAAGTCTTTTATCTTTCTTTGAATTTATTTTTGTGTATGGTGTAAGTTGCTGGTCTAGTTTCATTTTTTTGCATATACCTGTTCAGATATCCCAACACATTTGTTGCAGAGGCGATTTTTATTCCATTTTATGCTCCTCCCCCCTTTGTCAAATATTGACTGACCATAGAGACATGGGTTTATTTCTGGGCTCTCTGTTCTGTTGCATTGATCTGCGTGTTTGTTCTTATGCCAGAACCAGACTGTTTTGATTATAGTGGCCTTATAATATAATTTGATATCAGGTGTTGTGATTCTTCCTATTTTGTTCTTCTTTCACAAAATTGCTGAGGCTTATCTGGGTCATTAATAGCTCCATAAGAATTTTTGATATACTTGTTCTATATCTGTGAAATTGGTATTTTATGTGTGATAAAATATTATACATATTTTATCCATATCTGTGAAAATGTCATTGGTATTTTAATAGGGATTGCATTGAATCTATAAATTCCAAAGCAGGGAAAGACTTTAAAAGTCATCAAGACTCTTATTTATTGGATGAATGAGTCTTTTTTTGTATTGGAAGACTGTATCTTTGCTTACCACATCTTCAAAAGATTAGCCCCATATGTAGAAAGCTTCATCTTAAGTGACTTTCTGATGTTTTTTCTTTTTTAATGATTTTTGAAATTTCTAGTTAATTCATTAAAACATTATTCTATTGACTTTAATCACAAATTGCCCTTCTTTTTTTTCTCTGATATGTGCAATGAGTTGGGAAAAGATTTTGTTGGACTCCACTGCAATGCACTTTGACTTAAAGTTTTAAGTCTCATATATTGAAATGAATTAATGAAAAGCTGATTTTGGATAGCGTTGTATATAGTATCTGCTGCTCATTATCATTAGTATTATAATTTGCAAATATAAAACATACTAAATATTGAAAGTATGATAGGTTTAACTTGAAAAAGGATATAAGAATGGAAGAAAATATAACAATGTCTGGTGGTGAAATTACTCCCAAATTCTATGTGTGATGTTAAGGACATTTTATGGGGTAGCACGGTTGTCTGGTGGGCTTCTAAATATCTTTAAGTCAAATTAGATGTTTTCCCAGAGTATGTCATGACTCTGTTTTATGTAATACTTGTAAACACTTTAAACTTTTTTTTACCCTTATAAGTTTGAAACCTCTTAATTTAATTTGTTCTTTATGATGTCATCCAGACAGAATAATTTTACGAAGGCCTCATTTTTAAGTTTATTTAGATTTCTCCAAGTTATAAAAACTCTTTTAAAAATGGAAACAAGGGTTTCATTAATTATAAATATTTTTTGCACCATATTTTTTACCCTACCTGTAATATATTTGGGACAACTGCAATTGAAAGATGTTTTTGAACAGTTCATGGAGCACCACCCAAATATATCTTAAGATTTCCACTTCCTGAAAGAAATTATGGGGCAATGTAGACATGAGAGTAATAATGAGAACTGCAAAAATACTATAACTTTATTGGTTTTATCCTCACCCAAGGATCTGTTTATTGATTTTAGAGAAAGAGGAGAGGAGAGAGAGAAAGAGAGAAAAACATCAATATGAGAGAGAAACATCAATTGGTTGCCTCCTGTATGTGACCCAACCAGGGATTGAACCTATAACCGAAGTATGTGCCCTGAACAGGAACAAAATCTACAACCTTGTAGTGCACAGGATGGTGCTCAAACCAACTGAGTCACCTGGCCAGGGCTATCACTTCATTTTAAATTTAGAATTGGGTATCATTATCAAAGACCATACTCTCCTTTATATGAAGAAATGTCATTTTCCTATAATAAGTTCTTAATGCCCCTTATCTGTAGTTTCACTTTTGTAGCGGACACCGGCCAGCAGTGTCCGTGTCATTATGGATGAATTAAAACATGCACACAGACTACCGAGTCTGGTGGAGGAATAAGGATAACCACAAGGCTTTTTTCTTAAGAGGAGCCAAAGCTGCGGCCTCTGCCATCACAGGCCTTTATTCTAACCCTATCTCCTTACATTCCAAGATGGTTTCTCTTCACTATCCTGGTTACAACCAAGGAGCCATTGCCCCTCATTACATCACAGAACAAGGATATTAGCAAATGAATAGGCAGGCTTACACTGGGCCCTGCAAGGTACTTGCAGAGTGAGGGGGTTTCAGCAAAGCAGCACACTCAAAAACTGCCTAGGTATATTGCAAATCTGATTACCCACTAGAGAACCTATCTGTGGGTGTGGGTCCTGTGCATCTCCGAGTGGGAGCTGGGCCCACACCATGCAGAAGGGTCTGCCACACACTTTCTGTGATTTTAGTTACCCAAAATCAACCATGGTCCGAAATTACAAGTATTACATGAACAATCTCAAAAACAAAGAATTCATAAGTTATAAATTGCTCACCATTCTTGGTAGTGTGATGAAATGTCTCGGTAACCTGTGAATCATCCCTTTGTCTAGTATCTCCACACTGTATACATTCACCACTCATTACTTAGCAGACATCTTGATTATCGGATCGACTATCCAATTATCACAGTGCTTGTGTTCAAGTAAGCCGCAGAGTCGGCTAATGTTATGTCACAATGGCTACGTCATTCACCTCGCTGCATCTCATCACATAGGCATTGTATCAGCTCACATCATCAGAAGAAGGGTGAGTACAGTACAATAAGGTGCTTTGAGAGGCCAAATTTACATAATATTTGTTATAGTATATTGTTATATTGTTCTACAGCAGGTCCCCAAAGAATAACTTCATTTTGTTCAAGGCCATTTCGTTATAATGTTGATGAAGAAAAACAGTAAATTAATTCCCTGCCAGGGCCATTGTCCGTGTGGAGTCTGCATGGCCCCCTACCTCCCATGTCTGTGTGAGTTTTCTCCGGGCACTCTGGTTTCCTCCCACGTACCAAGAACGTGCATGTGCGGTGAACTGGTGTGTCTCAGTTGTCTCAGTCTGAGGGACTTGGGGTGCAAGTGAGTGTGCCTAGAGAGGGAAAAGTGCCCTGGCATAGAGGGCTGGGTCCTGCCTTGCTTCCTGAACTGCTGGCACAGCCTCTGGCTCTCTGCGATGCTAAGCAAATAAGTGGGTTGGATAATCATTATCTTGTTTTTATTCATTTTTCTTAAATATGTGTGGCTCATATTCATTTAATTATTTAATATTAGAAGTGTTTGGGATCTTTATTTAGAAGTTTGGTGATGTTTTTGTAGCCAGAAATGTGCTTTGGGAACTTAACTCTTATCACTTAGCCTGTGATAAAATTGGTTTCATTATAGGTTTAGCCTAAAGTTGCAGTTTCTGAGAACCTACCAAAACATTAAGTGAGGACTCTCTGTATTTTATTATTATTGTTGTTAATTTCTCAGTGTGCATAATTTATAAAGTAAACTTTATCATAGGTAGGTAGGTTTGTATATATGTATAGGAAAAATAGTATATGTAGGAGTTGGCACTACTGTGTGGTTTCAGGTATCCCCTGGGGGTTTTGGGGTATCCCCCTTGGATAAGGGGTTACTACTGTATTGTCATTAACAATCAATTTTTAAAGATAAGTTGTGATTTATGTATTTCTATGTAAGAAATAGAAAGGTCTTTATAATTAATGAACATTGCAAATAATTTTATATTTCCCATGTAATTACCTTACATGATAGGTAGAAGGCAAAGAAGATGAGCGACGTGAACCACACCAAATTATGTTTGGTTGGGACAGCCCCTGTTTCACGAGCTTTGTTTTGAGCCTGGGAAGAAGAACGAAATAACCTTTATTGAAAAGCTCTCTGGAAGTTCTGCTGTTTGGAGGAGAATCACAGGACTGGAAAAATTCTTTAGGAAGTATGTGGTTCACGCTTCTTCTACAGAGCATGGGACTTGGTCTTAGTGAGGTTGAGACCCAGAGCTGTCCATGATTAATGAGCCCGTGGGACAGATGGGCTAATACTCATGTCTCCTGCTTCTCAGTCTTATGGTTGTGCCTTGAACAATGGCATGCTGCTCTCTTGGACTCCTTGATCTTGAAGAAACCGGATGTGAGATGCAAAATCCTCCTGTGTGGATTTGTCAAAAAATATATGTTACACTGGTTTTGTAGTTTTACAGAATGGAGAATTATTGACTTCAGAAAATTAAGGAGTCAAGCCTCTTGAATACTAAATTAAATATACTCGTAATTTTAAAAAGAAAACTTATTTAGAAAACTTTTCCTAAGTTCAGCAGAAGCCAAGACTCCTCTCGGAAAGGAAGCAGGTCGAGGCGGTGCAGGCAGGCTGTGCATTGTGTTTGGCTTCCTGAGCGCAGGGAGATTGGCATCCCTCTGCAGTGGTGTCACAGCCCGCAGTCATTTAAAGCCTCTTCTTGTGAGGCCAGGATTCCACGCCCAAGTGCATTTAGTAGGTCAGTACAGTAATTTTAAATGTCTTTCTTTCAATCTTTTGCCATCTTCAATTATACCTTTCCACCCTACTATTTGTGTAATTTTCTTCTGTCTGAAGTCTCTTTACTGTTGTTCTCTATTGCACAGCATGACAAATTACCCATCAAGCCATATCTTTTCAGCCCAGAAATGCGCAATAACACGGAGTCACGGCATTATCGCATGTTGTGCACTTTATTTCCCACAGTTCATTCAAGTGTGTCATTTTATTTTCCTGGCTTCCTTTTGTCATCATGGAGATTAACCATTTTATCCTTCCTAAACTTTAGAAACAATTAGAATTTCATTATAGTGGAAGCTGAGAGGGAATGCTTGCTCAGTACTGTATGGAGTGTACTTTTCGTATTATCAGTGGTAAAATTAAAGCCATGAATCCTGAGTCCTTTACGAAGGAGAGACTTTAGAGCTTATTATACAGCTGAGTAACCCTGGCTTTGGACAAGAGCATGATTTGAGCCTGTGGCCACCAAACACATTAACTGTAAGCAACCATTTAGTCTGACATTGAGTACCTGATTCTTCTCTTCTCCTGGGAATTATGAAACTCTCTGGGGCCCATGTGTTCTGTATACGAAATCTTTTTTCCATGTTAGCTTTGGCTAAATACCAATAGTGTACAGTGTACAATGAGATACAATAGACATTGCAAGTATGTGTTAGAAAATCAATTGGTATTGATGTTCTAATCAGCAGGCTGCAGCTGGTATGTAGACACATCAGTGGAAATGGTGATTAAGATCACATTCAAAAGCATTAAAAAAACCCTCACAACATTTAGATAACTGTTCGGATAGATTGCTGTTTTACTGTGACAGTAGATGAGCTGGGCAGCCAGTGATACTTCTAGATTCTGCCAGATTAATGTGTAAGATTTTTTATAACTTAATATATTTATATGTTAAATTCATAATTAAAATATATACATACTTATAGGATATAATATAGTAGCTGTTAGAATACAAACAAACAAAAAGTTTAGCACTGACTGGGTAGCTCAGTTGGTTAGAGTGTCATCCCAATGCGCCAAGATTGAAAGTTCAATCCCTGGTCAGGGCACACACAAGAACCGACCAATGAATGCATAAATAAGTGCAACAACAAAGAGATGTCCCTCTGTCTCTCTAAAAATAAAAAAAAGTTCAAAGTTCTTTTTCCACAGCTCACTTACAGCCTGCCAGATGCTAAATACAAGCTGCTTTAGAGAAAGTGCAGAGAAGGGAAAGAGGTGTGGTTACAGTTCAGCTCCAGTCTGAAAAATACATTAAGTAAAGAGACAGAGAAAGCAGGGGAAGATAGTGAAAGGGAGGGAGAGAAGCAGTAAAGGAGGGAGGAGATAGAAATAAATGTGAAACAGCCTGAAGGAGGACAGGTGGTAAGAATCACAGTATGGCCCTGACCGGTTAGGCACAGTTGGTTGGATACCAACCCATGGGGCAAAAGGTCACTGGTTTGATTCCCTGTCAGGGCACATGCCTGGGTTGCAGGTTTGGTCCCCAGTCCCCAGTTGGGTTGCCTATGAGAGGCAAGTGATAGGTGTTTCTGTCTCACATTGACGCTCTCTCTCTCTTTCTCCCTCCCTTCCCCTATCTCTAAAACTAAATAATAAAGAAAATCATTAAAAAAAGACTCATGATATGGCATAGGAGGTATTCAGAATTCAAAGAAATGTAACAATAGGAATATGAGAATGAGTTTTCTATATAGGCATTTCCTTCCTGTGAGAAAGTAATTAGCTAAAAATATTAGCAAAAAAAATTCTTTTAGGGAAACTTAAGGATGAAAAGAGATTTGCACTAGAAAAGATGGTTGCTTTCATAAAACTCTTTCATGTTCTAATCTAGAACCATGGTTTTCTGTGAACACCTTTAGGTTGTTCTAAAAATATAGTCCCTGAAAGTTTAACCATGTACCTAATTTTTAATTTTAAGTATTTTTATAAATAGAGAATAAGCTCGATATTTAAAATAAATATAGGTACAGAAGTCTTGTCTTTTTACCTCTACATTTTCTTTAAAATTAAAAAAATAAATTTATTGGAGTGACATTTGTTAATAAAATTATGTAGATTTCAAGTGTACAATTCTATGATATATCATCCTCACATTGCATTGTGTGTCTACATTATCTTTGACACTAGCTGGCTCTCGTCTAGAAGCATCAAAGCCCAACTGGACGACAGAAGGGCTCCAAAACTATGGAATGTGAATGTCTTTTAGAAATAGTGACTATCATGGAGAAGGCAAGCTATTGATATTATCTTAAGCTTGAGATTTCATGAAGGCAAATTACTATTGAGATGAGGAAAAAAACTGGTACTTTAACATTGGACAGCAGATTTTTAAACCGTAAAACACATTGAGCCTTCCCATATATGATTTTAACTAGCAGCCAGTAACTTGGGGAAAAAAAAAGGAAAGTGAGGGAATTCTGGGAAATGAAAAGGAAATAGCAAAAACTGGGGAGAACTTCCTGGTTTTCAAACTGCTTCTGAATGTATTTTCCAAGTGTTGACACAAACTATGTGCAGATAAAATAGGACAGGAATTATTAAAGACCTTTTAATAGTTGGAGAAAATGAGATTCAACAACAAAGGTACTTACATGAAGTCACATACGTAGACAAAGTACTAGAACTGAAGTCTATAGAATTCTGCTGTCCAGTTTGGCATCCACAAGCCACATGGGGTTATTGAACACTTGAAAAGTGCCTAGTTCTATTTGAGATGTGCTGTCTTGGTTCATTTGTCATTTAATTTTAATTAAAAAAATGAGAACCTTTATTTATAAGGGTGATTCTAGGCGTTACGCTCAATATAGTTTGAGGAGACAGGAAAAGGATCATAACAAAAGGAGAGAATACTTTTCTGGAATTCTCTAACCAGATCCACATGAAGGAAATGTACAAAATATTCCTTCATTAGACTTTGTCAAATCTGTTCTAAAGGAAATATGACTTCCTTTTATATCACAGATACGAAAACCCTGAGGTTTTCTTGGCTGGGTGAGTATGCTGATCTAACACACGTGGGGCATTTTGGAGGTGCACAGGGAGGATGTGTGGTCCTTCATACAGCGAGTCCAAGTGGGCTCCACCCAGGCAGAGGAGGACCTTGGCTTAGGACGAATGAGTGAAGCACACGAAGGACAAGCTGTATGAAAAATGCAGCTCAGAGTAGGAATAAAGGAATTGTTGAAAAACAAATGAACCATAAGATCGCTGTAATCGACTCTTAATAGGTACATTGTTGAATAACACTGGTGTGCCGCTAGGTCACTTGTAACTTCTTACATCCAATTTCACGAACTATATAGCAATGAGCGCTTAGTTCTTGCCGAAAGGACTGAACCTGCTGTTACTGCTGTTACCAACAGTTACTGCTGTTGTCACTTAGAGCTCACCCTAGTAACTGCTACTGGAGATGCCAGTCTCAGAAAATGTTAATACCTTTACCGTAACAGTTTTCAAAATCTGAGTGCAACAAAGGAAAATCAAGCAATATATACATACCATTTTTCAAGGTTTGAGAGGAAGGAGAAATTACACTTGTGTGATATTTCAAATGAAATTCCTCTTTAAAAATTATAGATCTATTTGATAGCTGTCATTTAAAAATTAATAACTATTTTCCTTTTACAAAGTCTGTGTAAAGAAACCCAATCCACTTCTGAACAGTTCTCCTGCCTTCCCAGATACATGGAAATTCACTACTGTTGCTGACAAACAAAATGCCACAAGATTTGTCATACAAATCACATTATAAGAGGTTCCAAAAACTTGACAACGTTGACAGTTGTTTTCAGCAAATGGCTGCTTTAC
This sequence comes from Anoura caudifer, assembly GCA_004027475.1. Taxonomy (NCBI): domain Eukaryota; kingdom Metazoa; phylum Chordata; class Mammalia; order Chiroptera; family Phyllostomidae; genus Anoura; species Anoura caudifer. The sequence goes on along the minus strand of PVKU01000364.1, from coordinate 163,357 downwards.
TCTGTACTGTCAATGTTGATGTCCTTGTGCACATGTAAAAGAGCAATGTGATTAAGGCAAGCTTGTCCACGCTCTATCTGCGCCAAGTTTTCCGTCTCCGCGTGGCACTGAAAGATTGCTCAGCTGTTGCAGATAAGGCAGGAATAGCTAGCAGATTTCTGCCATTTAAAAAAAAATTCTCTGGGCATGCATTTCTGTAGGAATTTACCAACATCTGCTGCTGACCTAAAGTTTTCTATAGAAGTGGCATATTTAATTTATATAAATAATTCACAATGGTATTGGTCAAGCCTAATTTCTTTGGGAAATAATTCATTGCGTTTAACAAGAAGAGATGGGTTGAAGTTTAATAACATTTATATTCACTAAATTGTCATTTGAGCTTGAGGGCTCATACTTTTTTGGCCCATCTTACATTTATTTTCTGCATGTTCTCTAAATTATATTTCAGCAGAGAAACTTTTTATAAAGAAGAATAAAGAGCTAAGAGATTTTGGTGATTCCACAGAAGGCCTACACTTCACACTTATCTTTTTTTATAGGCTCTCTGAAAATGTTTGATTTTTGGAAGCTAATTTATTCTGGGAGAATTTTGTAGTTGAATTTTAGTGTGATTTAAAATTGTCATATGTGCTATCTTCAAAAGAACATATAGGATTTAGGTAGTTACCATTTTCAAGGTAACTTTTGATAACCTCTATTTCTTTTGATTTTGGACATCATTTATTTAGCATTTTATTTACCACTGCTCATTTTCAAAATTTGTTCTCTATGTTTATATTATTTTAATTCAGTTTCTTTTGAAATATAAGTGCTCCTCAGGTAAAAATACAAAAGTTAGTCCTAGCAATTCAAACGTGTCTTGTGATGCATTTGTTATGTGATTCATCTATTCTTATTCTTGGTCACCTTCTAGTACAGCTGCATGCTTTAACTGTCTGACTTGTCTTTGAAAATCTTAAGCCACATTCTTTGGAACAGTTGCTTCGTGTTGGTTGAAATTCTCTGTGGCACTTTTTTCCATTCATAGGAGCCAATAGCCACCATAGCAGACACATAGTTTCCAAGAACTTAGGCATGGTTCATGGTCCCTGAATCTCAACAATTTCTTGTAGCAATTGCAATACCATATACAGAGTCTGAATCCCTTGAGCTGTAAATTATAATAAAAGAGAATACATTTAGACTATGAAGTTAAATTAGCATACATCATTTATAAATATTTTCTTTTTTGTAGCTAGCAGAGGGACAGAATTTGAATACCCTCTAATAAAATAAAATTAATCCAGTGGCCACAAGTAAGTAATTAGCTAAAGATATTAGTGAAAAAATTCTTTTAGGAAAAATAAAAATGAAAAGAGATTTAAACTAGAAAGAGTAGTGGCTTTCATAAAACAACTTTATGTTTTCTGATCTGGATCCACATTTTCCTATGAGCACCTTATGTTTCACTAAAAATATGGCAGCTGAAAGTTCACTTTTTAAGTCCCAAATTACTGCCTTTAGATTCATTGAAGCATCTAAATAGTGGGCCAATGTAACAAATGCATAATTGTAAAAGTTAATAAAAAGTTGCTAATGGAAATAAAATGATTGATATAATTGTGATAACTTTTGATGCCTATCTTATTTCCATTGTCAAAGATTTTAGGAAGCAGAAATCCTTTTGAAATATTTGCCACAGCTAATCTTTGTTTCCATATAGCCAAGTGAGAAGAAAGGAGAAAATTCTCATAGGTTGTTTAGATCCTCTGATGAAGCAACTGATTAAAAAAGCATGAGTGGTTTATAAAAAAAGAGCTGAAGTAAATACAAAGAAGCAAGATGTGCGTCAACGGAGAAGAGCATGCAGCAGGAAAACATTGACATGCTCTTTTTTCAGTTGAATTTTATTTTCACAAAATTTTATTTTACAAACTTTCATTAGAATCATATTAATGATGACTTTTTATGCTTGAATAATGATAGCTTACAAACTGTAAATATGGTTTCATTCATGAGATTTATGAAGTTCTGGCCTTAGCCTCTTCTTTACTTTTTATTTTGTTTTTGATTCCAAGAGTGTATAATCTGTCTGGACCTCAGATCTTTCACTGCCAATATCTTCCCAAGGCTTTGGTTCAATTCATTTATAGATGTCATTATTTGTGTATACACAAATTCTAAAAGAAATTCCTTTCTCTAAATACACACATATAATTATGTTCTTCAATACCCATTTTGAGTTCACCTTTTGGCACAATAGCTGATAGGAGAGAAGTGAGGATAAGTTGTTCTTCATAGACATTTGTGAGATACTAGAAATACGAGGTCTGTCTGGAAAAAGTCCAGCCATTGTTAGTATAATGAGAATGGTTTGCATAACATCGATGCAACCTGGAGGCTAAGGAGAGTGGACTGGAATGCAATGCATGAATGATGACAACTTCACTGTACTAGTCAGTGAGGGTGGTAGACGCCTTTGGGTGAGCATGTGTACTGTGTGGCCATGTCACATTCAAAATGACATCGAGTAGAGCAATGAATCTGCATCAGATTTTGTGTTAAACTTGAACATTCTTCCATGGAAACTATTTGGACGATTCAGAAGTCCACAGCTATGGACAACTGGTGATCAGTAACATCATCACGACAACACGCCTGCTCATGCATCATGTCTCATGCAAAGTGTTTTAGCAAAACATAAAATCACCCATGTGACTATGCTCTGTTACAGCCCAGATTTGGTGCCCTGTGACTTCTGGCTTTTCCCCAAACTAAAATCACCTTTGAAAGGGAAGAGATTTTAGACCATTGATGAGATTCAGGAAAATATGATAGGCAATTGGGAGAGGATGGCAATTGGGAGAACTGTGTGAGGCCCCAAGGTACCCACTTTTAAGGGGACTGAGGCATCACTGTCCTATGTACAATGTTTCTTATCTTATATCTTCTTTAATAAGTACCTCTATTTTTCATATTATGTGGCTGGATTCTTTCTGGACAGACCTTGTATATCATGCAAATAGCTTAAACATTTGCATTTCCCATTACCCTATCACTCTTGAAAGCCATAAGATACCAATCTGCAAGGTAAGTGGATTTTACTGGTGGTGGATGAAGGGAGGTATTGGTGGTTTCTCATTTGCTTTTGAACTGTCTCAAAAATGATGCAATCAGTTGTTCTACAAATACATGAAAGTTTTATTGTGTTTTTCTGGTATGCAAGATAAAATCCATCTACTGAATATTTCTGGTGTTGGGAAATATTGTACTAGTGGGTTGGATTCTATGTTATTTGGGTATGTTGCAAAACATGAGCCAGAATTTAGGAATGAAATCTTTAAAAAACAGTCCTCCTGAAGACTGGAGAGTCTTTTTCTCTAGAGCCCAAATCCTCCATAAGAGGCTCAGGGTCATTCTGCTCTGGCTGTATATCTGGGGTGTGGTACCACACCAAGACTTCTAAAAGGGGTGAGAGTAGTTGGTAACTAAGTACATAACTGAATTTTAAAATTGTATGTTTTGTTTTTTGATAAGATTAGTGAATTTGATTGAGGACCTACAAGGGCCTACCGTCACCTGCAGTGCAAAATCTAGATTCCCCAGTGCATCACAAGAAGACTTCATACATCATCATCTGCTTTTCAGACTCTTCTGTATTACTTCTTTATTGCTACACCAAGCTGTGAATTAACAAATGTTAACCATGATCTGACCACAGCTGGAACATCTTCTGCAGTTTTATCTGAACATATCACTCTTTCAAGATTGGGTTCAAATGACATCTCCTTGGTGAAACATCCCCTGACTATCCAGAAAAGTCATCTTAGGTCCTTCTGCATTTCCCCTGTTTTGGGCAGTTATCCATACATATCACACTGTAGAGTATTTGAAGATATATTTATCTCCCAACCTAGATTATAAGCCTTTTGAGCATAAGGATTGTATAGCATCCATTTTTTGTATTCCTTGGATGTTGCATAGTACCAGGCTTATGATAGGTGCTGTATAAATTTTTGTTGAAGGAGATGTAACTTTGTACAACATCTGTGCCCCAGCCTTTGATCATTAATGAGAGCTCACCTGTCATAAGAATCTCATACCAGATACGTTGGGAACTCTGTCTATAAAGGAAACACTCTCTGTGTATACCATTGACATTCAAGAGTACTTGCTGGTTCTTTTACCTTAAATAAGGCTTATGTCCACATGCAGTTCTTTTCGTGGAGTCAGCATCATTGTTCTGAGCATCACACTTGGTACAGATGAACTAATTTGGATACACTGCACCTCAGAAAGGTGCAGCAGAACCACCTGCCCGTCATTTTCCCTTAAAAGTATTCATTGCAGTTCAAAACTAAAGTTGGTAGTGAAAATCAATTATAAACCCTGAAATGCTAATACCTCACATAACAGCTGATCAATATTTCAAACATTCAGACCATAGCTAGGAATTTAGAAGTAATTAAATGGGCATAGAAATGCAAAGGAGATAAGTCCGCAATGTTCATATTAATAGAAGAGCACTTTATTCTTCTACTCAGACAGAGCCTATTCATTCCTACTTTACAGTTTTAACAAACTTTTGTTTGTTTCCATCTTCTAGGAAATTAGAAGGGGCATATCGCTCAGATTTGGGATATATGATTTCTAGAAGCAGGCAAATCAAACAAGTTAGCTGATAATTGGATTCTGGAATGTCAGAGAAAGCAATATAAAAATAAGTGGCAGACAGGCTTAATTATGGGATACTTCAGTATAGTGCTAGCTAATTTAGCCTTACATCTGCATTAAGGGCTAATTTTGTTATTTCTTGCCTCCTTCCCTCCCACACCTACCCATTTATCTCCTTCTCACAATTTTGCTCTGTCTTTGTTGTGTTAAAAACACACTATCCAAGTTCCCAAAAAGCTTAATGTTGTCTTCGGAGGTCAGTACACATGATGGTTCATGCACGGGGTCAAGATATGAACTGAGCATTCGGTACTTCATGACCCCCTTTCTCTCCCCACCATAAAAAAGTCAGCTTCTGAATCTCAGAAGCTCCCCCTATTTCCCTGTGGAGCTCCCAGATGTGCCCAGTCTTCACCTGATTTCTCACTGTACCTGCTCTTAGATGCCTCCAATACCTGTGCTGCTAAACCAGTGGGGCTGCCTGGTCTCAGGGCGTGGCCATTCCTAGCTGAGACTTTTTGCTGCTAAGTGTGGACAACCTGACTATGGAAGTTTGAGATGGTAACTTTTAAGCACCTCTGGATTTTGTAGCTGACTCACTGGAAATCTCCAGTGAAATATGCAGCATGACAGTGGCTTTAGATGTTCAGGGGAGTAGTAAAGATGGTCACGCAGACCATGGAATTTTCACAGTAGTGTTGTCCTTTAGACCATGGACTGCAATGGAGACAATCTCCCTTCCACAGAATGATTATCTCCTCTAAAAAGTGCTGTGTTGAGAGTTTGCCCATCTCACTGGCTGTCATAGACCTCCACAGACAGAGTTCCTCAGTGTGGAGTGGGTGGTTCTGTGCCGCTATGCCACCCATGTGAAGAGTATGCCTGGGGCTTTAATTTGTGTCACATTGCTTTGCTGACTATGAGTTTTGAACTACTAGTGTTACCACCTTCCACTTAGTGATAATTTACTATTCTATTATACACTTGTGTTTTAGATCAAGTTCTTATGGTACAATTTAGGCACTTTTATGTGCTTTCCTGTTTGCTTAGATAAAATTACAACACATGGCTTAATTAGTAAGATGTGTATGTTCACAAAGGAAGACATATTTCCCACCGATTTCTTCTCCCATTCCCAGCAAATTGCATCATGGAAATGTTTTGGAGAAGTAATGGAACCATTCTCTGAGTGGCATTTATTATCATTTAGCAGTCTATGATTGATAATTGAGTGACTAACAAAACTGTACCTCCTCTCTTGGTTGCAAACATCATCTCCATAATTCAGTAACTTCTACTATCAGGACTGTTGCCGATGTGTGTGACTTGATGTCCACCCCTGAGCACCGATATGAAGCTCTTTGGGAACTAAACATTATTCTCATTGTCAGCCTTTTGAAATTTTTCTGTTCATTCCTTGGGGTCTTGAGAGCTTGTGGTCTTCAATGGAGTGGCAATATCTGTTACAGGGATAACATGCCAAAACTGCCGACATTAATACTTTAGTTGGAACCAACGGTGAAGGTTGGCCTAAGGAAGGAGGGTAGGGAGGTGTCACCTGGACAAGACCACAAGAGGTGGGGAAAGAAGTTCTGAAAGTGAGAGCTAGAACCTCTGAATTTGTCTATTATTTATTTTATGTAAGTTATAAAAATCATTAAACCCTAGTTTCATAATTAATTTACTGAATCATGCTGGAGCTATCTCTAATTCTTTGTACAAGCCTCTATTTTCAGGGTACTTGTTGTGGTTTCTCCAATTTTTATTTTATTCCCTGAAAATAGATAATTTTATCAGCAATGACCTCTAAAGTTCTTTTCAACCTTAACTTCCTATGATTTGTGATTTGTATTTGTTTCCTTAGGAGACTTCTCAGGATGTTTGGTTCTGGTTCTCATTTACACAGTAGTGCCGAGGCGGTGGTGTATCTCGATGAAGTCATCGGTTTGGGCACAGTCTTGATGGAGAGAGCTGATCTCACCAAGATAATCATTCAGTAATTTTTTTCTTTTTGGCATGAGTCGAAGGTTTCTTAATTATATCTGGCTCAGCATATGGCATTGTATATAGATTTTCTTGCCTTTCCCTCTGTTGTAATTCTGAATTTTTACAGATAACAGGAAGCCCTGATACCTTTACGAGGGCCTTATAATACACTCAGTAATGCTTCCTATTATATTTCTTAAAAGCTGTGTCAGATAATACAATGCCTAGAATTAGAACATGGAGATTCTTAATTTTAATGAATTTTGTGAATGTTGATAGATTTTATTTCATGTTAGAGTAACTCAGAATTTTTGTAATGCCTATGCAGCTCCCAATAATGACAATGAAAATTCAATATTTAACATGAAGAACTTGGGGAGGATATTTTAAAATTCTGGAAAAAATGAATTGACTTTATAGAAGTTATTAATGTCATTGACATGAAGTGAATTATGCCATAAATAGTAGGTATTTTGTTATGTTTTATATTAGTTTAAATGACAAAGATATAGTATAAGAAATAAATTTTTGAGATTTGAGGTTAGTAAATGAATATATTATGTATAAATTTGCTGGTAGGATGGGTGGATTCTAGTCAATAAAATCTTCATAATGATTTTCCAACAAATGGGAATTTACTGAACAACTGTAAAATTGGTATAGTCAGCATGACTTCTTAAATATTAAAGGAAAACTGTCAAATATATAAGAAATTGTGGATATTTATTTTTATAAGTATGCTTTCAGTGAGAGTGCACAGAATAAACTTTGCTATTTTGCAAAATTAACAGTTATGTGAAAATAAGTCACAAGAAATCCCATCAAGGCAAACATTTCAACTATTAGCTGAAATTAAAAATGTTTTAGTACAAACTTATTTCTGTGGGTCCACTCTTTTAACTCTATTGTAAAAATCAATAAGAAAATATAACTTTATAAGAAAGTGTTGGCCTCACACAATGCTTTTTCAGACTGTGTCTGCATCAGTAAAGCCGCGTGTTCTCCAGCCATAGGCCCTCAGCGCTCGCTCCCTAGAAGGAAGACAGGGAGCAAGTTTTCAAAGAAGCTAGCTTTTGCCTGCAGTGGCTTGGATGACTCACTCTGTCTCAGGGGATAATTTCACTGCGACCATTGAGATTTTTATTTTCTTTCTGGGAGAAGGAATGGATGGGTTTATTTTAAGTACGGGGCAAAGGGATCGTTAGTGGGAGTTCTGCGCAGAGCTACCCAAGATGTGAGCTGGACAGGAATCGTTCATATTCTTAAGATAAGTTACTTCACAATATGAGTATAATTATCTTTGAAATGTTACTTTTGAGTGTTTTGTTTTTATAAACTACCCCCTCCCCCTTTTTTTTTCTTGGGGGTGAAGGAAGCACTTAAAATAATGACGGGGGTTAGTGGTATTTGTAGGCCACGATTGTCTGACAGTCTTTCTTTTCATCTTCAAACAAACAGATGACCGTATGAAAAGTGGCCCTCCTATACCATGAGTATTTTAAATCCGACTTTCAGGTTTGGAACGCTCCTAACATCACCTACAAATATCAGTGCTGCTAGCCTCAAGTTTCTGCTTTGCTTAAATGTCCTCAGAAGGCATAGAAAATGAACTTGTCACGTGCTCCTGCCTGCCCGTCAAGAAACTCACCTCAGGCTAATGAATGCAGAGAGACAGGTCTGTACTGTGCCAGGGTTGTATGCAAACTGCTCAGGATCATTTGGGGCCCTACTGGCAGCTCTCAAAGCATTCCTGGGTTTACAGCCCCCAGAATATCTTGGGCAGAGCTTGTTTCCCTAGCTCTGACCTATCACTGAGAGTCAAACCTCTATGGAAAAAGAAGTGCCTCATTTTCTCAGGGGCTTCTCTGCAGAATCTGTGGCAAGTTCTCCTTTCCAATAATCATAATGCTGCTTGGGTTTGTTTTCCAGAAAAATGCATCCATACATTTGCAGCCGGTGGGGGCACTGCTTTGTTGCCCATTGTGGAATGCATACCAATAAAAACCACCACAATTTGTAACAAGCAATCCTATATAGTTTTCCAGGTTACTCAGATATTCAAACCTGCACAACCAGTCATCAGGGTAAGAAATTTTCCTTTAAGCTGTTAGCGTAATACAGCCTGTGACTTTTCAGCTCAGGGAATGATCCTCATTTCTCTATCTGTCCCATTCAGAACAACTTCTCCTTTACTGCATTTAGAACAGTGTAACTGAGAGGCAATAAGGGAAGGCAATATCACAGAGTGGTTCACATTACGCTGAATTTTATTGTAGTCTGACATTGTGAGTGAACCTTTGGAATCCTTGAAAGCAGCATGATGGCAAAACCTGCTTCTCATGGACTGAAGAAAAATATTCGGACATAGTGATAAGTGGGGCAACTTTTAGAAATCATGACTTGAAAACATTTTCTGAGCAAGTGCGATTTCTGTTGTCCCAATTCACAGAATGATATTAAAATAGCAGGCCATTGGCCAGAACTACTGATTTCCCCCACAATGGGCAGGGTTTCATTCTTAAAGGTATAATCTGATCTTCAAAGTCTCCAAACTCGAGCTAACCCCCACTCCTGTCTTCCGTTCTTTTTTACTTCTCCCAAATTATTATATCATAAGTATTTGCATTTAGGTGCTGTGAGAGTATTCACTTTAACCTGTTTATTTTCTAATAGGACACATCATTGATGTTTATAATAATATACTTTATGTTTTTTCATAAAAAGCAACAGATCATTTTATTTCCATTATTCTCTACTCTGAAACATGTGGCATTGTATATTCCTTAGGTTTGAATTATTTTTGAAAATTAGTATAGGTATATTTTTTCACCTACTATGGGAATGTCACTAAACACAGTAAAGGGTCCACCCACATGGGGCCCTCTCACTAGAATCCCATGGTTCAAATTAGAAAGGACGCTTAATTAACAAGACTGACAAGTTAGACTGAGAGACAGAGATTTTTACAGGATGTTAGGAAAAGAAGCTCCCTTTTATTAATCCAATCCCAAACTATTTTTTCCTTTTCCCTCCTTCGCTACCACTGCCATGTCCCTGTTCTTCACTTTTCCCCAATTAACCTTTTCTGTTGTTGTGCCTGGCACATAGTAGGTGCAGAGTAAATATTTGTGTGTGTGAATGAATGAAGGACGCTCGGGACACAAAAGCTTCTTGGTTCACTTGAGTCAGCTGTCTCTTAGCAGTATTCAGGGTATAAACTGGACGTGTTGTTGACAATTCTCTTTGCTCTTTGTGTGCATAAGCTAAGAATAAACAGCACTGAAGGGAAGGGAGTGCTTCATTCATCGGAGGATTACACCATCATAAACTCAGCAAAGTGTACCACACAGAGCTAGTGATCACAGAAGACAGGCAACCCGGGCCCCATCATTAAATATAGAAGCCTGTCTTCACTGTTTTTATCCAAACAGACACTCTGTATTTTGGAAATTTCCACCACACTTCCTTTTGAGTTGCTTCTTTTCTCAAGATACCAAGACTGAAACTTTAGAAAAGTAGACTCAGTAAGGAAAGCTGACAAAATGATGGCAATATATATTTCTTTGTCCTCCTCACCCCCCACCCCCCACCCCCATGCAAGGGACCATTGTGTTAATGCTTCTTGGCTGAATTTTATGTCCCTGAAAAATTTCTGTACTCTGATTGAAAGACTAGAAACTCTGGCATTCCAAGATTTCAGGTTCAATACTAAATGATTCCTTTTTCTCCAGACCAAATAAAAGTGATAATGCCTCAAGTCTATTCTTCAATTAAACACCAACCATATAAAGAAACTGAGGTAGAATTGGTAAAGTTATTTGTGGTTTACCAAAATGTTTCACACCTGAAGGCTCAATATTTTTTCTTTCAGTAGTGAATCGTTTTGTATGTGTGCATGCGAGTGTTAAGTACCATCTTTGTTTTAGGTTATTTAAAGTATGCAACATTAAATCCTTCATATAGCTTTCAAAATATTATTAGTATTTTTATTGTTTTTAAATACTTAATATTTAATACAATGTATTTATTAAATTGAAATATTTTTAAACACTGACATATTTTAAAAATATTTTATTAAATTTTTTAACTACCACTAAAAATTTACTAAAAAAAGATCATAAGTGAGAATACTGGTGAAAGCCACAGTAAAGATGAAAATGTGCTCCTCTGCTGAGGTGAAAATATGAAAACCACATCGTGTGGATTCAGGCTCCAAACAATATTCCTGTCCCTGAGTAACATCCAATGTCCATTTGCCTTGTTTTAAAGATGCTTGTATTTCTCACTGTCCTATAATGCCTTATACTAACTTAAGGTAGCTTGAATATGTTTCTCTTTCTTGTTACCTGACAAAGCCAAATATACTCATGTCATGATGGTAAAATGGAATTGTATATTCTGTAGAATTATTTGTAAACTATTTGTAAACTCTAAGCTGGTGTTCAAAAAGGAGGTGGGATTGGAGATGCTTAGGATATAAATTAGCCTCAAAATTTTAATGCTTATTAAGGAAAAATTCATTTGGTGCCCAACTCTCATTACAGTTGTGTATGTATTCCCTGACTTTGTGACGTAGTCTACAGGTAGTCAGGGCTAGTATATTACAGTAACTCTTTACTTACCTGAATCCTGATATTTTGGCAACTTAAGCTTTCTTGGCAGAACATGCAGTTGCAGAACATCTAGAAAATTTATATAGTAAGTCTTTATCCAGAGTCATACTGATTGCTATTTAGCATAAATTATTGAAATATTTAGATCTCTTTTTCTATCTCAGAAGAGACTGGAAAGGAGAAGCTGAAATAATATTAGACACAGGTAGAGCAGTAGAAACGTCTTTACTGGGAACCTGGAACTGAAACAGGAAGCAGTCAATTTCAAGGGCAAACAGGACCCAAAGATATATAATAAATAGTGGAGATTCACAATGATGACATAAGACAAAATTTTAAATTTGCATTCCAAAAATTCTTTTATGGAGGTAAGGACATTTAGGAAACAATTTATAACCTATTTAATAAAATAGCTAAAATTAAAGTGTTTAATTTATATAATCAGTAAATATTTATTTGGAAAATACATTCCTGGGGCCATCTCATTAATGTGATGGGTATTGTTTTAAGAACTGAAGGCAGTCCTCATTCATTCTTTCAAAAGATGACATTTTTTTGTTCCTCTTATAGCCCCTCCAATCTTAATTCTCAGAAGTTTTGACATAAATCAAAAACATTTTTGGTAGATCAGAATGCCTTTAAACACTCATCAAAAGCATGAGGTGATTATCTGGGGTATCTGGAAAAATGCACAATAAAATGTATAGTTTTCTCCTCTTCCTTTAATGCTGATATAGTCACTAATTTACTGCTGATGGAAACTATGTAGGTAAATATAGGCACTTCAAATTCTATTAAAGCCAATGCTACTACAAAAAATGGCACCCGAAAGGCAATCTTGGGGATCCTGTGGATGTGACCTGCAAACCCTAGTTTTTTTGATATTATATTGAAAAAAGAATTCAATACACAACTAATGTTTTATATTCCTTTCATGTAACAACTGCCCTGTGTAATGGAAGTCCTTATGTATTCAGTGTTTGACGTTTAAGGAAGGAACTAGAGTTGGTCTGGGAGACCTTCACTGCCCATCATGCTATTGTTTGTCCATGAAGACATGCTTACTCTCTGCTGTCCTCACTCTGACACACCAGTCATTTGCAGCTGAGAAATCTACCTTCAACACCAAGGTATTCCTGAGAACAAAATAATGCCACCAGCATGCAGAGCCAGCACCCAGCTAGGAGGACAGGGATGAGCATGATGCCCACACAGCTCCCTCCATTTCCCTTTTCCCAACACTGGCCGTGGGGTGTCAGTTGCCAATCCACGTCAGTTGCCAAGCAAATAAAGAGACTTGATTTAAACCAGTTTGTTTTCTACTCTTCAGAAATTTGGTAATTTGTTTTCTACGAAGGTCATCATCACAACAAAACAACTGCATTATGGCAAAAATTTGGCCGATCCATGAAGAATATTGTGAAGAGAGTCTACCTGTGATCCTGAAAAAATACCAGACCACTGTGTATTCAATCCCACAATTTTGTAATCTTAATGAGTTCTGCAGAATGCCAAGTCGCCAATCTGACCAACTGCATGGAAACTTGCCACCAAGATGCCCGCCTCCAACAAACCATTGCTGTTACTGTGTGTTATCCAGCATGGGTTCAGAGCCTGAAGGCTGAAAAGCATTTTGAATTTTTACGGTAAAAAGGTGCATCAGGAGGGCAACTACATACTAGGTTACCCTCCCAGATTGACCCCTGTCCTTAGGTTTTTATTGCCTGAACTGGCACCAAAGAAACTCCTTGAAAATAACACATTCCTTGTCCATTCAGTGGTTAATGATGCTTAAAAAAATCACAGTTTGTGACTGTGACCTAAATTATGCCAGAAGCTGTAAAACCATGGTTTCTTTAAATTCAAATATGACCCACATGCTTTAAAACCACTACACTGACCCTATAGTGCTATTGCTGAGTGTGCATGTCCTCACATAAGTGCACACACACTCACACACACAAAACACTTGGCAATAAATGACTCGATAAAAGAAATGCTATTTTTCAGACTTCCATGTTAAAGAAAAGGCCCATGAAAGAGATGTAAGTGAGCTTTAAGCCAAACATTTGTTTGGCTTTGCTGCAGCAGTCTGCAGGAATGTAAACTTTTTTTTTTTTTTCAATGACTTCAGCTCCTAATTTGAAAGCTTGGATTTTTAGGAGTGAGCAAAGACTATATTTGGCCAAAAAATTCTGCTGGCTTTACTTAGCCACTCTGCACATTCAAAACAATACTTCTTTATCAAAAAAACAATAGTCTGTTTTATTCACAGCACATGTAGAAGTTGGAACATCGACTAAATTCCACTTTCTTCTCTCGCAGTGCGTCTGCAACCAGCTAATGAGCTGCAACAGAGCCTGGCCTTCATTTTCAGCACATTAAGTTCATCCCTCCTAGGAATTGTGGTTGGGCTGTGGCACCGCCCCTAGGTATGGGTGGGATTTGTTTCTTCTACCAGTGGTAGGTTAGCCACATGGGTACGTGCTGTCGCACCACACAACAAAATTTTCTCTATAATAACCAGTCTAAGTAGCCTTTTACCCCACAAAAGTAGATCCCATTTAATTTACTTTGTGTTTATAGCACTCCCTCTCAAACCGCATTATTGGCACGGACTGATATTTATACAACTTTTTATTTTAAACTATTTATTTAGAGTTGAGACTTCAGTAGCACTGCCTGTCAGATTCATTGAGCGTGCTTCAGTTCAGGATGCTGAAGATGTAAATTGGGAAGAGCGACGTGCGTCTGAGGGACTTGTTTCCTCAGTGCGTGGACGCCCACGCAACTCTCCCCGGGAGGTTACACATGTGTTGGTAAAATTTATGATACAGATCGCTGACAGGAAATTTTATGTTGTTAGGTGATTAAAAATAATTGCTTTTGCTTATTGTGTCTCCACAGTTCTTTGATAATATAGTTGACCAAATCAGTTATGTAACGGGCATCTAAAAAATGTTAATTTAGAAGTAGCGGTGTCAGTAGGGATCTCTTTTTACACACAGTGCAATATTCTATTACTCAATTATTCTAGTGGAAGTCTCTGGTCAGCTGAGCACTTACCACAGAAGAAAAGGAAAATAAATTTCTTGATTTTGTATCTGACCTATTTTGGAGATTTACCCAAGTTTTAAAGTTTTTTGTTTTTACTTTTTTAACTTTTAAAGCGAGGAAAGGAATACAAATTTCAAACTGACTCTTAACCACATAAAATGGAGTGGCATCTGGCCAATTTTTCTGCTTGTGGTGGACATTTCACACTGTTAACAATGTTGAATCTTCATTTTCTGTGAGGTTCTGCACACTGTTTTTAAATCCTATGCTATTTCGTGATCTAACAATACCAGTAGAGTCTTGCTTGCATGTTTGATCCTCTTTTACTTTCTTTTTTTGATGAATACCTATTCATTTTCAAGGCCTGGCTTATGTATTGTCTCTTTGGTGAAAAATGTCTCATCTCAAAGAAGAACACTGCTCTATTAGAATAAAGTAATCTTTTGAGATAGTAACCAATGCTTCTGTATTGGTTACTTCTTAGTATTCCCTACAACCCTTACTCTTTCTCTGCATTTGGCAGAACAGGCTATGCAGAGAAAGGACAACAAGAATAAAACAAGTGATAATAAAGGAATTAACTTCTCCATTTTTGTAACTCAAAATTAAGGTCTCAATTGAGAAAATAGATTTGAAAGAACAAGGGGTCAGGTTCTGTTGTGCTCTCCTCACTCCAGGGGAGGTAAAGACTTCATGGGTCCTGGGGAGGGAAAAGACTTGAGAAGGGACTAAAGCAACTTAAATGCCAGGAGTGGGGATTCCTGAGAAGAGGGGCAGACAGGGCCTGGAATGGTAAACAAGCGGAGGAGGGCTGGGGTGAGGAGGGTGTCCCAACGTCAGCACAGAAGAGATGAGGGCTTTCCTAGAGTATAGTGAGGAGGATGCAGTGAGGACTGGATTCCCCTCCCAATTCTGCTCTCCAGACTCCCTGGCCCTTTTTAAGCCCCTGGAAGTTAGAGGCAACCCAGCAAAGAGGGGGCTAGAGGAGGCCTAATTTCTGCCACTGTGTGAATAGGGGCTTCAAATCAAACAATAAAATGTTGTGGGAAAAATGAAGAAGTTTTTGCACATCTGAGTTTAGCAGCTCCAGGTTTGTATGTATCAAAAGAAAGAACTATACCTTCCTCATTGTCATACGTCTGTGTCAGAGCATGGGTGACACATAGTAGGCACACAGTAAACAGTTGGTAACGGAATGAATCAATATTGTAGAGCCAGCGTCATACACCAACATCTCCATATCTTTGATCTGGTTTCTCTGTTGGGTCAGGAAAAAAAAAAAGTTTTGCCTTTCCTGCCTTATTTTTGCTTGCTGCATGCCAGCTTGGCCTGTTTACTCCTGTGGTTTCCCGAATTCCAAAACAATGCGGCATTGCCTGAAATTACACTTCAGTGCTTTCTGGAGCGTTTCTGCTGCCCACCCTACTTGCAGTGACTCAACTTCAGTTCCTTGAATGCCAGCTGCTGCGATAGTTCGCTGTCACTAAGCCTCTATGTGCATCCACCCGAAAGGAGTTAAGTGGGACCACATCAATGCTGGGGAACTGGCTGTCTTCCAGAACTGCACTGTGGGTCATTCTGTCTCGTGCTTTGGTAAGGTCTATTTTCTCCACAGCCTTTCAGTGGGGAGAGGGGCCTGGGATAGGGCAGAGCCTGGAAAATGGAAACAGAATGCCCAGCGTGGGTGTAAAATGTCCCCTTTCCCTCTTGAGCCAAGGAGATCCATTCAAGGGACGTTCCACTTACACATTCCCTTCTAGTCTAATTTTTACTCAACTTTTTTTCCCCTGGCACCTGTAAACCAGATGGGATATCCACTGACATACTGAGCTGTGTGGGATGAGGGGGCTCTCTGTTTCCTCCTTCAGCCCTTGTACAGGCATCATGCACTGTGTAGACCTCAGTATCCACGTCTTCTAAGTCACATTTGTGTGGTCAAGCACTTTCAAACTTTAAGACATTAAGTACCAATGTCGCTTTGACGCCTTTTACACCTAAGTCTGAAATATGTAAGAAAGTGTAAACTGCCCTGACCACTCCTACTTCTTTCTTATATCAGTTTGTTTATTTTTGGTTACAAGTAGCAACATACCCAATTCAAGCTGGCTTCAACAGGAAAGTGAGGGCCTCTTAACAGAAAGGTGGCGTAGTGTGGGTGGTTCCTTTTTGTCAAGAAAGTTTGATTATTTCTGTCTTCCCACTCTGCCTTTCAGAACCTTCCTCATGGTCACGAGATGACCGCCAGCAGCAGACACCAGGGCCACCTGTCTTCCTGTGCATGTCCAACGGAGCCATGGGAGCCACTAGGGAACCTCCCTTCCCAGAAATCCTCAGTAAACGTATCCTTGAGTCGAGTCTACACAGTTCTGACGTACACATCATATGCATGCAACATGTCACTTTCCTCCTCCTTCCTCACTTATCACCTCCACTGTCTCTTTGGTTAAAGCAGATAAAAGGGAATGAGGACAATGTAACACATCAAAGTGCGCCTGGATGAGACTGCAATGAAGAATGTACTCTCAGTGACACAGCCTCCAGCTGCTTGCAATTAATCACTCTCACTTAATTAATTAATCAATTGACGCTGATTGAGGCTGCAGAAAGAGTTTAGTGAAACTGTGTCCAAGCTCCAGCTTTGCTGTTTACTAATGAGATGGGAACTCCTAGTCAATTTGTCTCACCTCTCAGAAACCCCATCTTTTTGTGAGAATCAAGTGAAACGCTTGTAAAAGAACGTTGATCATGTATACATTTTCCAAGTGCCAAATATTACTATTATTGTTCCTGCTGTAAGTAAAAGAGGGAGACTGGTCTTCATTATAAGAGATCTACATTGAAAGCTTTTACAGTGTATCAGAGTCTTCATTTATTACAAAAATAAAAGTTTATGGACAGTTTGAAATTGTGCCAGATGCTAAAATTCTGGTATGTATAAATAAATATGAACATTAATTATATATATAGAGAGAAAATTAATATAAGATGATATAAGAAGTTTAGTGGCATCTTCTAAGGCATACCTAGAAAATTCCTTTTTTATCCTTGAGTGACCACCTCATATTTGTTAGACTTTCCTCCTTTATTTTTTTTCTCATTTGAGTGAAGAAAAGAAAATTCAGTTAGCTAAGGGTCTAAGTAAACTAGATTCCAATTCATTGAGTTTTCAGTATATATGTATTATGTTATGAAACTTGTATGCTTAGTATTTTTTGATTTATAGATGACATTGCAATATATATTATTAATACACCAACTTTTTTTAAATTAGAATTTTTCAGTACTTCTTTAGAAAAACTTCTTACTCTGTAGCTGATTTCAAATTTTTGAAACATAAATATGAAATTAATTGTTTTGAAATTTGGAGTTTATGACCACCAAAACAAAACTTCCCTTTCCACATGAACTGGCATAAAGCTCAGAGTTAAATTTAGACCTTAGCTGAGAAATAGTCTGTTGCAGGTTCTTCTAACTTTTATCTCTTTGCTCCTTTTGGTTCATCTTTATCCAACTTTACTTTTAATTGATATGTGTTATATACTTTAACTTTTTAAGTGTTTTCATATTCTTTATGGAATTTACAAAAGAGAAAAAGAAAGATATGGAGGGAAGGAGAAAGGAAGGCAGGGAAGAAAAATAGAGATGGATGTGGAGAAAGGAGTGACCAGCTTAGAGCTGAGTGGTAGTTTGGAAGAGAGAGAGAATCTGATGAGAGACCAGTAGTTCATTAGAAGGTACAAGTGTCAAAGAGTAGAAATAAGACCCAAACAGAAAGTCATGACAGAGGAGATGAGGTGTAAACCTAAGAACTATTTCAGGTGAAGAATGGAGAAGACTTGCCAACTCAGGAATGGTGGTTTTGAAATGATGAAGGTTTGAAGCAGGCTGATCCCAGAAAAGTTATGAACGTGGGGTGAGGGAGGGGGCAGAGATAATGGTACCAGACACTGTGCTAGCCAGTTTACAGAAAGCCTTTAACTTTGCATAAAGCATCTCATTTAATTTCCCAAATAACTGCGCCAGATATTAGTATTCCCTTTTTACACATGAGTACACTAAGAAAGAACAAGCTTTTTGCCTTATTTTATTTTTTAAACTGGTAATTTTGACTAATACACACACACAAAAAAATCCAAAAAGAAATCCAGGAGGCTATTTGGTTAGTTTGATTAACATAGTCATTCAGTGTGAACAATTCAGGTCAAAAAGGCCACCTCACTTTCCTCACCAAGTACAACAGCATGTTATGATCTTGTATGTGTGTATGAATGTGTGTTTAGAGAAAATTACTTTTACTACAGAAATTTTCTTCTTTTTGTTGCCTATATAATGTTGACTTTACTCACATGGAAACTTGGATGTGCCAGGAAAATGTAGCTCCATTATGCTGTCTATAACTACTGTGGTTCTCATAAGTTGAAAGTCCTCTGTGGTTTAAAATTTGGTCTATGATAATTAAAACCATCCCTTTTTTGTAATGCTGCTCCTTTAGAAAAACATGATTTGTCTCCCTGACTTCTGAATATTCTGTCCACTCCTCTGTGCCCCCACAATTGGCATCTGGGTGTGTGGTGGAGGGGTAAGGCTTTTCACAACTGGCATCTTCGAGTGTGGAGTCCTCCTGACCCTCTCATTTTCAGAGTGATGTCCCTTTTTTATTATCTTGATGGCACTCACAGCTGATGCAAGCACCTTTTGTCTTGGCTTGGTTGACTTGCCCTCACCATGTGGCAGCACCTTGCCTGCTAGCTCTCAACTCAGCTGTCAGTTCCCCATGGGACAGGGATGGGTGGTATGGAGACACCTGGTTTCTATCCAGGCTACATTGCAATGAAGTGGAGTTTACAAAAGCCACTTGTCAAAGCTAACAGGTGACTCTCAGGAGGTTAGTGCAGGCAGCCCTGGAGTGTGGAGGAGGTTGCACTTTAGTCAGATATAGAGTTTGAGGTTGTTTTCCCCTGGGGCTTCCCACACCATACCATTCCAAAGAGTGAAAGCCAGAAAGGGAAATTGGGAAGCATTCTTAGGTTGCTTTCCACACTCTACCATCCTCAGTTCCCACAAACAGAAGGGGTGGCTTTGTTCCCCATCCTCTTTGCCCAAAGTTCTTCTACCAGAAAACAGCCAGCCACATGGCCTGGAGAGTTCCTGAGTGGGAGATATCCTTTTTTCATTATAAGAGTTCTAGAAAGAGTCCTACAGGTTTAGTCCTTAAAATGTTAAATAGGAACTAAAAGAATTTAGCAAATCCATTTACTCTCCACAAAGCCTTGCTTTCAAGCTAAATTCATACTCTTTCCTGATGTAGGACAATGAATTTTCTGATTCTATCTTAAAGGTGGCAGACTGCAAAGAAATGGGATTTAGAGATTGTTGTGAAATACATTGGCTTAATATTTGCAAAATACCATCCATAGTACCATTACACAGACACAGTCAAAAGTCCAGAAGTCTATGTAACTAAATGTTCGGTTTACACTGTCTAGAATCCGGTAAATTTAACAGGAGAATCACTTTCTAATCCATTTTGTCTAGCAAGTAAGAAAGGTGGAGAGCTGATTTGATTGCAAGCTAAAAGTGGATGTAAACTAGTAGTCTATTTGGAATACAGCCTATAAAAAAGAAATAATTATAGCCACCAGGACAAGAAATGTGGGCCCACACTTCTTTTATCAATAAATAACAAATTAACAAAAAGTTGACTTTTACAGTGTTATGTTTCTGAGCTGTTTCTAAACTGGCATTTTTAGAGATTGGTTTCTAAGTGTTTTGTCAGGAGAAAAAGCTTTAGTAAATTTTATTTTATGAATGTTACAGTTTAGAGTTCTGTTTTATGTGATAGCAAAATAAACCGACTTCTTTTATATATTTTCTCCCATTAGATTTCACTGTTTGTAGCAGGACTTGTCAAATAGAGGTGAAAATTAAATTATAGCAACATAAAAAGTGTACCTAGAAAATTGTGTGAATTCTTTAACGAAAGTTGTACATTTGCTTTACTCAAAGGAATATTTCTTTTGTGGTGCAAACTGATAATTAAAAGTATTGAATTAGATATTTGTAAAAGAATAGTGGGAATTACCCACTATCGCATGCATTCATTCTATCTCTTGGTATTCTGTTCTAATTATGAACCAACATTTTCCCCAAATTCCAAATTCATCCTAAAAAGAAACATATAATGACCACATTTCCTAAAATAATCTCTGAAATTATGGACACATTTATTCGTGTTAATATGAGTTTTGCATTTGAATTTAGATGATGGCGCTGTGGATTGCTTTTCTGAATAATTTCATATAAGGACAGTTTGTAGGAACAGATAAAACTAGAGGCAATTATAACACGAACCCTTTCATCCCTCCTGTATGCACGCAACGGCTGAAGCCCAGAACCTTTTTCTTTATCGTACTTGTCAGATCTTAATGCTTAAAAATTTTTATGCCCATACACATATAAAATCCTACATAGTGGACAGAAGAATTATGACGGTATTCTCTATTTCCTCCTCTTCACTAATCCTGTGTTCATCTGTCACTCACAGCAAAGTGCAGATCTGTCGCTGCTTTAGCGTTGTTTCTCGAGAGCTGCCTGCTTCTCTTCCTCTTACGAACTTAGAATATAGGCGTAATGAGATGTTCTCACCCACATAACAACATTATAGGCTTTTTTGTTCTTGCTTTTGGTGACCTAAAAATAAAATGTTAAAGATGATTTTTAAACATTTCTTCCTCTGTGTTTAGTAATTTAGGCATCACCTCTGGAATGCAATTTGGGCTTGAAGAACTCAATACATATTTTAGTAGTGGGTAGAGGAAGAAGCTTATTTACACATGACGCCTGCAATGACCTTAATTTCAAGACTTTA
Source organism: Anoura caudifer (assembly GCA_004027475.1). Taxonomy (NCBI): domain Eukaryota; kingdom Metazoa; phylum Chordata; class Mammalia; order Chiroptera; family Phyllostomidae; genus Anoura; species Anoura caudifer. The sequence continues at coordinate 142,177 of PVKU01000364.1, read as the reverse complement.
ATTTGTCATGATTCCTGAAAATTTCTATTTTATATTTTGGAAAAAAGGATCGTGTTGACTGCACACTATATTAATTACTGCTTTTCAGAGAAGATGAGGTCCTAACTGAGTTTTCTAGTGACCGTGCCTGGGCACTGATGGCGTTGTTGCACTCTCCTTGCCCTCAATGAGATAACGCACAATTTAGGACATAAAACTACAGCTGTGCATCATTGTCAAAAACTTTTTCTCAATCATATAAAAAAATGACACATTTTCAAATAGTTATGCTCTCACTTCATAAAGTTTTATCTCAAAAGCAACATCGAAAATATGACAACGATCTCCTTTTCTTAAAACTTATTATCCTTTTGGTGGCTTAAGAGGAAATTGGTTAATATAATTTTTAATTTGTCTCAAGGCCTGTGGAAAGAAACTGACTTTCTAGAATGTACATGGTTGAGCATCGTACAGAAATAAATATCTCCCCCTTTGGAATTTAAATTGTATCTAGTACTACTATTTTTATACCTCTTACTAGGAAACGAAATACCTCTAAATTTAGTGCTTTGGAATTTTATTTCTACTAAATTTTTTTTCAGATATTTGAGCACCATAGTAACAGCTTTGCAAGCTGATTCTTCATTACAGTTCTCCGATAAGAGCTTCACTCAAGACAGTTCCTTCGGGATGACTGAGACGAAAAATCAATTTTGATAACATTAGGACAAATTTAAAGATGAGGAATAAAAAATAATCAGAGAAAGCATGAGTGCTGTGGATAAACAGTTTCCCTTAATTTAAAAAATTTGTTTTTTGTTCAAAACCTAAAATACATTTTATTCCATTTTTAAAATTTCTTATTATTTTATATCTAGGTAGAATTTTTTCCTCCCTTGGAAAAAATATATCTTCTATCTGAGATATGAAAAATGTAGCTGAATATTTATGGCAGAGCTAAAGGTCTTTTTTATGCTTTACAACATTTTAATAAAACTTATGGGTAAGTAATGGGTGTGAAAAGATGAATGCAATGAATCTATTTTTTAAAGTTAATAATTAATTCATTATTTTCAAGAAAATCATTGCATTTTAAAAAACGTGTAGTACACTAGACTGAGCTCTGATCATTTTAGAAAGAAATCTGTCAAAATAAATCAGGTTGATAACTGATTAGCAGAACGTGTAGTCTGTCATTTTTAAACACATGCCCAATTTCTTCCCATAAATCTTACCTTTAAAATCTTCAAGGGGAAAATTTATTTTGGGCACATTGGCCATGAATATCAGTTGACATTTATACAGTGCACAGAATTTATACTGTGGGTTAGGATGTCGGCCATAATTCTAGGCTGATAGTTTGTAAAGGGAAGATTCCATTTTGTACTGTTTATAAAATGTTACTCTGCAGTTCTATGCTCCAAGACTAACAAAGTCTATCCAAGTGTATTCAAGTGCTGCAGTTTAACTTATTACATTCATTAAACTAGGCTTAGATTGTCCTAATTACATGTTATCAACAATTAAGGAATGGATCATATGCTACAGGCTGGCTAAAACATTCTGTATTCTTGGCTGGATGCCAGCTGAGGTGCCAAGTTCCATTCTACCTTGTCATCAGCTGCATCTCTGCTTTTGCAGTACAAGCAGCAGCTGTGCTAGACAAAATAATCTAAATTCTCACATGTACTTTTCCTTTAGGAAACAGCTCACACTGAATTGCATTTCTGGTGTGAATAGTGCTACACCTGAGTGAGTTTGTGCTAAAAGCGTATTTTATGCAAATATAATTTTTAACAGATATAATCTTTTGTGACTTTCAAATGCCTGTCCTATCAAAATAATGGTTTTACTTTTCATCCTGAAATTATTACCAAATGGATTCTGTGGGCAGCAAAGTACTCTTTGCCTGTTCGGCAATGATTTTCCTATACCTCAAATTACATAATTTTATAGGTGCTCTGTTTCAAAGGAAAACAACCTTTATTGATCCAGGCAGTCAGAATCAATCATGGATCTCCGATCTCAGAGCTCCTAGCAAAAATTCTTGTATTCAGAACAGCCGTATGCCAGACTCTCAACACTTTACAAATCCTTGTGGGATGATGGGTGTTTTCAAATAGTCTGATTGTTCAATCTAGTGTGGCTTCTGAAACAGAGATTCAGCCAGGTTATTCCTTCAGGAGACACTGGTCTGGCCAGTTTAATGAAGAACTTTTGTGCCAGATTGTCATCTGTGCTCTTGGTCACATACAAATGGATGCCAGAAGTTGTTTACCTTTCCATGTGTTTGGTGGAGCGAAGATCCTGGAGTGGTAGGTGTGTATCACAACAAGAGCAAAAGGTAATGGTACCAGGGCGTCTGCTCCGCAAATAAATCCCAGCATCCTAAGGTCCTTTGCTCCTTCAATGGAGCCTGTAAAAGACGGTCCTGAAAAACTAGTTCCTATAAGAAGAAACGACTTTAAAGTTCACCACAGAGTTTACATGTGGGTTGATGTGTATTTTCAGGTTACCAATTTACTTGGTTATTAAAAGCTTTTCTGCATCTTACATAAATCAAGGCAGAGGGGTCATGCTAAGTCCTTAATTAGAAAGAGAAGATGTCAAAGAAATTCAAAAGACCCAGGTAAGGTCTCTAATTTACAGAGAGCTTGTCCTGTGCCATAAGGCATCTGCTGAGATCATTTCTTACTGGGAAATTTAACTTTTCAAATTTTACTTCATACTAGGAAATCCCTTACAGTTCACAAAAATATGCCAAGAAATTCTTTGCCAAAACCAAGTTCCTGGAATAATAATTTCCTTTTATTTCATAAAAGATTTTTATTTTGTTTCCCATTAGCAGATGATCTATCTAGGGATTCAGAGTCATGCTCTGAGGGGAGAATCTATTCTGTTTGATCTCAATTATATATTGCCTTCTCTGCTCAAGAGCCAACCAGCCAGATAGTCCCATTTTCTGAATGTATCCTCTCTCTCTCTCTCTCTCTCCCCCCTCTTTGCTTGTGGTTTAATATTGCATTATGCACCAGGCTATAATATAAGAAATGCAAATTTAAATAACATTCTTTTTTTCTGGCCTTTGCAAACAAAGTCTGGGTGAGGCAGCACATTGGTGATGGGCTCACCTGTGGTGGTTATCATGGCCCTCCTGGCACCCAGGGCAGTGTTCAGTAGGTTCTTGGTGACTCTTTGCTGAGTGCAGCTTTTGTTTGGCTGACTTTCTTTTAACATGGCTTATTATCCAGGCTCATCCTTTACTCTGTGATTTTTGACACTTTGAGGGGAGCTCCTTCAAAGATGTTTAGCCTTTTTTTTTTTTTTTTGAGTGGTTAAAATTCCCTTTGTTCTTCAGACTTTCTTTCTGGTCTTTGCTTAGAGATAACTTTATTTTCCCCTCATGTACTTCTTTATTATCTATTGCTTTTCTTACATCTTTTCTCTTTTGAAACAGACTCATTTTGTTTTTCTTTGTCAGATTTGTTTTTCCTTTGCTCTCTTTCTTGTTGCCATTTAGGCCGAGGCTAAATTGCTGGGACAGCTGCTATCTGTGACCTGCTCTAGACTTTGCTGACCACATCACCAACTGGCAGGGTGTGGTGCCTTAAGGTCTTGCAGGAGATTTGCTTCCAAATGGAAATAATGGAGTGACATTTTTGAGTTATATTTTGCGACTGACATGAGAGAATCCTAGTAATCTTAAGCATTTTAAAGCACATTCACTGTATTACAAAAGTGATTATCAAAATTCTGAATCTTAAAATCAATTTCATATTGAAACTACATGTGAATATCTGATTTAGGTAACAGTCATTGATTTATAACAGCACCAGAAAGAGGCCCTGGGGAAGTCATCTCTTCTTCAAGGAAGCTATTCTTGGTAGAAGATGGAGTTGTCTTTACTCAAAAGAATTTTTTATTTTATTTCTGTCTATTGTCTTATCACTTGTATAGCTACAGAATTATTTTGACTGAACATATCCTTTCACTAGTTTACTCCTTCTCGAACACATATATAAATATATACACATGCTCACAATGTAGTAGGAAAAATAAATTTATTTGTTTATTTTGTAATTAGGAGTGTATTTTTTTTCCTATCAAAGGAGTAAAGGTTAATTTGATTTTCCTTCAAAATACTTAGGACTAGAACCAAAGTACATTTGGGTAGTTTTGAGACTCCTTCCTTCCTTCCTTCCTTCCTAGAGCCCAGTGGGCCATTTTTGCCATTCCCATGGTTTTTCCTTTTTATCACAACCTTCTTTTCAGCTTCTGTGCAGTAAAAATGCGTAAAGTAATGGCTGGTACCTCCATAGAGAAGTCCAACTGCTTAGGGGAATGCATTCTGTAGCCAGCAGGACAAATCACTGAAATCCTCTTCCATTTTAGAGGGGAATATCCTGAGCCATTCTGAAATTGCAAAAGGACTAACAAAGTTCATTCCATTTGTCATTGAAATGTGACAGTGATATAGAACAAAACCTTTCCGCAGTGGGGGCTGTCTGCACCGAATTCTTTTTGCAACAAGGAAATTAGGTCAGAAGAAATTTAGGTCAACACCTTACAGAAGTGCCCCCATGCTTGAAAGGCGCCAGGAGAACTTAAAATGTTGCAAATAGAAAGGTTACTGTTTTTATATTTAATTTGAAAAATGGTACCTTCCAAAGCTTAGTGTGATATAAAACTCAGTTATGATTCAGCAAAAAAATTACCTCTTGCATCACTTGCCCTGCTCCTGATAAATCAAAGGGTAATCCCATAGCACTTCCAACCAAGCCCAGCTTAGCTGATCCAGTTTAATCATGCAGTTCAAGAAATGTTTATCAAGACTTCATGATATGCAATGAACCTATTAGATAATTTAAAGGTTATAAAGATTAATAAGCAGCCTCTCCCACCAGCTCCATTTTTGCCATTAAGAAGCTTGTAAGCTAAGGAGGAGGAAAAGGTTAGGGGAGTAGATAAAAGTGCAATACAATCTATAATTCTTTGATCACTTAGAAAACAGTAAATGAGCTTCTACCATGTGCCACAAACTACGAAAAGTGATGGACAACAGTTAAAGCAAAGTGATTTTAAGATGAAGAAGAAAAACAGATTGAGTTAGTTTGGCGTGGGCAGGAAGGAATAATTTCTTGGAGAAAGGGCAGTTTAACTAAACTTTAAATGGGTATCATTTCAACAGATGGTGCTCTGTAAGAGGTGTCTGAGTGGAAGCATTAGGAAGGGTGATGGGGTGGTGGGGGTGGGGATGCCTGGAGGGAGGGAAATGGTGAGGGGGAGAGAACAGTGCATGCAAAACAAAGGGGCAGGAAAGAATGTGTTCTATTTGGTAAGCAACTAATGATCCATTATGCGCTCTATTGAGCACAGAGGACAGAAGTTGAAGTAGTTAGAAAAGGTAATTGGAATTCTATTTAGACATACCTTGAATGCCAGACTGAGAAGTGGTATGCCCATGGTGAACCATTCCAAAACCCTAGATTATGGTGGCTTGGATGGCATCTCCGACCAATTAGATGGCTGGATTAAAGTCTGACAATATAAAGCCATAATTCTTGATCTGTTGCTCCAGACTCTTCAGATCTAAGTTTACTTGATCAACATCTATACCATACATGTAGAACACAGATTTTCTAAAAGAAAAAAGTGGAACTTTACTAAATTCACTTTTTAAAGTACATTAACTGAAGTCTAATTTGGTGTTTGGCCAGTTTAAACAAAAAAAATGAATGAGAAATATAAAAATGAGCATTTTTAAGCAATTTTCATTGGCGATGTGACCACCTTCTCACTACATACATCAGTTAGCAAAGTCTGCTTTCAGCAGTGGAAATTTCATTATCACATCTAATTCTGGTTTGGTAGCACATTAAACTTTCAAACAGTTAATGACTCTGGTTTTCTTTCTGTTCAGCTTTACCTTTCATAAAAGCACCGCCAAGAGGAAAGAAATGACAGTAAGACTGAATTATGAACTTTAAAAAGTTGAGAACAAGTAACTACTTGTACTGTGAAAGCTGCTCTCTCTGCTCTTGATTAACTGTCTGCAATAGGTCAGTGGTGAGCACGGGGTGCCATGGCGATGACTGCTGGAGCAGACAGGCAGGTGGGGATGCAAGGGGAGGAGCTTCTGTTAGGTTTCCAATTGACATAGAATTTAGCTAAACCCTGCTTGTTTCCTAGAGGACTTCCAAAATCCCCTTTAGAGTACAATTTTAACAACAACAACAGAAAATACTAACAGCATTTGTGATGAAGGACATATTAGTTTCTTAATTGCTCACTTCGAAGTTCTTTGGAAATTGGTGAATAGGCACTTTTTGGGTAAAGCTTCAGCATGTGTGTGTGGTAGAGAGAGGTGTGCACATGTGTACATACAAATATGTGTATGCATATATATTTCTCCATATATGACATATATCTGTATGCACAGATTCATTGGTAATCCACACACATGCACAATTTTGATGGTGATGGAAGTGTCAAGAAAGACGAAAGGAACTAACATTAATTGATCTCTTACTGGATTTTCTCCATTGAGGTAGGTACTGAATTTGAGACTCAGAGCAGTTAAATAAATTACAAGTTATGTACCATACCCAACATGAAGAACCCAGAAAGCAGTCGGATTCCAGTGTGGGCTGGACAACTCTAAAGCCCAGAACACACACTCACTCTCTTTGTCTTTGTCCCTTTCACTCCTTGCCTTGTCATCCTTCCCCTTCTTGTCTTTTATTGAAGAGTCAAAATGGTTTACAAAGGACTTACCATAAAGTAAGTAAAAATGACTTAAATTCACTGAAAATATTGTATAGCTAAGGTGAAGACTGAGATAAGAAAGAAAACACAATGAGGCTAGATGTGCATTTAATGACAAATATGACTGATTTGCCTAGCAGCCAAGCTAAAGAAATAAACAGAAACAATCATTTAATTCACAAAACAGTTACTCAGAAGTACCCAAAGCAACAAAGTAACAGGTTTATTCTGCTTGGTTTTAATGATGTCTTTTGGTTATGGATTTGGTACAAACCTCTGGTGATCTGGTTTAATTTATTGCTTTATCATTACAATTTTTTATATAGGTTTATTCATGGCCCCCACAAAGATACCTTGGCACAAAGAATTAAAATATTGGGAAATGGGTCCACCCTTTAAATAGAATGTTCACCCTCTCAGGAGAGATAAGCTGTTGCCTCTAAGAAGTAACTGGCAAGTTAAGGGGGCTGATCTAACAGGCTGTGTTGAGAATCCTCACACTGACTGCTGTCCTGCCAGAGGCACGTGTGTGATTGTGCCTTTGCACATGCCTGATTCCTAACACCCTCTCCTATGTCTTTCTCCTACTTTGCCTTCCATCAATTGTTTATTGTTATTTTCTCTGTTGTTCATGAACAAGCCTCTCCACAAACATGAAATTATTTTACAGTTTTATACAATTTTCATCCAGACCTCTACACATTCTGGGAATGAAGTGTAATTGGAAATATTTGTAATCACAAATGAAAGCTATTTTGTATCTTGGTTAGATGGAATAACTCATGGAGGTGAGTGTTTTCAAGAAGAGCATGCAGACCAAAGACCTGCTGTAGAGAGTAGAAAAGAAGTATGAGCCTCCCAGCTCCAAAAGTTGTCAGGCTTGCTTTTAGTTTATAAAGAAAAAAGTGGACTTCGGGTTAATTTTTTTGATTTTTTGTAATAGTGTTCTAAGAGACTATATACGATTATTTTCTCTCTTGCCTGATACACACACATACCCTATAGGGAATAATAATTGTAAAAAATTGCTTTTCCTCTTTATTAAATCCAATTTAATAAAAGCTTGCTATTTAGAAAAAAAACACTAAAAATGAGTTTTACTAGCTTGATTTGTTTTTACAGAAATACTAGCAATCCAATAGAATTGAAAAAGAGATCAAAATATTCTTACATCCATTTTGAACCTAACATTCTCCAGTAAATCACAGAAATCAGAGAAACCACTAAGCAAACTAGGTCACAGATAACAAGGTAGCAATTAAAATGACTATATCAATTATTTGGTTGTTATTTCCTAATATTTCACACTGTAGGATATTTTATATAGGACCCTCATTTAATACTCTATTTTAAAGAGAAACTATTTTTAACATAAAAAACTATTTATAGAATCATTTAAAATATGATGAATGAAAAACAGCATTCATTAAAGAAGGGGTGGGGGATAATTACCAGAGAACTCTCATTTAGAAATCTCTTCAACTAAAATCACCAAATTATAGTTGATTTGGTAAAAAAAATTAATATGTTACCTAAAGAATATCATTTGTAACATTCTAGTTTTCCTTGCCTCTGTTCTAGAAAATATACTTCCTCTAAGAGTTGAGTTTCCTGCTGCGTTTTGCATCATTGGCTTTTCCATTGCTGTATCTTCCTTTCCTAAGCCTAGATTAACCTATTAATTTAAAAAGCCGTATCTTTCACAATGTGCTAGGAAACCAAGCCTGAGCAACCGGAGACTTGGAGTGCAACAAACGATTTTATCAAGTATTTTCTATTCACTTTAACTCCCCAAAGGCAAAACTATGTTCTTTTCATTGTACTATCATACATTAAAATGGGTTGTTTACCACTCTTCAGTATTACCAAACCTCTTTGGGGCCACATCCCTGAGCTATGGACATGTATTTGGCTGTAGGATTGAAGTCCATAGGAGAAAGACTTTCAAAATACCTTAAAGAGCCAAATAAAATTCTACTGATTCAGCATTTGACCTCATTGCATTAGGGTTCGTGGGCATGTATTTTCTAAAAGGAAAAAAAATAAAGAAAGTATTTTCTGCCAGATCCCATGCTGCATGCTGGAACACACGGAAACAGCTCCTTGCCATGGGGCTCACTTCCTTTTGGGAAAGAGAAAACATACCCAGATCACTATGATCCGAAGTGCTTGTGGTGATGGGTGGCCTGCACAACATTTATCCACAAAGAGGAGTGGCTCCTCACCTGGCCAAGGCCTGGGCATGTTGGGCAAAGCCAGGGAGAGTTTTCTGGATGATGCTATGCCTGGGTCTTAAAGGCTGACTTGAAGTTAAACAGGCTAAAGGAGGGAGGAGTTGTAAGTAGGGGAAGGAAGTGCATCCCTGTGGTGAGAGGGGTAGGTAAGATGAAAGTCAAAGAGGGAGTACTCTAAGCAAGTGGTAGAATTACTTTCTTTTTCCACTACTTAATATGGTTTTTTGTTGTTGTTGTTTGAGAAAGAGTCCAGTGAATAGTGAAATATCACTTTAGCCCTTTTTGTCCCTTTTTTTTTTTTTGTCCTTCACATTGAAAAATGAGAGGATGGCTTAGAGGTTCATCATGATTTCTTTAGATTGTAGTATACGTATTATATGAATATAAATCTTTTCATTTGCAACAACATGAATGGACCTTGAAGGTACTATGCTAAGTGAAATAAGTAAAAAAAAAGAAAAATGCTGTGTGATCTCACTTGTGTGTAGAATCTAAAAACAAACAAGCAAACAAAAGCACCCCCCAGCAAACTCATAAAAAAGGCCACACTGGTGATTAATGGGGGAGAGTGGGAATTGGAGGAAGGTGGTCAAAAAGTATTATCTTCCAATTGTAAAATAAATAAGACCAGGGATATAATTTACCATGTGATGGCTATAGGTAATGTTGCTGTATCATAGACAGGAAAGTTGTTCAGAGGGCAGGGCCTAAGAGTTCTCATCATAAGAGAAAATTCTTTCTTCTTTTTTTGCATCTATATGAGATGATGGATATTAATGAAACTTATTGTGGTCATCATTTCACAATATACATATATCAAACCATCATGCTGTACAACTTAAACTTCTACAGTGATGCATGTTAATTATTTCTCAATAAAACTGGAAAAAAGTTTAAACATAAAAATACATTTCTTCAAGGCTCTGATATTATGTGATTTATGTATTTAATTAAGGGAGCAAAACCCTTACAGTGTTTGCCATTAACAAATGCATAATCTCTTCAGGAAAACAATAAAACTATGTTTCTTTTTAGACATAATTTATAAATCTGCATATTGGACTAGTACTGGTTTTTGCCTTCATGGAATCTGATTAACATCAGTTTCGCCACACAGAGATTTGTTTTCACAGGAATTTCCCAGGAGAGCATTTTTCCCATTTATCAAGCAAAAGCAGTGGCCTTACTGCTGCATTCAGAATGTGAGATTCTTTAAAAACTGGCAGAGTTAAACAGTGAGTGATAAATTTCTATTGGGAAAGTTTTATATATGTGGAGTGTCTTTATTATGCTACTTTTAAGCTGTGGGAGAAATCTAAAGTTTTGACCTTATGTTTTTGTAAAAGGTGTAGGACTGTAATGAACAGAAAGCATTGGAGAAGGAAGCCCAAGATTCCAAGGCTGCCGTGTCACTGTGCTGTCACCCGCCTCAGGACCCTTCTGGCTTTCGGCTGCACTGTTGTGACAGAGGAAGTTCCGAACAAAACATGACCATTTTAGGCAGAAAGAACAGGGAGGGCAAAAGGACAAATGCATGTACCAGCTGAATCAGCCACACCCAGTATCTTCTGCTTATGTTTTATTGGCAAAACTTAGTCATAGGGCCACCCACCTGCAAGGGAGGTTGGTAAATATAGCTTTTAGGTGATCATGTTGCCCCAACTAAACTGGGCTCTGTTAGTGAGGAACAAAGAGTAAATGAATATTGTTTAGGTTACTAGTTATCTCAGCTACACGTCTCAAAATTTTTTTAAAAAAACATAAATCTGGCTCAGAGTTTCAAAATAAAAAAAAGTCTACATAGGCAAAAGAATAGAGTGTCTAAGAGGAAAGTTACGCTTATTGACTGATTATACTTTGCTGTGGCAATCTCTCCCACATTTGTTGACTGAATCACTTGAACTTCCACGAGGGAAACAAAATCTGGATGAGCAGTTAGGAGAAAGGGGTTCTAATTTCAAGTCTCAGGAAATTCATCTGAGTTCCAGACTAAATTAGAAATTTTCAAACTTTTTTTAAAGCTGTGAAACAGTTGGTTCACACGGATGTTACCTGAACATTGTTAAGAGCAGCGTGTGCGTGTTGAAGGACCTGTGGTATGGAAGGTCAGAAATCCCACTTGGTTCTCTCCCAAAGTGTGGATGAGAAAAGATAAGTCTCCGAGCCTCTTCCTGGCTTTACCATTTCATGTGTCATTTGTAAGCAGGGACCAAACTCTAGTTGCCTCAAGAAGCCATGTAGTGCCAAAGGAATAAATCTAGGCATTGTTGTAACTACACATAAAATGTAATTTTTTAAACTTTTTTTGTTTTTAACAAATGAATTCTATTTCTCTGTCTTTCAACTATTTATTTGTATTGCTCTCTATTTTGTAAAACTTCTTATTTCATTCTTTTCAAAGTGTGAAATGGTATGAAGCTCCTGGGAAATTCTCAGAAGTATGCAATTTAGATTTTTGCATTTTTCCCTAATTTGTTTGGCCTCCTACATCAATTTTTAGTTTTATTTTTTTAACTTGTGTGTTCAATACTTAATTCACATTTACAACATCACACATAGCCCATGGCGGGAGTAGTGATGTTTTTGCTTCAAAGGTCACCATAACAGGAGGTCAGTGAAAAATCAAACATGAGTTTAAAACCATGAGAACAGCAAGATACCCACAAGACTGAGCATGTGGACTGAGTGCTAGATGGGTGGTCAACCCAACTCAGACAAGCCAGTAATAGTCCAACCACATAACAGACCAGGAAACTCCAAAGTTGCTAACTAAGAAGCCAGTTTTATGTTATTTAATTTTTTTCAAGAATTCTATTTCCAGTCACTATTATCAAGGGGTAGAAAATGTGCTGATTTCTTGTGTTACTTCTTATTGGCCTTTTATATTAGGTGATTTTTATGAAGATATAAAATGCATTTACATTTTGGAATTTTATGAATGGAAAACAATATTAACTTAGCATTTTCCCAGTATATCAATTGAAATCATAAATGTTCCTTAATTTTTACATAATACATATTTAGAAATTAAAATAAAACTTTTAATGAATTAGTGGTTAGTATAGTTTCATTAGTTTAATTCTTAATAGTCTGAGCAGAATCTAGACCTATAAAATCTTATTACTTTAAATTTGCCTGTTAAATACAAGTTTAATGAAGTATTCCCTTTTGGGGAGTGGGGTAGGAGAAAGTCATAAATTTGGAGTTAATCATATTTAAAGCATTCAAAGTTTTCAAAATTAATTTGTAAATTAGAATTTATAAAGTGTCTGAATTGCTAATATTTTTTCATCTATTCAGATAAGAAAATGTTGCATAGCGATAGTTTGGCTTTTCATCATTAACTAGAACCCCTGTCATGCTTGTGTTGGAGATAAGGTCCATTACTTAGAATACTGGGCACTCACATTCATTAATTTATTTCTGTCATTCACCTTTAAGATGGATTTAGAGACAATGCTTCCTTCACATGCAAACAATTAAGAGTATGCGATAACCAAAACATTACTTTGTGGTTTTGTTTTTTTAATTATAATTGAATATCTCTAGTTTAGATCTCTTTTCTTATTTCCAGACACATATATAGTACCTCCTTCACATATCTGGTGAAATTATTATCAGGGAAGCATGAGTAATCCAGAAATGTATTTATCAAAAATAATTTTCCCATAAGAAATCATGGCAAAGAACTTTATGACATAATTTTCAAAGCTGTGTAGCTGCCTGTTGATTTTCTATTGGTGGCCAGACAGAATAAAAACATCAGGGACCGCAGTCCCTCACCTCTGGGTACCTACAGAAGAGATTAGCTCCCACCCCTTCCTGCCCTTACCTTGTTGTGCCTTGTGGAAAGCTGGCCAATAAACATAGATAGCCCTAGGGAAAGATTTATATGACTTTTTAAAAATTTTTCCACCAGAATTCCCAGGAAGCAAGATAACTAGGACACAGATTCACTATGATTCAAGGCTAAATCAAAAGAGACTGAAATTCCAAAAGCAAATTTTGCATTGTGGGTAATTCAATTGTAGTATGAACCCCATTAGCCAGGCATATTACCACAAAACAGGAGTCTGGAGTTCACTGTAGGCTGCCTGGTGACCACCTGGTTTATGACGTGCTGTGAGAGCATCAGGTCAGACAGAAAACGGGGCTGGCAGGAAGGGTAAAAATATGTCACTGTAGAAGCCGAGCAGTGTGCTTTAGTCAGTATTTAGCAGCTATTTCAGCTCCTCCCAAACTGACCTTAACATCTTTCCTCCCAAATAGGCTCATTTCTCAGGATTCCCTATCTCACCTGAATTACTACAGTAACCCTCCAACTGGTTCTCCTGTCTCCTTTGCACTCCAGTCAGAACGATTTTTCTAGTGACCTTCAAGGTAGAATCTAAACATGGCATGACATGCTATTGGCCATCAGAGCATGCCTACGACGCCAGCTTCACCTCTTTACACCCTCATGCACATCCCTGGCTCTAGCTACGTCTAAAGCCTGAAGTCCCTAAAAGTACCACTAGGCTCATGCTTGCATGCTCTAGCATTTGTGCTTCCTGATACTTGAAACACCCTTTTCCATTATTTGGCCTAACTCTTACTCATCCTTCAGAAACTTACTTAAGCAAGGCCTCTTCTGGGATGCCTCCTGGCAGCCTTCTCTGGAGCCCCACACTGCTCCTCCAGCATCTTTTAACATAACACCTTCCTATCTCAAGTGTTTGTCATTGTCTGTGAATTCACTGTGGAGTTCCCTGAAGGTAGTGGGAGTTCTTTGTATGTTATTATTCATAATATATAGTTTAGTGCTTGACCCTCAGTAGAAATTCAATGAATATATATATTTTTAAATACCCTGACTGGGAATTGAACCGGTGACCCCTTGGTTCACAGCCCACACTCAATCCACTGACCTACACTAGCCAGGGCATCAATGAATATTTGTTAATGAATGAATGGTCAGAAACTATACAGTTAGGCTTCAGTCTCTCAGTTAGCTTGAAATAGGTTGTTCAATAATTTGTCTCTTAAGATATGTAGAGCTAAGACCTGTATCAGATGAACTAGATTTCTTATTGTATATGTTAACTGTTAAAATCATGGAGAGTGTATATAAGCCATCTTAAACAGATTTCTGGGATAAGCACACCCTAAGAATGATCAAGTACTAATGATAGTGGTAGTGGTGGAGGTGGGGAAACACTCATCCCGATAATGGTTGTTAAAAATGAAGATATGATCATGGTGCTGTGGGAAAATTAACTTAAATGTTTCCCATTCAGTTATGTTGAGGAATAATTAAATTACAGGAAAGACTTTTTGTTTTTTTAAAAAATGTTCAAGTGAGAAAAGAAAGATGCCAAGTGATTGGTACATGGGGTGGGTGTGGTTAACAATTCCTCCTGACATTTATACGTTTATAGAAATTATGTGAATTTACAATAAGTGAAAAGCAGCTATTGTTTATCTGATCTTTTTATTGCGAGTTTTTAAAAGTACATCAGAATGCCTTTAGGGAAAGGTAGGGGCATGGAAGCATAGGAAAAAACAAGCAGAATCTAAAGTATGAGCAAAGTTCAGATGAACATCACACTAGGTTGCAGGGATATCTGTTTCAGTTCTTGGTAGTATTAGCTAATTGCTTCTTTCAACCCCTAAGTCCTTAGGGGCCTCTGAACTTCTTAAGATTCCTCAGTTTCCATCCCATAAATCCTGAGCCTAATTGTCAGAGGTGAGCCAACCAGCTCTCCTCCAATCTGCCTCATCTGTGTTTTCTTCAGAGCCGATTTAAATGGCTTTTTAGCAATTTTCCATTTGACTCCCCCAAATGGCCCCTAATCATGGTCAATAAATATCATCATGCAATGAACCAAATTCAGCTTGGTTCAGTTATTTCATTTGTTCATTGACTACAATTTCCAGTCACCATACCAGGTACTTAATGGTCTAGAAGTAAAAATGAAGTTCTTGAGTAGATATTTTCCAACCAATAACTTATGTGACATTATAGAAGTATGGCTAAGAAATGGAATTGATATGAATGAGGATGTAATCAGTTCAGAAGAGAGGGGTGGGTATGAAGATGTCAGAAAGAGGTATCTTACCAGGGTTTCGAAGAATAAACCAAAGTTTTATAGTTAGATGAGATAGGGAAGGAATTCCAGGGAAAAGGAACAACAGTGCAGAATAAAGGTCAGAAGCATGAAGTAATGCGGTATAGGTTGAGGCACTGAAGTATAAGGTTAACAAAAGGGACATATTTAAAGGGGAGAATAGAGAAGTAGCTAAGGGACATATCATAAGCACTATCCTTGATTAAGGTACTTGAACTCATCATTGATGTTTACCAGAAGCTAGTAGAGCATTCGATGCAAGCGTGTGCCAGTCTTATCAGACGTATTCAGATCCACTGCAGTAGTCATGAGAGGTGTGAGTCTGGAAGCAGGAAGCACAGTTAGGTGGCATTGTAGAACCTGCTAAGGCCTTCACTAGCCCAATGGCCGGCATTTTTTGTTATTGTGTTGGTCTTCCTCCTTGACTGTGAACTTCTCAGTAACAAGGATGGGGTCTTATTCAGGTTTCCCCAGTGTCTACTAGCATACCTGACATGAAGTACATTATATAGCAAAAACATTATTTCTAAAAGTCTTATTTATTCTGTTGGACTATGAAAGTATCTTACTGTATGACCTTTTAAAATTTTTATGAAGATAAGATTTTTTGGTTAAAAGTGTGCAGTAATTTAACTGTTTTAATCATGAAAGTAAGAGGCTATTTTGTGTCTGTAAAAATAAGATTTGTTACATATATAGATGGTGACATAAACAATTAACTCTAATGTAGGCATTCAAAATAACAATGATCCAGTGTTTCTCACTGAACCAAACATACACTTGAGGTTTTTCCCTCATGTAGTGGCAATAAACGTATACAAATTGATGCAAATTTGTCATTCCATTCCTGTTGTATAAAATAGCATGCACAACCAGTTTGTTCGAACAGCTAGAACATGTTAAATGATTCCTATAGCTTTTTCCCTCACTTTTTCTTTAAAATAAAAGAAGCACTCTTAATCACATAGAGTCATACTAATAATCCCATTTCAGTAATTAAAATACACTCCCAAATTCATATAAAGTTAAAAACTTCTCTCACCCCCCACTTTGGTCCTGCAACCGATGAGGAAATGTCCCGCAATTCCCCTAATGGCCAGCTTTGGAGTTTCACCGTCCGTTATTGGGGTAGCAGGGAGGAGCGGCGGAGCAGGTGTTCTATGATCTGTGCTGGCTCATGTGTATACAGCTGACCCACGGGACACCTCTTACCAGAACCATCCAATCACCCTTCTTCTGCTTGAATGCTTCCAGGGGTGTGCAACCATTTGGCGTCTCTGGGCCACACTGGAAGGAGAAGAGTTGTCTTGGCCACAAATTAAATACACAAACACTAACGAAAACTGATGAGCAGAAAAAGGTTTTAAGTAAATTTATGATTTTATGTCAGGCCACATCCATAGCCATCCTGGGCAGCAAGTGGCTGGCAGGACACCGCTGCACTGCTTCACTTCTCAACTTGGCCTTGAAAGAGGACTCCACAGCTTCTCTATGCTTAAGTTGCCTTATGCCCAGAAAAAAAAAAAAAAAAAAAAACATTTTGAAAAGAAACCTTTAGCCAGCTCCCATCTTAAGGACCCACATTGGGTCCACAGAAACACAGAGCCCCATCCTTTTGTCAGCAGCGCAGCTGGCTCCGAGGGTAGCTGTACCTCTTTTCTCTGCCACCAAGCAGGCAACTTCAGCTATGTAGTCTTATGCCTGCAGGTCTCAAGGGTGGACTTAACACTATTCCACTGTCCTCCGAACTTTAAGGAATAAACAACCACTCTGAGAAGTGTTCTCAAAGCTCTCTTACAGGTGGGGAGGATGGAAAGTTGTGACAGCCTCCAACAACTTTCTCCAGAGAAATTCTTTGGTCTTTTCAGTTTCTTCAATTTCAACTCTCTGAGAGCCTTGAATTAAATGTTGTCACCAAGTGATTGTAGTCCAGCTCCTTTTGAGTCTGCCGTAGGAGGTTTGGTGCCTCACTTTGGAATGTGGGAGAACATGCTACCTATTGATTTAATCTTACTTTTGGGGCGTCTCCTCCAAAACTTTGACAGAAAGGGTTCTTGTTTACACAGGCAAATATGTAAATCATGACCATTATCCAGAACTAAACTAATTTATCTATGGGGAGTTAAATGCTTAATATTGGCACACAATAAGCAAATAACATTGAGCATCATTTTGAAAATGTAAAATCATGCAGAAATCAATCAATCAATTTAACAAAAATTGCTTACTATCTCTTAAATACTGGTATTATCCTAGGTGCTTGATGTGAGAAAATTAAACATATTGTTCCTTTCCTCATGAAACTAATGATCCAGTGAGATCTTTTCTATGATCCAGTGAGAGGATCATATGCTGAAATATGTTCATAAGTAATCACAATAAAATTTAGCACCACAATAGAAAGACCTACAAAGACCAAAGGGAGCACAGAAGACAGAGTATCTGAATTTAATAAGGGCTTCACAAGGGACATTGGAACTGGATCTTGAATAAAGATAGGACTTCCCTAGGGAGAAAGGAAAAAAGGGCACTTGAGAGGCACAATGGTTGTGTGAAGATAAGAAAGGAAGATTGGGAAGCTGTGGTGAGGGACCCCTGAAGAGGTGCAGTTGGTATACAGGCCAGTGTGATTGTGAGGTGGGGATTTGGGGATTAGAAAAACTCTACTTCATGCCAAAGAGTTTCAACTTCTTCTTGCATATAATGGGAGGTTAAAGTTTTTTGCTTTTTAAGAGTTTACTTAAAAATATTACACACTATTTATCAATATATATAAAGGTGATCAAATACACAGTGTTTTTTCTTTTCCTTTTTAAATTGGCTCCTTCCTCCCTTTCTTCTCTCTCCCTTTCATCTTTCCCATTCCCTATCAACATCTTTTCCCCCACATATCATGTTAAACTAATTTTATATTCTTTATTTGTTTCCTCCTTCATATTCAAGTGTACACTGTATGAATATATGTGTATTTCATATATATATGCATATCCATACACACAGATTTTTTTGGCCATTGTTTGTTTGCTTTACAAAAGAATACTTTGCATATTTTTCTGCATCTTGCTTTTCTTACTCAACTATTCTTAGAGGAAATTTCTCCAAGTCCATGGGGCTAGCTCATTGCAGGTTTTAAAATACAGACTGACATGATTGGAATTTTATATCAGAAATAGGATGCTGGAGTGGAAAATTGGCTAAAAAGGAGGCAGAAACTGGAAGTGGAGGGTAAATTGAAAGATTAATTAGGTAAAAAGTGATGGGGCATGAGCCAACACAGTCACAGTTTGGGCAAGGATAGGTCTTTTGCACATACAAACCTCAAATAAAAGTATCATATAACACATCTCAATAAAAGGCCAATAGGTACCTTTGTCTAATTCTAAAATTTTGACATTATATCTGAGTGTGCTGTTTAGAGAAGCAGAGGTTCAAGATATTTACCACCAGACTAGCTGGAGTTTTTGGAAAGGTTCGTTATTCTTCCATATACATCAGTATTTCTCTACTTCCTCTTTTATTCTGTATATTTCTCTGCAAAATATCCCTGATCCCAAACTCTCTGTGAAACTCAAATGGCTAAATCCATTTGGAGTTTAGTTTAGAATTCATGCCCACATTACCTTTGAATAACAACAACATTTTCCAGTCACACTCTAATCTTTCCTTAGGTTGCTCTTTATTGGATGTGTTTACACTACTTTTTACCTATTGCAATTAATGCAGTTATGTAACACATTACTAATGCCATCTGTGACTAGGACTTCCAGTACTTTGTAGAATAAGTGAGCTGAAAGTGGACATCCCTGTCTTGTTCCCAATCTTAAGGGGAACATATACTTTTTGCCTGTTGAGTACGATGCTGGCAGTAGGTTTGTCATATATGGCCTTTATGGTGTTTAGTTTTGATCTTCTCTTCCCACTTTGCTGAGAGTTTTTATTATCAATGCATACTGTATCTTATCAAATGCTTTTTCTGCATCTATATGATTATGTGGTTTTTATCCTTCATTTTGTTTATATGGTGTATCAGGTATATTGACTTGTGAATGTTGTGCCAACCTTGAATCCCCAGAATAAATCTCATTGGATCATGGTGTATGATCTTTTTTATGTATTTCTGTAGTTAGTTTGCTAATATTTTGTTGAGGATTTTAACATCTATGTTCATCAGAGATATTGGCCTATATTTTTCACTTTTTTGTAGTGTCCTTATCTGGTTTTGGAGTAAGGATGATGCTGACTTTGTAAAATGAGTTTGGGAGTCTTCCCTCCTTTTGAATTTTTTCAAATGGTTTGAGAAGTAGAGGTGTTAGCTCTTATCAGAATGTCTGGTAAAATTCACCTGTGAAGCCATCTGGTCCAGGGCTTTTGTTCATTGGGAATTTTTTGATTACTGCTTCAATTTTACTAACTGCAACCTGTCAATTCAGATTCTCTGATTCTTCCTGATTTAATTTTGGAAGGTTGTTTCTAAGAATTTAGCATTTCATCCAGATTGTCCAATTTGTTGGCATATAATAATTGTTCATAATATTTTCTTATAATCCCTTGTATTTCCTTGGTGTCAGTTGTTATATCTCCTCTTTCATTTCTGATTTTATTTATTTGAGTATTCTTTCTTTTCTTCTTGATGAGTCAGGTTAAGGGTTTGTCAATCTTGTTTATCTTTTCGAAGAACCAGCTCTTGGATTTTTTGATCTTTTATATTGTTTATTAGACTCTGTTTTATTTATTTCTGTTCTGATTTTTATTATTTCCTTCCTTCTACTCACATTGGGTTTTGTTTGTTGTTCTTTTTCAAGTTCCTTTAAGTGTAAAGTTAGATTGTTTATACGAGCTTTTTCTTGTTTCTCAACATAAGTCTGTAACGCTATGAATTTCCATCTTAGGATAGCTTTCCCTATGTCCCACAGATTTTGGATTGTTGAGTCCCCATTTTCATTTGTTTCAAGATATTTTTTGATATCTTTCTTGATCTCATTGTTGACCTATCCATCATGAGGTAACATGTTATTTAGCTTCCATGTTCTTGTGTATTTTTCATTTTTCTTCTTGCGATTGATTTCTACTTTCATAGCATTATAGTCCGAGAATATGCTTGATACAATTTCAATCTTCCTAAATTTATGGAGTCTTGTTTTGTATCCTAACATGTGGTCTAGCCTAGAAAATGTTCCATGCATACTTGAAAAGGATATATATTCTGCTGCTTTGGGGTATATTGCTCTGAAGATATCAATTAAATCTATTTGATCTAGTGTGTTATTTAAGGCCACTATCTCCTTGCTGATTTTTCTGCCTGGAAGATCTATCCATTCCTGTCAATGGACTGTTAAAATTTCTTACTATGATTATACTGCTGTTGATCTCTCCCTTAACATCCACCAAGATTTTTTTTATATAGGTGCTTCTATGTTGGGTGTATAAATGTTTACAAGAATTATATCCTCTTGTTAAATCAATTGTTTTATCATTATGTAGTGACCTTCTTTGTCTCTTATTATGGCCTTTGATTTGAAGTTTATTTTGTCTGATATTAGTATTGCTACCTTAGCTATTTTTCCCTTTTCATTAAGTATTTTTTCCTACCTCTTCACTTTCAGTTTGTGCGAATGTTTTGTCCTGAGGTGGGTCTTTTGCAGAGAGTATATGTGAAGTCTGTCTGGGAAAAGTCCAGCCATTGTTAATACATCTAGAATGGTCTGTGTGACATCAGTGAAATCTGGCAACCAAGGAGAGTGGACTGGAATGTGCATGCATGAACAATGACAATTTCACTGTACTAGTAAGTGAGGGCAGTAGACACTGTTGAGTAAGCATGTGTGCTGTGTGTCCATCACACTCAAAATGATTGAGCAAGTAGAGCAATGAATCTGCATCAAATTTTGCATTAAGCTTGAACATTGCTCCATGGAACCTATCTGGATGATGCAGAAGGCTATAGCTACAGGCAACTGCTGATTGGCAGCTTCATCACAACAATGTACCCACAAATGCATTATATCGCTCTCAGAGTTTTTTGACAAAACATCAGATCACCCAGGTGACTACTGATGCCTGCTACTGCCCAGATTAGGCACCCTGAGATTTCTGGGGTTTCTCAAAACTAAAATCACTTTTGAAAGACAAGAGGTTTCAGATTGTCGATGAGATTCTGAAAAATATGATGGGGCAGCTGATGGCAATTGGGAGAACTGTGTGAGGTCCCAAGGTGCCTACTTTGAAGGGGACTGAGGCATCATTGTCCTGTGTAGAGTGTTTCTTGTATCTTGTATCTTCTTCAATAAATATCTGTATTTTTCATATTACAGGGCTAGATATCTTCTGAACAGACCTCATATATGGGTCATGTTTTCTTATTCATTAAGCACATATGTCTTTTGAGTGGGAGAATTTAATTTATTTACATTAAACATTATTAATAGGTCCTCATTTATTGCCTTTTTATTCTTTATACCTGTGTTTCTCTCTTTCTCTCTATTTCTTTTTCTTAAAGTATACCCTTGAATATTTTTTGCAATACTACTTTGGTGGTAATGAACTTCTTCAGTTTGTTTGTTTATTTATACATTTCCTTGGAAGCTCTTTATTTCACCTTCAAATTTAAATGCAAGCCTTGATGGACAGAGCAGTCTTGTTGTATGTCCTTGCTTTTTATCACTTTAAGTATTTCATGCCCCTCCCTTCTGGCCTGAAATGTGTCCATTGAGAAATCAGCTGACAGCCTTATGGGAGCTCTATTGTAAGTAACTGTCTCTCTCTTGCTGCTTTTAAAATTCTCTTTTTAAGAGTCTTTAACCTTTGCTATTTTAATTACAATGCTTCTTGGTGAGAGCTTCTTTAGGTTCGTCTTGATTGGGACTCTCTTTGCTTCCTGTACTTGTATGGTGTTTTCCTTTACCAGGTTAGGGAAGTTTTTAGGCATTATTTCTTTAAACATGTTCTTGCTTCTTTGCTCACTCTCTTCTCCTGGTTCCCCTATGATGCAGATGTTGTTTTGCTTGATATTGTCCCAGAAATCCCTTAGACTTTCCTCATTTTAAAAAAACTCTCTTTTATTTTTGATGCTCTGCTTGGGTGCTTACTCTTATTTTGTTCTCTAAATTGCTGATTTGATCCTCTGCTTTATCTAAACTGCTGTTGATTCCTTCTAGGTGTATTCTTCATTTCAGATATTGTATTATTCATTTCTGACTCGTTTTCCTTTATGATTTTTTTGTCCTTTTAATGATTACTCTCTCTTTGTTTAAGTACTCACTGAAATCATTCATTCTTCCCTGAAGCTCCTTGGGCATCTTTATAACCATTGTTTTAAACTCTGCATCTGGCATATTTGTTGGTTCCATTTCATTTATTTCTTTTTCTGGGGATTTCTCTTGTTCTTTCATTTGTGGAATATTCCTGTGTTTTCCCATTTTGTTTATGCTATGACTCCCAAACTTATTATGATGGCTTTAGGATGTAGGTGTCTTGTTTGACTCAGCTGCACAATCTTCCAGATCACATACTTAGAGGCCATGCATTCAGGCACTCAATGAGGGGAACTTGGCCCCTACCCTAGAGCCATACCACTCATTCTCTGTCAGAGTTTCCAACTCTAACTTCACTAGGAGGTGCGTGTCACAGGTTCAGGTTGAGTGCAGCCAGCTATCTCCTCTTTAGAAGCAAGCTCAGCAGGACAGAATCACTGGGACTCAGGACAGTTCAGAAGAGTCTCTCATTGAAAGTGGTGCTGGCCAAGCTTGCAAGAGGGGGTCAAGCAATATGGTTCCAGGTAACAGCCTCCAAGGAGACACTCTCTAAATGTCCTAGGTCTGAATAGTACTCCCTTTCCCACCACAAATATGAGAACAACAGGGTGTGGCCCTGTGACTTGAGAGGGTAGATCAAAACAGTCTTACTGTAACAGAGTGCAGCCAAGAGGGGGGCCCCAAAAAGGGAGTTGGAATGGGGCCTAGAACTCAGGGTGTCCAGGAAATATTAGAAAGACATAAGATGTCCTTCCCCCTTCCCCCTCAGGTATGAGTTGGGGGAAGGGACAAATGGAGCAGGGCCATTGAGTTGTTTTGCATAGCAACAGTTTTTCAGATAACCTCCAGAATGGTCATTTAACATATCTATAACCTTTAACTGGTTTCATAGATATGTTAAACAGCTGCAGCCAAGCTCTGAGCCAGGGGGATGGAAAGGACTTCCTCCAGGATGTGACTGGGGAAGGAGCCCCATGTTACAGCACCTGCGTGGGAGCTTGGAGAAGATTGGCTCCAGAAAATGGAGACACCTGCCCAGACTCATGATGGCAACCCAATAACCTTGGAAATACACAGGAATGCTGGCAGGTGTAACAATGCTGGCATTGTAGGAGGAGTTGGAAATAGGGCTGCAGAGGAGGATTGGCTTGGGGATTTAAACCCAGGCATAGCAGCCATCAGGGAGGGAGTCCATGAGGTTTCACCAGAGTGCAGACCCCTGCAGCTTTGGTGAAGAGGGAGAGCCAAGAGGCTTTGCCAGAGTGGGGACCCCTTCCCCACAGCTTCGGTAGAAGAAGGACCACGCGGCTTTGGGGTGCTCCCTTTGGCTGTGTGGCACGGGGAGCAAGAGAGATTTTGCCTGGAAGAAGGGGGAAAGGACTCTTGCCAGTAGGCCATGAGAAGGTGCCACATGGCTTTGGATTAATTAGAGATCCTGCCTGGACGGCGACACAGCTGAACGGTGTCAAGAGCCTGGATCCCGGACGTGTGCTTCTCTTCCTTGCAAGTACGGTACCCTGACTTAGGGCAGAGGGAGATAGGAAGCACTGTGGGTGTCTGTGGGTATCCTAAAGGACTTTGATATTTTTTAATGGAGATGTTAGGTCACTACTTTAACTCTGTATAGCATTAAATAAACATTTCCCTTCCTTTTCACAAATCTCTGGCTTTGAGAGACATCTTTCCATAAGGTGGCGGACAATAACGGACCTTCTGTTACTCTGTAACATTACATTGGGGGTGATATTGGTAGGTCTTTGGGGTGTGTGGGTACTTCTTCCTCTTCCCAGGCAGAAGCCTTCATTGTGCAATGAAGGTCCCAGCTCTAAGCAGCTCTCAGATCCCTCCACGGAACTGAGTTCAGTAGGGCAGGGTCCTCAGCTTCCAGAAAGGCAGTCAAATGAGTGTCCCGTTGAAGGAACAGCATGAGCTGAGCTTTCAGGGGAAACAGGAGTGGCCCCACTGTACCATGATATAGCCACACTACCCAGCTCCTGCCCATCTGATTCCTGGACCAAAGCTTACCTGGGAAATGTGCTCCAAAAGTACCTCCTCTGCATGGTACTCTGATCCCCCTGTGACTGAAGTGTGCAGAGCAGGACCACAGGGAGCAGAAGGGCAGTCCAAGTAACATGACAGTTGGAGGGGGTATTTGCTGTTCACTTGAGGTAAAAGAATGGTCTCCTTTCCAAAGCTACAGAGTTCACTCACTGTCTGAGTCTCTGTTAAGAGCTTCTCCAGAAAAAGACATCTCCCAAAAAAGTCCCTGCTGAGTGCTACCAGCAAACCCCTCTGTAAGGCCTGAGCAAGGCAGAGTGGTGACACCAGTAGCTGGAGGACTGGGCAATGTAGTCCCCAGGCTGCTGCTATAACACTAGGAGTGCTTGACTCCGGGAAGGTGGCATCTGGGTCTCTAGCAGACGCCCTTCTCTCCCAGGTGGACTTAATCCCCATTGATTTTTATCACCCAACGCAATGTGGGCTCTTTTTTTCATCTCTTTTGCTCTGGGTTAGAGATCCCTGCATGGGATTGAGACCCTGCACTCCTGGGAGGAGGGAATTTTGCAGCTGAGACATCACTCTGGCTTCTCAGCCACTGCACATGGGTGCAAAGGCCAGACCTTTCCATGTCTAAGCCCTTCTTATCAGTCTCTATGTGGTTTCTTCTGTAGATCCTTGGTTATAATGTTTCAGTTCAGCTGGACTTCAAGAGGTTATTCAGGTTGAATGCTCTATAATTTAGCTGTAAATTCAGTTAGGTTCCAGGTGCAGATGAGTGTAGCTGCTACCTACTCTGCAGCTATCTTTGAATTGCTACATAGAGATTTAAACTCCCAATAGAAGCCTTCATCTGAAGTGATAAAATAAGTTTGCAATGCTATAAAATTGAAATTTATTAGAGGATGAATCCATAAAGCTGGTATATCATCATTTATCCTCTTAACAATTGAGATTCTCAATTTGCTATAGAATAAGTATAATTAAGTCAAACTCTTACAGTCAGGATTTATTAAAGCAGTACTATTGTAGAGCTCAACTTGAAGAAGAGAACCTGTATTTAAGGCAGAAAACTATTTGGTTATGAAATAGTAAAATTAATATCAATTTTAAAAGCAATTGAGAGAAGGTAAAAGTATAAGAAGAGATTAATTTCTTCTCTCAAGCAATATTTTTGAATTTACATAAGTTCTTGATCAGCCACACATTTCAAATTTGAATAATTATATAGTTATAAGGGAGAATTAAAATAAAAACAAAAAACACTGGTCTGAAGCAGTAACTGAACACATCTGTATGAAGTCTTAGCTTTCCTTCTTAGAACACAACTGACTGAAACATGGACTGGAAACAAATAACCATTTGAAAAATAGTCTACATTCAATGTGGAGTGCTTTGGATATAAAGAAATTGGAAATTGGGTATGATTTGAAATGGCATTTAAGCTTCTGTTTTAAGAGAAAGAAAATTTTGTTCACATGAAATAAAAAGTGTCTGGGGAGAATATAGAAAATTCAGGGTGGTCTATACAAAATAATGGATCATTATAGCATGAATTGGGAAATGGGACCCATTTTTCATGGAACCTGCACAATGGTTGATGATTTCCACAATAGAGTATTTCTCCCATAACAAAACCAAACTTTTGTTGGGAAAATGGTGATTTTTTATTGATTTTGAATTTTAGAGAAGCATCATAAGTGAGGGAGAGAGGAATGGAGGGAGGGAGGAAGGAAGGAAGAAGGGAAGGAAGTAAGGAAGGAAAGAAAGAATGAAGGAAGCAAGGAAGGAAAGCAGGAAGAAAGGAAAGAAGGAAGGAAGAAAGGAAGGAAGGAAGGAAATAAGAAAGAAAGGAGTGATTGAATCCTGGTATTTTTTTCACTAGAATGACCTGGATTCAAACTCTATTCCTACCATTAATATTTTTAAGTAAGTCACATATACTCTTCAAGTTTTGTTTCCTTCACATAAAAAGTAGAGAAAGCAATACACATAGACTTCCTACAAAAATGAACTGAAGGACTTTATAAATTGAATAACTTATGCCTGCCACACTTAGTAGCTCATTCCCTTCTAA
The DNA here is from genome assembly GCA_004027475.1 of Anoura caudifer. Taxonomy (NCBI): domain Eukaryota; kingdom Metazoa; phylum Chordata; class Mammalia; order Chiroptera; family Phyllostomidae; genus Anoura; species Anoura caudifer. The sequence continues at coordinate 115,767 of PVKU01000364.1, read as the reverse complement.
ATTTGTCAGTTTTAGGAGTTAAAAATGTTTTCTTACACCTATAGTTAAAATGAAATATTTTTCATTAAATAAATTATTTTGTGTGAATTCTGTTGCTATATATATAACTAGCCCAAAATACTAGTGATTAACCAAACCATTAATAAAATTTTCTGTAAAATACACTTTGTTCTATACAGTTTAAACTTGGCAGCACTTGCTCAGTGTGTTCTCCAGAATGTTAGTCTAAAGAAATCTCTCTTATAGTCTGCAGAGTACATTTTGTGATACATTCATGTAATTGATCTGATTTGCTCCACCAACTCTGTAGGCAAGCAGTCACACTTCTTTCTCTTTAAAAAAATATATTTTGAAGACTTGATTTACTATTACCAGCAGGACTCTCTTGTGTTTGACCAACATCTCCATCACTCCCCACCCTACCCCCATTCTCTGGACTTGTCAAGGAACTCTGGTGTTTATTCAGTCCAAAAGGAGGTTCTTCGGCAGATAGTGAACCATAAGCCTGATTTTCTGCTGCTGAAGATTTGTTTTGCACAGTCCAACAGAATCTGGTCCATATGCTTCTCTTTGCTAGCCCTGGGAAAATGATTTCTTCTTACCCTATATTTTCATAAATAATTCATAAATATTTTCATAATTCTGCTGATTCAATAGATATTTACTATCTACCATGTACTAGGAACTGTCCCAAGACTGGGATATACCAATACACAAAACAGATAATGTTTCTGCTTTCTTGGAGCTTATGCTCTAAATAGATAATATACATTTGTTAGTGATGCTAGCTTTGAAGGAAGAATAAAATGATGGAAGTAGGATATTATTTCATACTGAATTTCCAATAAAGCCTTCTCAGAGTTCCATAGCTGAGTGTAGAACTTGAGAAAGTGATGGAGTAAACCATGTAGACATTTTGAGGGAGCCTTTTCTAGATAGAGGAAAATGCAATTGCGATGAGGCGGGAGGGTAGTTGAAATATCTGAGGCATATCCAGCAGTCTAGAATTACTGAATCAGAATTAGTAGAAGAATGATAGGGGATGAAATCAGAGAATTTGCATAGTGGGTCTGAGGAGATGATGTAGCTTTTGTATGCTATGGAAAGACTTTGGTGCCATTCTGAGGAATATGGAAAGCCAATGGATGGTTATCAGCACATGATTTAATTTATTTTTCTAAGAATATCTTTTTCTTTGCATTTTTTATTGTTGTTCAAGTACAGTTGTCTCCATTTTGTATTCTGTATGGAGAATAGACTGTAAGAATGACATGCATAGAAACATGGACATATATATATAGGAGCTCATTGCAGTAGTATAGGTGACAAATGACAATGGTGTCAACTAGGATGTTAGACATGTTAAGACATAGTAAGGAATACATATGTCCAAGGCAGAGTTTATGGAATTTGTTGATAGATTAAATGTGCAGTGCAAAAGAGAAGAGCCTATTATAACTCTAAATTTTGTTGCATAAACAGTTGAAATCATGATGATGCCATTTATTGAAATGAAGAAGATTGGAGGAAGTTTTAGGTTTTGGGTAAGGGAGACAAAGCAAGAGTTTACATTTGGGAACATTAACTTTGAGATGCATTCCAGACTACTAAAGTGAACATGTTAAACAGGCATTAGATTATGACTCTGGAGTTCAGGAGAGAGATTAATTATTGTAATTAAAATCTGAGCTATTAACAAGCACATAGAGGGTACTTAAAGTCATGGTATTTGGGAGGGATTACATGTATGCTGAGTGTCAATGGAGAATGGAAGCAAAGAGCCTTGAGGATAGTCCTAGGCCATTCCAATGATCCCAGCTACCAGTTGGAAGGAGGAGAATGAAAGGTGAATGGTGTCCCAAGAGTCAAGTAAAGAAAGTATTTCAAAACCATATTGACCATTGACTTTGACAACATGGAAATGATTGACAACATTAACAAAAAGATGGTAGTTTTAGGGGTATCTATAAAGAAATAATGTACAGGGAAGGAATGGACTCAGGAAGTAGACCATTTTTTCAAAAAGACCCATGTTAAAGGAGCAGGCTAATGAGGATATAGCTGGAGGGAGCTATGAAGTCAAGGCATTTTTTTTCAAGTTGACTGACATTAATGCACAATTATATGTGGAAGGGAAGGATAGTGGAAATTGATGATATGGGAGAAAGAAGGGATAATTGTACCTTAAACAGATGAGAAACCCACCTAAACAGAAGAGAAAGGGTGATACAATACAAAAATGTTTGGGTAGATGTTAGATAGGAATCATACATCTATTTAGAGCATGGGTGAAAGTCAGAGTATAAGAATACAGAAAATTAGGGGGTTATATTTGAGGAATGTATCCATTCACTCATTTACTCATTTATTTACCAAGTATTTTTAAGTGCCTGTGTCTTAGGCACTTTTTCTAGCTATTGGGGAGATAGTAGTAACCATAATAGTTACAAATCCCTGCATTTTTTTCTCTAGTGAGGATGAAAAAAATAAAGGAAATAAATACATAAATTATATAGTATGATGTATTGCACAAATGACATGGATAAATTGTAACTAAAAATACTCTGTGTAGAAAATTAATTTGTAGGCATATATTTTGTTATGACTAGTTTTTCAATCTAATTTTTTGGGATGATCATGTTAGTTACATAGAGAAAAAAATTTATGATAAGCATGTGGGAACCAAGGTAGTGACCAGTCAACATTTAATCCATGGAATGCTCATACTTACAAAGCACCTCCTTTGTCCTGTACTTCCGGGCATCACAGATCACTGGTGGAGTCTCGGAGAAAAGCTGGAGTCTTATATTTTTTGAGTTCAGAAATGAAATAAAGGAAGAATCTGTGTAATGTAGGAACAATTTAGGCGAACTGGATATATACTTTCAAAATAGCTGTTTGATGTTTTGTGTTTTCTTCCCTTTTTAATATGTCTGAATCAAACAAAATTTATTTGGGTTAAAAATGAAAAGAACTCATGTGCACATTGGTGGGATCAGAATACCCAGCAAAAAGTAGGCAAATAGAGAATTCTGCATGTTGAAAAAGAGATATCTAAGTCAGGAGCCAGAAATGTTAGAATTTGTACCCAACTTTGTTCTTATCTACGTGGATAACTTTGCACAAATCTCTCAACTTCAATCGAGCCTTAATTTCCCTATTTACCAAAAATCGGCAAAAAGGACCTGCCTTGTCTAGCTCACCTTCTTTTAATCACAAAGATCAGTATGTTATGCACACTTGAAAATATCCGAGGAAATTGAGTCTAGGTGAAACAACTTGTCTATGATTTAACAGCACATACATTGGACAAATGTCGAACTCAGGCTTTTCTGATTCAAAAATCTAAGCTATTAACATGTTCTATAGTATATAACAAGAATGGACTGCAGCTGAAAACAAGAGGATGTGAAAATGATTGGTAAATAGCTTTCATCCTCATGTCTGCTTCAGTGTTCATTGCTGGCTGGTTTCAGAAGAGGGGCCAAAAAAAAAAAAAAAAACTCTCTTGAAACAATCTAACCAGGTGTCAAATGTTTCATTTTCCTCTGGAAACTGCTTTGCTTTGAATTGTTTCATTCACCTTCTTTGCAGGCCACATATAATAGGGGACTTACATCCAGAACTTGATTATCCATTTCCTGTAAGCCAAATGGGAAAGCTGAGTAATAAGTATTTTTTCTCTTTTCTTATTATTCAAACATCTATGAGTTATGCAGGGTGAACGTTAGGACATAGCAGTGCACTTAAAGTTTGCAAATATGCATTTAAAAATTAGCTTGCTGCCAAAGTCACTTGTATTTGTAACACATCTAATGCTCTTCTGCTCAGCAGTAATGTTACAGATGAACTTGAAAGACAGAAGTTGTATTTTTATGCAAATATGCCATAAAATGTCTTTGCTAAATAAGCAATTCCTTCTGTAGCAAGGTTTATTTGCAGTGATATAATTTAGAAGCGTCCCCAGTGACAACCTTTTGAGCCATATTAGTTAAATGATAGAACATCTGCAGCGTTAAAATCTACAGCAATATAGTATAATGGAAAAAATGCCTAAGCAGCAGGGAGCCTTTAATAGAGAACTGCATAGGCCACTTAAATAGTGTAATCTGGCTTTCAAGTGGAGCATTCTAAAGAATCTCTATGAACCTTGCTTTGGGGCTTCAGAGAATCGGAATGATATTGAGGACAAAGCTCTCTTCTGGATCTACCTGTCACTGAAACGCTCATGCTGCTTTTCTACAAAGCCAGGTGGGATCACTTTTCTAGGAAACATCAATTACTTCTGCTTTTGCCCAGAAATGGCACAGTTATTTTTAGATATATTTTCCACTGGTCTACAAAGTATTACAATTGCCATCACATATTGGGTAGTATCATAATGGTGTAAGGATTCCTGTGCAAAATATGCCTCCCCATGATATTGCCTACTTATTTTTGAAAAAACAGTAGGATTATACATTTTATAACTCCGTGTACAACTGGCAAGGTGCCGATATGGATGGCAAATGAATGAGTTAGAATTTCACCTATTTCCAGCATACTTAAATTCACAGATATTTTTTTCTCTGAGGGTCAGTTTGTGAAACTGATGCTTTGAAATAATCTTAGCTGAAATAATTTAAAATAAAATGAATCAGGTTCTGCTAGGGGCTAATCAAATCCTGGATAGTAAATGAGCTACCTTCGGAAGTTGTGTTAACACAGCAGTAGCTTAATAAATTATACTCTGCTGATTTGACTTCCCCTGGTACTTAATTTACAACTGGAGATGACCCTGGTGTATGGAGAACCTACCTTATCATGAACTAGTTACTTGTTCTGATTTAGCGCACATATCCAGCCAAGACATTTGAAATATATTTTTGTACAAAATATAAAAAATGGAGTCTTGGGAGGGTAAACCTCTTAACTGAAGAATTAATACCTGGAATCATTACATCTATTTTTTGGAATATTTTTTAATTTATCTTCCATGATAACATCTATGATATATAGAAAATGAATTGGTATGTCATTATAGTCCCTCAAAGAAAAATTTCCCCAATTTCTTTCTCAATTGTCTTCAACCTACTGGTACAGTTTCAAGCAAGATACTGTAAAAAGAAAGCAAAATACTTGAATATTTTATTTAAGTAAAGATTATATTATAAATCAGAGTCTTTTAAAGTTTATATATCCATTCATCCATACATTCAGTCATCCACCAATGTATTAATCACTTTTTTGTTTTATTCAATCAATAAAGTTAACTCTCACTTTAATATTTTGTAGACTCTTAGGTTTTGAAAAATTTATGTCAAAAGAGATATAGACCAATGAAAACTACTAAATCTCTTCTTTGGTAGAGGTATTTGCTGTAATAACTTGCCTCAGTCAGCCAGCCTTGGTCATCTTTCTCTGCTGCGTGTTTAGCTGAGGTGTTCTGTTCTGCAGATTGTTGTTGGAACTTCAGTAGGTGCTGTACTCTAAGTCAAATTGAAGCCGAGTGCATTATACATAACCTTTGGATAAACAGAAGATTTTGGTTTCCAAGCCTGCCAGTGTTTCAGCTACTGAGTACACGCATAGCTCTTTTTGGAAAACTGTACTATTTATGTGCAGAATTCAACACCAACAAAGACAGAGTTCTCATGTCAAACTGAAACTCACACATTTTGGCAGGGAGATGGTGACATTTAAGTCACTTTTTATTAGTATTTTTTACTAAGACCTTCCAACCTTTCTCCCTAACTTACTCTGATCACCTTTGTATCTCCATTTTTAATAGGAAAATCCATTGTAATCAATGCAAAATTAATTCTAATTCTCCAAATTAAGTTGTGAAATGCATTTAATTAAGTGTATGGATGCAATTTACTAAATCAATTCACTTATGTAATTCAATTCACTGAATAGGGGATTTTCAAGTCTTTTTAGTTTCATTCCAGGGCATCAAGATACATCAGTCAAAGGTCTGAATCCAAGACTTCTAAAGATGGTGCCAGGAGAAAGCAAATGTTGATATCAATTGCGCTTTAATTTCAGGAGACCGTTTTCCTTTCAGCTGATGTGAGGCGGCTCATGTTCACTAATGGGTTTGGCTTAGACCCTTTAAGAGATGTTTATTATCATTGTCTGGAGTCAGACAAATGATTTGAGGCACTTGATTTCAGAGCCCCATCAAGTTCTCATGCTGCAAAAAAAATTTGATCATTTGATGTGATCAACTCAAAGAACAAATAAAGTGAAAAAAGAATTTATCTTATTTACTCATGTAATGTGTGAACTTTAACTCAAAGTATATTTTATTCTTCATACTATCATACTGAATTGCATTCTTTCAATATAAAAGAGATTTACAAAAGGTTTTAAATTCAGGTGATTTGAATTTAAGGGGGAACATTCCTTAGTTTTCCACTTGGTAGAATAGATACTGAGCAAGAATCATGGAGTGGAGGTGTTTTGGATATTTTACATGTTTTAACTGAGGACAATTGTACAGACATGTAGGTCTCACAAGCCAGTCGGTGCAGTGAGGAACGGTGGCATTCTGTGCTCGGCGTGGGTGGGGCTTCATGTGTTAGTTTGTGGCCAGACTCCAGGCTATCCACCGAAGATGTTTAAAAGTTCACTGCTTTTGGAGGCCAAATAATTTTCCAGAGGATTAATGCCCCAAACATTTTAAATTGGTGACTTGGACTATTTAGAGATGCAGATCTTATTTCTTTTAGCTGTTGATTTTCAAAGGCATGTTCTTTCTGGCTCTGGATAATTCTTCAATAAATAGGAAGACTTACATGTACAGAAGGCTTATGGAAGACTTATGTATAATCTTTAAAAAGTTGGGCCATTTAGAAACATGATCATTTGCATTTTTTCTTTTTTGAAAGCTTAACCCCTAAATTGTAGTTCTTTAGAGAGAAGGGGTTTATGATTTTTTTATCCTTTTTCCTTGGAAACTGAAACATTCTCTTGTTTTTCACATATAGCTTCTAAGGTAATGAAGAACACACCAGCACATTAAAGCAAATGTGTGTCAAATCCCCAGGGAGAACAGATGTCATGCATGCAGCATTTCCTTCAGACATCTGAAATCCAGCATCATTGTTCTTTCAATCTGTTTTCTAAGCAAATGAAACAATGGGGAGTAAACATAAATCCTTCTATATTAGAATTTAAGAAATGTGTCAGCTGGAAAAGTTCAAAGTTTACATTGGATAAATCAAGATATAAAGAGCTTCAAACTAGAAATCCCAGAGTTGAAATGTGTATATTCCCACTGGTTATTCCCAAACTCCACATTTTCCCATTGATTTCAATAATCTGTGATGAAGCAGAAGCCTGAAACTCTCTATAAGTAGAGTTCATTATTTTATGCATATTTTAAGCAATATGCTTGAATGTTAAAGATCATAACCTTAATGTGTTTTTCCCAATCTAGAGTAAAATATATTAGTTGTTATCATAAATTGAGATTTGGCAGTCGGTAATAAATTTGGACCTCTGAAAACTGCAGACTTAAGAAAATCATTCATACTACATTGACAAAAGTGTATTAGTGTGTGTGCACATGTGTGTGTTAGTGCTTCTCTCTGTGTGTAGAATTTAACATTTGTTGGATTAAAAATATAAATGACCTCATAAAGGTAGATTAATATCTTCTCTGGTCTCAGTATAGCCTTTAATTTGTAGATTTGCTTCTGCCCAGTTTTGAGCTGGAAAGAACTAAGACTGAAAGAAAAAATGTGAGCTACATCTCTGCCAGCTGGGGAACTTGGCACTTGTCTTATGTCTGAGTCAGGCCCTGCTTGGACTGGCGTGGGCCTGAGCAATTCTGCCTTTCATGCTGTAGCCACATCTACAGATCTGGTTGTGCCCTTCCCATGACTGCACTTGCTTTCCTGGTTGTCTTATAGTTGTGTTTGCTGGAGGAGAGTCCTGCCACAAACCCCAGGCCATGTGGCTGCATACTTACCTCCCAGATAGCTCTTGTTGTTCTGCCAGTCACTTCTGCTAAAGACAAGCTATGGCATTGCTCCTCAGCTGTGTGGCCACCAGCCAGGATTACACCTGAGATTGTGAGGCTTCCTTAGGCATAACATTTTGGTTTTTTGAAGGTTGGCTCTATGGGCATATTAATTGTTTTAGGCTTGGCTCATCACAATTCCAATTTATGACACTTTTCATGTTACCCTGCTGTTGGGATCCCCGCATACCTTGTGGCAAGGCTACACAGGTGTGACAAAAATCACACTAAATATGATAGCTTACAAACATTTTGTTTCAAGAGCAAAATTATTACGAGGGTTATTCAGAAAATAATTCCTCTATCATGCCATCGTTCTTCATGTAATGTTTAGTTGAGACATGATACTGAAAAAGCCATTTGATCTCGTATGTTTGTTTTTCACTATTTGGGAACTGACAAGTTCAGTTAATGGGTTAGGAGCATGTGTGTCTTTCCAGCAGGGAAAAAAAAAAAAAAAGCAAATAGTAAGTATTTCATGATACCACATCTCTAATTAAAACAGCAGAGATTTTAACAAGTTTTTGCTATTTTTCTCTCTCCAGGTGAGTCAGGTGTTATCTGATCTCAGGTGATTAGAACTGAGTGTCTTCTATGCATCTCTTATCTGGCCAAATGCCAATTAGATAAGTAGTTATTTTTCATTACCAACCTGCTTACATTGTAACAGAATCTCTTATATTTTCCAGTGCTAATAATGCTTAGTATTTATAAATGGTCCATTTTTATTTTGTATATATGTGGTTTGTTTTAGTAATATTACTAACTACTTACAGCAATCAGCACATTTTCTTACATAGACACACATCCCTTTCATGGTAGTAGGCATTTATGATATTTTATACGTAAATGAGAAAACCCAGGAAAATGAAAAAGTATATTCCATTTTGTTACAAGTGAAAGATACGTTTTGAAATCCATTTGATGGCTTCTTTACAAAAAAAACATAGAAAGTACTAGTTTGAAGGATAATTTCATTTCAGTGAAACTTATCACTTCTTTTGGTGGAAATAAAGCTATAAAATAGTTCTTATAATTTAGGCTCATGAATTTGACCCTGCTGATGAAGTCTTTTAGATACATCAATGTGTAGTTGCTTCTCATGTACCCCCTACTGGGAACCTGGCCCGCATCCCAGGCATGTTCTCCGACTGGAAATCAAACCAGGGATCCCCTGGTTCACAGCCTGTACTCAACACACTGAGCTACACCAGTCAGGGCTGGAGCCTTTAAATATGTTATTTAGCCAATGAGCATTGAAAATAAATAATTTAACTGTTTCTTTTTTCCTGCAGAGGTTTTAGAAATTGATCATTAGTCCTGGAGAGTGGAAGTATATGCTCTTTTAAAGCAATGTGGTCTTTTTAAATGTGGATGAAATTGGCTCAGGTAAAATAAGAGCTCAGAGGGCAATCCCCTAGAATCCAAATGTTAACCTTTGCTTGAAAAGTCCCAAGACATGTAAGTTTTATGCTTCTTTTTAAGAAGAGTTCAATGTTGATATATTGTCATAACCTTGTGTATGTTCTCCCTATTACTGACTGATATTAGGGATCTGACTTATCATGGAGAGATGCAATTTATGGAGTTTCTGGGTATTCTGATGGTTTTCAACGCCTCCTTACTATTCATGGATTTCATTTTTAATTTATCTGTGAATTTGGTTATTCTCCATGTAGTTATGTTGCCAGTTAGGATAGAGAATGTAACATGTGAGTTGACATTATAATCCTGGACATTGATAGTGTGAATAGTTTTCATATTCCAGGGCAGATAGATCAGAAAAGGTAAATTTATTTGATCACAGCACTAGACTTCCATTCTCCTAAGTGTCCACCTCACCCCTATTCCTTATTCTCAGAAACCAGAAGTTGAATGGGCTTCTACAAAGCAGAGGAGAGGCGGTAAGAGTGTCCTTCCATTATGCAGTTATTTCTCTCTTTTGTGTGACCTCTGGTTCTGCTCAGTTTTCCATAGTTCTTTATGCAGAAGTGACAGTCAGTTTTATTTTATTTTTACTGTCAACATTGCTTATCTTAAGTGTTCCCTGAAGGACATCCTAGACACATAGGGCAATGGGACCTCCTTTAGTTTTCTCTGAGGCTGCTGTGTTTGTACGCACTGACCTTGGAGGATGACCTAGCTCGACTGAGGAAAGCTTCCTAAGAGGCATTTGTGGAGAGCAGGGGTTGGCATAAGGAGTGGGGAGAGCTGTGTTTTCATTTTCTCTGTTGTTGCTCCATGTTGATGACCTTTTCCCGCCTGGGTGTAGAGGAGGATGGGAGGGAATTTTTTATGTGTAGATTGTTAGAATGCTATCATGCTAGTCTTCTTTACTTGGTTTTACTGAATTTTCCCGTCAGCAAGTATATCAAGGGAAGTATTTTAATAATTTAATCTGCAGAACTATCTTTTCTTACTTGTCATTGCCTCTAGATTGAGTAAACCACACTATAGCCTAAGCAGCAAAAACATAAACATACCTCTGTTGAGGACTGGAGATGGCATAGCCTCTTAACTCAAGCTATTATCTTCATGAAGTCAGAGAATTAGCTATATAATTTGGTTGCCTTTCTTCACCATAGTCCACAAAGCATCCTTTGCATTTTTAAGTCTTAGGTATGTATGTTTTAAATCCATGTTTTCATTCTCACCATATTGCTGTCCTCTCAAATGAGGTAAAAATGTACCCTGATTAAGAAGTTGCAAAGCACATATTCTTCTCATACTTACTCAATGAGATTTTAGTTGGGAATCACTTAAAGAACAGCAAAAGTAGGCAGAAGAAAGAGGGCTGTAGACAGAACAAGTGTTTGGAATTTTATTGTGACTTCAAAAACCAGAAATCTTGAAAGTTTGATTTTTAACTTGTTGAACATAAACTTTGCTTTAATGTGCCAATGCTTTGTATTATTGTCATTAAGTACTTTAGCATGAGTTTATGGTATCATTAATAAGCACATCTATTACAAATTCTGATTCCAAATACAAAATTAAGTTTATCATTAGTGCATTTGTGTACTTGTAGAGGGTCTCATGATCATCTACTACTTAGGTAAGCATTTGTTTTCAGACTGTTGGCTGCTCACCTAAGAACTTCTCAGTCTTGTTGATATCCTAGCAAAACACACCCTGTTGGGTCTTATTGCTTAAATATTCCCACTTCTAAAATTACCACTACACCACTGGGGGTGAATGAATACATGATCACAATTTGAATTTGACAGTTTTAAAGGAAATGGCATAGGGATTTAATTAGACCCTCTCCATGTGCTTCATTGATTCTCAGATGGGTTTTCATTCTAGCATAAGCAGATGTAGATTCTGAAGTAGAAGGTAGGTTTCCTTGTACCTTATTTGGGTTATTCAAACCAGTAAAACACCCAACAGTTTGTTGTCTGCATGTGCAAAATTCAAAAGCAAACTGGGTTGGAAATGTTGAGAAATCGTTTCGTTCTTTACTTCCATTTTTATGAAATAGGAAGATTGAAGTCATCAAGAAAATAGTAATTTTTATGGCTCTTGATCTTTATACTGTATAATGAAAAGGGAAATTAAGTTAGTGAAATATTTTCATTTTGAGCAATAGCAGAAACTTCCTGACATTATTAGAAGAGAAATATTATAGTTATTGCTTTATTTGAGCTAAACAAAATGCCCAACTGAGAAAGATATGAAAGCCATTGTTAAAATTAGTTACTGGAGGTTTTAAGAGGGAAACTTGGTATAAGCCTTTGAAGATTTTCTTTGAAATATATTTTTATTTAAATGAGGACAATATGCATCCTAATTTTAGAATTCTAAAAATCCCAATGTTTACTCAATAAATGCGTTGTTAAACTTTCTAAAAACTGAGTTTGGATAAAAATTAGCAGAAGTAAAAAATTAATTGAAGTTGACCACAGATGTTTGGGGTGGCATGCCACTGCCAGTTGTCTCACTGGCTGCACAGTAGAGCGTGTCATCATAGGGTCCCTCCTGCATCAGCAGCGAAATATGATGTAGGTGGCTGTCTAGTTTTTTTGAGTCATCAGGCGCTCCACACCAGGACTGCAGAAGGCTTGACTGTGACTCCTTTGTGAGATCACGAACCTGTTTTCACCAAGCTTTTTGGTCCTGACCCTTCCAACCTCTGACTTTTTGTTTTTATCTCCCTCATGTGGACCTCATCATTGTTTCATCTGACTTTTTGAACCATTCCTTTTGCATCAACTTTTCTTTTTCTTCTTCTCTGGTCTCACTGTGTTATACAAAAAAGCTTAAAACAATATTTCTTATGGTGAGATCTCTAATTTAAAGCTTTTTGCTTCTTCAATAATTAAAAATCAAAAAAGAACACCTTGCTTGCACCTTGTAATCCATGGAACATTTATTACCTTTAAGTTAAATGTATATATCTAAAGATAGTATAAGCATGCATGCATACATATAAAACATGTTCATTTGCTATCCAGCTGTCTTGTTTTTCTTAATTCTTAGTTTATCTTGTATATTGTGTTGTCATAGGTAGAAATTTTTGCAATATATATTCTCATGTTTTAAATTTTTTTTGAGAAAATTTTATTAAAAAACATGTTATGTCCTACCCTGAGGTTATGAAATCTATGTGTTCATGTGTGGGTACACTCTGCCATTTGTTTGGTGGCAACTACCTGAGTAGGTGCAAAGTGTGATTGTATTTCTATAGCAATAGTCTTTGCAACTAATGTTAAACACAATGAGGCATTAGGATATGTCATCTCTATGGTGAGCCATTCCCACCAACTTAAAATGTCTGGCCTCTGCCTATCGTAGTTTAGGGTCAAAGATGGAAACAAATATCCAAGGTCAGGCAGCACAGTGGAATGTTGTATTATAAATAAAGCAATGACAACAATCAGAGCTACAAAATGTTTGTACTGTAAAGGCTTCCCCCCCACCCCATTTTAACATCCATCCAATGAGATAGGTTGTAGAGATATTAACTGTCACTAATAAAAGGGAGAACTTGAGGTACAAATAAAGTGATTTATTCAAGATCATTTTATCAGTAAGTTAAACTGTGCTGAGCCCAGAACTTGGCTCTTCTAACTCCCAGAAACTGGACCACAGGCAGTCCAAAGTGGTGATTTCAAAAATGACATTAGAATGATCTGAAGGTCCCTCAGAACTTGGGGTCCTTGATTGCTCACTTGAGTTAACTTAAAAGAATGTCCCAGTCCTCTTTCATTTCCCTTCCTTGTTTGCTTCTGCATTCTGGTAATACTGCCCTCCCCGCTCCCTGTATAGACTAGAACCATGAACATGGAAGAACTTGCTGAAGTCTGTAAGAACTTGGCTTTGACTCCATGCCTAGGCGTCCCTGGTGACCTTTCTCAGAACTTTAAAAGCCTCAGCAAAACCTAGGGATTAACCTGAAGATATTGCAAATGACTTCTCTAAAATTTACATCCTGACTCTGGGTGGCCACCTTGGTCTCCATTGGCCAACCATAAGCCAGGATGTTTGAACCAGCTTTCCTCAAGATTTACCTCTGGCTTTTGAGGCTCTGTGAGTGAACCATTTGGAAACCAAAGGAAGGAACTACCTCTGGAATGTATGGAGCATCCTGTTTGTGGTCTTTGGGAAGAAACAGGGTTGATAATTTTGTTGCATCATGAAAAGTCCTCTCTGAAATAATCATAGAATTGTTTTATCTTGAGTTTGTAACTGCTAAGCTCTGAAAGGGCTAACATGAAATTTTAGGGCACCTTTGCTTCCTGCCAAAATTCTCACCCTGCTTGAAGATGCCTGGAATTCTAATTTATTTCTTCAGCTTACTTTTTTTTACTGTTCACATGCAAATGGAAAAATAACAGGTTCAAATGCTATTTATCACAACTTAGTCTTAATATTTTCTTCCTCCTTCCCTCTCTCCCGCCTTTTCTTCCTTCCTCTTTCCCACCAACTTTTCTAATTCTATTTTCTTTCCTTGTTATTTTTATGCAGCTCCCATTTATTGTACACATTCTGTGTTCTAGATACAGTGCTGAATGAGCAATATTTGAAGAAAAGTGCTCAAATCCTGATAGTTCTGAGCTTGGATTTTTGCTTTCCACTGGCTGATAAACTGCATAACTGTGGAGAGTTGGTAACTGAATCCTCAGGCACCCTTCCCTCTTGCATTTTTAATTGGCAATATTAATATGAATGCCTACAAAATAGGGTTGATATAAAGAATAAATAAGATAGCTTGTAAGACCTTTCTTAAGAGCATATTTTGATTGAGCAGGAGGGGAGAGCCCATAGGGAGGACATGACCACTGAGTGGGGCCAAGATAGAAAATTAGCCAGGCCTATGGACAAGTATTACCTATAAGGTACGCGGTGTCATGGAAAGGCAGTGGAGAGGGAGTTAGAAAATTTGTGCTCCAGTCCTGACCCTGTATTGGCCAGCATGTAATAGACCTTTTTACTTTCCCAGAAATTATCTCCTCTTCTATGAAGTTAGAGAATGAAATGGCATGTATTGTGCAAGACTCTTTCAAGACTCAAAATGGCACATGATTCGAACTTATTAAAGACTTCCATGACTGCTTAAAACATTGTATTTTAATGCAGCCATGGCCAGGTCTGCTACAAAACCAAATGGACTATGTATCTGTGCATGGTGGTTGGAGGAGTACAAAGAATAATTTGAAATATTGTGGTAGAATTGAGTCCTGCTTTCTTAAACTCCACTGAGACTTAGGTTCAATTTTTAGGTACTGGCAAAGTTGCATGGAACCACAGTTTTCTATCATGTTTATGGAGGGAAGGTAGTTTCTTCTCCTCCACTAAAAAAAGCCTTTTGTTGGAAAGTGAAAAGTAGTGGTATCTCCTCATGATTGTCACAAATTAACTAAGTGAACGAGTCTTTTCTTTGGACCTCATTTTTTTTTTTTTTTTTGTCTGTAAAAAGAACCAGATATTCTAGATCATCTTTGAGTTTCCTTCTGTTGTCAAAAAGCTCAGTTACAGCCCCACTTAGAATCACTTGATTGACTCACGAGTTAAGAAAAAGTTTAAGTTGGAAGTTCCCCCTTAATGTTACCGAAACAGGTAAAATTACAGCTTTTTCAATGGAAAAACTTCCTTTTGCTATCGCCACTCTTAACCACATGTAATCATTTATCTTTTATGAAAAAAATTGTCATATTGTAGATGTGGTCTTAAGGTCTCTAGTGTGCTTTGAATTATGTGGAAACCACATATACACACAATACTTCTTATAAATAACAAGTAAATTCTCACCCCCTCAAGGACACTAAATTTAGTCTGGAGAAGCATTCCACAAGCTTTTCAACATAGATCTAGTGTGTAGTAGCTAAGATCACAACCATGGTACAGAATTTTTCTTTTTCTTTTTTTTTTCTAATTTTCTGAGGTTTTTAACATTAGGGCAAATATTGATCATCTCATAGGTTTTACTTATTTATAGTTAGCTCTGTATTTATTTGTTGGGATTACTTGTTTTCTCAAGTCTAAAGAACCACCAATCATTTAAAAATCTCCATTGATTAAATAACAAGTTTACAAAAAAATATTACTTCATTAAAAGTGTACTGTGATTGAAAGTTGCTTCTTGATTTTGAAACTATAATTGTAAAAAATGGGGATCTTGAATCAAGGAAACATGATCAGTCACTCAAGTAGGGAGTATATTAGAAATATTACCCAGAAGTCCTTGACTTTTCTGAGAAGCTCTTTCTCATGGGTCTTTCGTTTGAAACCTGCATCATCTAGATATCAATAGAAAACACTGCATCATAAGTAATATTTTAGCATTCATATCCAGAGCTTTTGTAGTAAGTTTCTCTGATTAAACACCATTGTAGAGTCCTAGTCCTTGAAAATTGCTGGTGGAAATATTGAAATAATTGCTCAGTGTCCCATATTACAAACCCCTAGGTTTTGTTCATTGTGTGAACAAGCCTCCTCTCTCCCATAAGATGTAAAAACAGAGCTCTCAGAAACAGAATGGAGCTGAAAAATTATTGAAGGAAACAACATAAATTAAAACATCACAATTTTGCCAATTTGCTGGCAGAAACCTATTGGTACATAATCAGGGAAAATTAAACAATAATGATAAGTATAAAATTAAACTTTGGAATCTACATAATCTTGAATAAATTGACCACATAGCAAAATTAGATACATTCTACTATAAGGACCTTATTGTAGATTTGAATTCAAGCTCTGGCCAATTTGGAAGTGATACCATAAATCTGAAAACTGCAAAGTTAGCTTAATCTTTTACTTGGTAGTGGTTGTTCATGTTGCAAACCAATAGCTCAATTTTTTATCAGAGCTAAATTGTCCTGTGGATTCCAGATATAAACTGGGGAAGTTTTGTTAATCTGTTTTACTTAAATGATGTGAAAATTACACTTACAAACTACCTAGATATATGAAAAACTTCTATAAATTTTTGTTTGAATTTCAGATGTCATTTAACCTATTTATGAGTTTCTAAAATGAATTAATCAGTTAAATAGGAAGAGATTAATTTTTTTTTACTGTGAGAAGAGAGGCAAATCTCTGGGTAGTAGTTACTTAACATCACTCCTACATTATGTTAGATAATTTAGCTATGGATGTGGACACTCTCCTTACTTTTTTTTTCAGCTTCTGCTCTCTATCTCTTCATTTCCCTTCTCCTGGGCCTCAAACCTTCCCTTGAGATCCAGCTACAAAGCATTTCTCTCAGACAGAGTCCCAGAGGGAAATTCTGGTGCTCTCTCTTCGAGATGATCCAACTCAACAGATATTCACTGGATGATGGTTTTGGTGGGGAATTTTAGTAGATGAGTTTTCTTTTCCCTATCCACTTCAAATACAACTTCTTTGGCTCTTCTTCTGATAAGGACTCATTAGAAGGGCACCATTTATCTTTCAGAACTAATCTTATGTGATAATGACTTTATTCATTACCGCTGATAGATAACTTCTGCTTTTAAATGATGATTGCCAATACTTTTAAACAAAAATCTTAAAGTCTCAGTCACCAGGATCAAGGCATGGCCAGCTGAAGGTGATCAGTGCTTCTCAAATAATACTGTATAGAAATTTCTCTATTCACTTCATAAAGTTGAAGTGATAAATCAGGAGGTAAATTTTGCTTTGCTCTTATTTTTGATATAATATAATAAAAAGAAGGAAGTGCTTTTAAAATGAGTTTTTTTTGCTATAATTTCACCTTTTCTATGGTTTTTTGCAGTTATTAGTTTTATCAAATAACCACAACAAACTTATCACAGGTTTTTCAAAAATTACCCTTGGCACAATCAAAAAGTGCCCAGAAACTGTTACTTATCATATTAAGCTTCCATTTTAAGATTATATCAGGGTAACCTAAAAGTCTTCTCAAGCTTCATGTACAGGTATATGTGAACAATATATATATTTATCAACATGCTGTGTTGAAAATAAGATGTGATGAAATATTGGCATTTGGTTGAATTGATCTAGTTAATCTTTGTACTATAAAATGTCTAAGTCAATTCACTTACCACCATTTAGATGACACAACAAATTTTAAAACTGAGACTGAGAGATTCATCAATAAGAATTGGTGAAGTACAAAATACTTCTCTTTTAAACAAAGTTGTCATTTATCCAATTGAAGATTTGTTTAAGAAGAGTTTGGAGAATTCTCTCCCATGCATGAAGTGAGCTGATTGTTTGTTTCAACTGCTACTCTTAAAGGAGAAGAGCTAGATAGCTCAATAGTCTTTTTCTATATCACGAATTATTGCACATGACTTGTAAAGTCCAAAATAAATACAACTGCTGTTTAAAATCCCAGTGCATTGCTCTTTAGTGTTTTAGCAACAAATGAGACAATCAGAGCTGATTTGTTTTTATTTATTTTCAAAAAGCACCTGGGGGAATGATTGATTTTGTTTGTAGGATCATTTACCTATTTTTTAAAATTAAATCTGAATTCCTATAGATGGATTTCTTCTCCAAACATAAATATTTCTTATAGTTTGCCCTTAAAAATGATACAAAAGATTTTTATAAGCAAGCAGCAAACAAGCTAAAAAGAAACCCCAGAAAACTCCTCAAAACATTTTCCTTTCATTGTGAGAGCTGAGTTTACCTTACAAATACCAAAGTAGATGCTTAAAGATTTTCCTAAATCAACATGGTTATGACTTCTCTTACTGAGAATAATAGCATCTTTATTATACTTATTTTTTAAGTCCCTTTACATTTTGTGGGAATTTTAACTTCTTAGTAAAAGGTATTTTTATTGGAATAAAAATGGGACTTTCAGATGTCTGTCATTTTCTAAAATGCTTTGAAGTTTGAATTTTCTCTATGTATCAAGAGAGTAATTCCCTCTGAATAGATTATACTAATGATAAATTTTGGATTTCAAGAATCAACCTACTTTACAGTTATAAAAACTATACCTATTATTGACATCATAGTCAGCTTTTGTGCAAATTTCATCTGTGACAACTATTTATTATACTTATTAAATAGCAAGTAAAAGGCTCCAACACTGAAGTTTTAAAAACTGTGACAGGCATTGAATGTAGATGGCATTGGACCAATCACATAATATGATAAGATAATGCTAAGAGGTCAAAACAGTTGCAGAAAATGAAAGGAAGTTACAGTAGTCATGGCTATTCAGCAGCTCCTTTTTTAAGCGAGTGCTAGCTTTCTGTGGGAAGTCTGAGAAAAGGTGTTGTGGTAGATACAATTCCAAGATAACCCTAAGATTACCTCCCCGTAGTGTATAATTCCCTCTCTTTGAGTAGGAACAAGACTTGTGAAAATAATAGATTATAGGGAAGAGGAAATTTTGCAGACGTATTTTGGGTCCTCAATAATTTCACTTTGATTTAATCATGATAGAGGCAATCCTGGGTGAACCTGACCTACTCAAGCGATTCTACCTACTAGTCTGGAAGAAATAAGCTTATATGTAGTGAGATGGTCTATGAAGAAGGGTGCAGGGCAAGGGTGTGAAGGCTGCCTCTAGAAGTTGAGCATAGTCCCCAGCAAACAGCTGGCAAGACAATAAGACTACTAGCCATAAAACAGCAAGAAAATTAATTTTATCATCAATGAGAAATTTGCAAGTAGACCCTTCCGCTTCAGATGTGATTGTAGTTCATCTCTGCCAGCACCTCGAGTTTAGCATGGTGACACTGTGAACACAGGACCCAGTTTGTGTTCAAACTCCTGAGCAAGAAAACTGTTAAATAATAAAGGTATAATGTTTTAGGCTACTAAGTTTGTGATAATCTTTTACATAACAGTAGAAAATGGTTAGAGATGAGAACGAAACTTTTAAGCTTCACTTAAATATTTAGAAGTGTTAACAGGATGGCAACACTGGACTGGAGCTGAGAATCTCGCTTCCGATGAGAGGTGTGCCTTGCATGACGCCCCAGTTCCGTTACTCCCAGTGGCCTCCCTGACGCTGAGATCCAGCATCAATTGCAATTCATCATTGCATTTGCCCTGCTATTTGTTCAGAATGTTACAAATGTTATCCTTAAACATTTTCTGTACTCATTTTTCTATCAAACTTGGAAAATGAAAGATTGAGCTGGGAGAGATCCTTGTTTCTCAAGCTCAATCTAATTTCTCCATTTCTGATCTTATTGGCATTTGTGATTGTGGTCCCTGGAGATTAAAGAAATAATTGATTGGAAACACCTATAATAACCTAGACCAGCTCCTTAGCAAATGTCTGTTTCCTTCCTTCTAGCCTTGCTTGTAGTTGTTTTGAAAAATTTGGACTTAGAATAAAGTGGTTTTAGCATTCCCAGTGACTGTAAATGGAGTACCTTGACAAAATGTTGAAATCAAGCAGGAGAGACGAAGACAGCATTTCTAATAAAGCAGACAATATAAAGAGGAAAGACAGTATGATAACCATGTAGATAACCCCAATTTTCCCTTTCCATCTCTGCTAAAATCAATGAAATTTCTCCTTAGAACCAGGAAGGGGAGAAAACCATCCCCCGTCGAAGTACTCAGTTTCCACTGGCTGTGTATCCCTGGCCTCTGGATGAGGTTAACTATGCAAAGGAAAGTCACACTTTCAGAAGTTAGACACGTATTCTCACTGAACCACAGTGAAGACCCAAATTCCATCTCTTTCCTGGCTTTGGATAGGTGAATTAACAAGGAACCACTCTGGCATTGTCTTCTAGTCTTCAAATGAAGCCTAATTAAGGAAATATATAGTTTTTATTGAGCCAAAAGAAAAAGGGACATGGGGCACAATTAAGTTCTTATAAATAATTAAAGCCATAAAATCATTAACGTAGCAAATATTACACATTAGTAAGAACTATATTTTGGCACCAACTGCTGTACAAAATCTCTTTTTCATAATCTATAATCCAAAAGGAGAAATAGAGAAAGAATATACAAAAAATTATGTTCTACCCTTAAATTTATTGCTGCTGGAGCAACAGTACCATTTCTAAGATGCAATTGTTCTGAGTTGGCAAAAAAATGAGAATAAAATATATAATTGTGATAAGAATAGCTTGTATGTAACTGTAATTCGTCAGTTTGTTCTGGAACTCATGATGAGTGGCGAAACTGATGAGTACCAAATGATGAAATGCTTTCTTTTGTGGGGTGGCTTTGTGACTCATGCAAGTTCTAGCAATATGATGAGTCCCAAGCAAGCGCCTCATACTGAAACATTTTTTTTCTCATGAAGATGTGATGAGTACAGGATTTGCCGAGTTCTAAAGCTGATGAGTGCTGAGGTAAGACAGTATGTTGGAGGGTGTCAAGGAATGACTGTTTTTACCTCCCTCTACACATTCCGTATCCTTCTTTTATCGAAACCTTATAACCTACTTTTGCAATCAGCTGTTTCCTTGCATGTATCCCATAGGCTTACACAATGTAGGCATGGATAACTGAAGAAATAAATGAATGAGGTAGGATTAGAGTTGTTTTGTCTAAATCAGTATTGAGATTGCATGATTTATAAGCATGTAGAACAGATTCTATTAGTGAATTCAGTTCTTAAAAAGTTAGTAAATACTTAATATGAGCAAGTTGTTGACAGTGATACAAGGTAAAGAAGGTTAAGTTTTCTGTCTCTTAATACATGAGGGAAAAGCTAATGTAGTAATAGACCATATAAACTGCCACAGAGAAGCACTAACAAAATGAAAAGAGGGGTTCAAAAGAAGAAAATGAACGGTTTGTATGAAGACTTAGGGAAGCTTCACTGGAAAAGTGAATTTTGGAAATGTGTGATACTGAACAGAAGAGATTTTAAGAAGGGGAAAGGTCCTGGATGGCACGGTGATTAGATGTGAAAAGAAGGACGAAGAGCAAACAGACCTGGGTACCCCAGACATGGGTAGCACGTGTTTAGGGATAGCAAGGGTTTCAACGTGCCTGGAATGATTTCCTAACAAGAAGACCTGGAAAACGAGGCTTCCAGAGGTGGGTTAGAGCTCTGTTGAGGTGGCCACTGAGTGATAACCCTGGGAAGTTTATAATGATCAAACCCCGCGTTGCATCATGCAATCCAGAGTGCTCCATGTTTTCACAGTTGGCACTAAATTAATGTAGGCTCGTGGCCCTTTTCAGTGAAGTGTAGTCTCATTGGCAACTAGCTTTCATGGATTGAGTTCTCTGGTCCTATTTCTTTTATATCTTCCATGGGTCTTTACTTGTTGTAAATAATAAGTACCAATTTAGTATCAAATTATATTGTTACTTGATTGCTGAATTGTTTGGCTGATCTCAACTCCAAGGTATCGGTAGGTTTTATAAGTTTTGTACATTTTCTTACTTGTGGAGTAAGTATGCTTATTTTGTAACCAATCAAAACAAGGTGCAGAGATTAAGATATTTGCTCAATTTCTTCCCATGAGACTTTCACACATGTACTGATTTCAAACTGTGGGCTCTTTCTTTTGTACCACATTGTTGTGTTTTCTAGAACATGAAAGCTTTAACATGTTATAAGATCAACCAAAAGGAAATAAAAAGGATGCATTTCTGGGATAAAAAGTGAAAAGCCAAAGAGAAGCCCTCTTTCTACACAAGCTGAAATTTCACTTGGATCCAAGTGTTCAGTGTGACACATTTAATTTTGCCCATATATTTTTATTTTGCTTAGAACTATTTATATTGTACTCATCCTGGATTCTCAGATAAAAATATATTAAAAGGCCTTTTTCCCCAAACAATATTGGGCCGTTATAATAACAGCTACTATTGACCAAGCACCTACTGTATACTAGTCACTATATAGCTGTGTTATACACATTATATTTGTTTCTGTTGCAATTCTGCAAGTCTATCCTACAGAAGAGTGACTCAACTAACTTTCACATTTAGTTCTGCCTCCAGATTCTGAGATTGTTCCTCCTGCCTCCAAAACAACCGGGTTCTAGCCAGGAACATGCTTCCTTGGTCTATTCTACTGCATCTTTCTAAATACATGGTTCAAGTCAAGCTATAATTCTATAACACTATGCAAGAAGACTTCTACAAAAACAGTTTCATTTATTGCTCATCTTCCAAGTCCCCATTGTATACCTGATTCTAGTCTGATCACACAGGAGTTATTGAGGAACAGCATTATAAGATATGTTTTTTATCTTCTAGGGACTTATAGTTCAGTTAAATCATACACAAAAATAATTAGAGGGAAGGGAAATCAATAATACATATATTATGTATTCTAGTGGGTTGGTAGAGGGAAAAAGGGGATGAGGGTAGAGTTGAGCCTTGAAAATTGGGTAAAATTGGGGTGAACAGAAATAATAATAAGCATTTGGTGGTGATAGAAAGCACCACGAGAAAAGGTGCTGGCTTGTGAATGTGTTTGTGTATTAAAATGCTTTTAACTCATCTTTGAATTCACTCTTAGTTCTTGTTAATGACTTATCAAAAACTATTTTGAGACACTCTACATAGCTGTGGTATGGAATTTATGTAGCTCAGGGTAAGACTTAGAACAGCTGAAATATACTTTAAGATCAGAAATCAAGCAAAGAACTAACAAGCCGTAGGTACAAGCAAGAGTTAAGGGCAATACGAGAAAAGACTGGCCAATCAGTCATTCTCACCTGAAACACTAACTTCAGATCTGGTTTGGGCTACTAATTTAATGTGTGGGTGGAGGTGTGAAATTTAAAATCTTTTGAAGAAAGTAGGGTAGTACTTTACCTCAAGAGAATGTGATTTTTGTTGCATAACTTGAAAAAAATTGTGGTAACAAGTGTGGTAACACCACAAACATATACATCACCTCCAATCTGAACTTGTTTGGTGGTATCAGCACAATTTTTTTTTCCTGCCCCAAGACAGGGATAAAACCCTTGGGATAAATCTGCTATGAAAATGTGAAATTGCTTTACAATTTTTCATTTCTAGCAGGTAGTGTTCTATAAGGTGGATTCATCAATCCTGAAAGACTCCCCACCCAACCTCTTTTCTTAGCTGCCTTTGGATTACATTTCTAAGTCCTTCCCCTAGTTCATCTCACATAACTTATTTCAGCATTTGCAGGAATGCCAGCAGTGTTAGGCTTCTAAGTTATGGTGCATCTAAGATTGAGAACCATTGATTTAGAGTCCCCATATTTAAAAGGGTAGGTATAGTGGTTTTTAGTCATGATATAAATATCAACATGGAAAAACCCATCAAGTTGAACCAGGGCCAACCCCTTTAGGAAGAATGAGAAATGTTCCCAATAAGCTACCAACTGTGTGTAAAATGTAGAAGTCTTTTCAGACCTTGCATAAAGACATTTAAGAAATTAGAAACACGAGTCTCTGTCTCCAAATCCTGTGTCC
Organism: Anoura caudifer; assembly: GCA_004027475.1. Classification (NCBI taxonomy): domain Eukaryota; kingdom Metazoa; phylum Chordata; class Mammalia; order Chiroptera; family Phyllostomidae; genus Anoura; species Anoura caudifer. The sequence goes on along the minus strand of PVKU01000364.1, from coordinate 91,947 downwards.
CATCTACCAGGTTATTTAATATTGGCAATTACATATGATTTGCACAATATCACAGCTTTGGGGGAGGTTTTCTTTGTTCAATCCAAAACAGTCTTTCTCTAGCAAATTACCCTGTTTCATGATAATAATACTCTATCTAAAATCATAAAAAGTAGTTCCATGAAAGCAGAGACCTTTGCTCTCCTGTTTACTGCTATATCTGCAGCATTTAGAACAGTGATTGGTATACAGTTATTAAATGAATGAATGAATCAGTGAGAATTTTGCATTCTTACAAATATGTCAATTCCATCATGTGGCTTATGTCTCAATGGAGATGGAACAGGGACACTTTTAATAGGATAGGAGGTTTCTTAGAGCAGCAGTTGCACTTGAGGCAGAAAATCAATTTCTACCCTGGATGACATTTTCAAAAGAAGTGTATCTGGTAGCATGGAATCTTCTATCTGACAGGGCTCATGTCAAAATACTAGGTTGTCTAGATGAGTGGCCCACATTCTGTAGTGAGGGTGTGCCATTCAAAGATGCCCTGAACTGGATGTGCAATTTAGTCCTTGCTCTGACTTTCTGCCTGCACAAATAAGAGAGTGACTATGGCACTGTGAGTAACTTAAGTTCAGCAAGAAGACTTGCATGTGAAGGCATATATGTAGGCATTTTTATAAGCTCGGTGGGGAAGAAATATGGGCTGCAGATTCCCCAAGTTAGCTAGTATTTGTAATATTTTTGGTAATAGGGTGGAGGATGCTTGTCTGGTATGTTCTCAAATATTTGAAACACAACATTATTTTAGACCTAAAGTTCACAATAAGATGGAAACAATATAAAAAAAAATGTAGACTATAATCATAAATTATTCAAACTGTTTTAAATAAATGAACCGAACCGGTTGTCATGCACACACCATTGTGCTAAGGAATGCCTTTTTTTATGGTATTTGTTACTGAGGTAAATCATTACCAAAGTGGTTTAGCTAATTCTTTTCCATGTTTGGAATTAAGCATTTTTTTAACAGTTATCTACTTCCTATTGTCTGCCTGGGACAAGCCTGGTCTTGTCAGTAAAGGACTTAGCTGCCAGAGTTGAGATAGGGTCACCAGGATCTTGTAAACTTCTGGAAGATAAAGAAGGGGAGTCTGATCTTTCCCAGGAGGGTGGAGGAGGGGAAAGAAGACACAAATTTGTTTCTTTGTGAAGGTGGACTGAGGTAACTGCTTACTTTGTGAATCCTAGGAAGTATCTGTATTTTTTTTCATTTCACTTCTCCCTTCCCTACTCCTTATTCAAACACACACACACACACACACACACACACACACACACACACACACACCTTCTTTGTTAGGTAGACAAGGCTTTTACTTTATAACTAGCAAAGAGACGATAGCACAGGTAGAAGAAAATTACTGATTGATGTTCTCATGGATTTGTAAATAACTGATAGTAGATCATTTCCCAAACTGGAAAAAGGAAGGAGCTAATAAATTTGGGGCTTCTGCTATGTACCCAGTTCTCTCTTAGGAAAATGATATATACTTTCAAAAATTGCATTTATTATAAAAATTAGAAGAGGCCCTGGCTGATGTAGCTCAATGGATTGAGCATAGGTTTGTGAACCAAAAAGCCCCTGGTTTGATTCCCAGTGAGGGCACGTGACTGGGTTGCAGACCAGGTCCCCAGTAAGGGGCACACGAGAGGCAACTACACATCACTGTTTCTCTCACTTTCTTTCTCCTTCCCTTCCCCTCTATCTAAAAATAAATAAAAATTTTTAAAAAAATTAAAAGAGAGTTTAACAGGAGGATGATCTTAAGCTCTTGAAAGTAGTTGGGCAATGGGAGACCCTCCTAAATGGGAGACCATTGTTTTCAGACAAAATGTGTCCAGGCTTCTATCCTTGACTCCCAAGAGATTTTATAGTTTGAGAACATTTTGAAAGCATAAACTAAAAATGTTAAAAATAAGTTAAAGCAACAAGAGCATGTCATCAATAATATTGCAATTATAAATTAATTACAATTATAAATTAATAGAGATACCTCCTTTGACCTGACCCAGATGTCATGTCAATTGAGTAAATGTTCTGAGGCAATGAAATGGAAAAGAGACGACTTTCTTACAATGCTTCAGGCAGGGAATATTTTTATTTTGCTATTAGGAGCTCATCCTTATGTCAATGATCAATTTCATGTGGAAAAAAGACACTTTTTGGGGGATATGAATAATTAGGAAATATCTCCAAGGTGAATGTTAGGTCTGAACTAACCACCCCTATTATTTTTAGTGCTGGGCGGTAGGAACCATAAAGGATAGCATTTTCAGCTTACTTTGGTGCGGGCAGAAGAGTTGTTGGTTCCATCTCTCAGGTGTCCTGGCAAGGTCCTGCTGGGCCAGCGTCCACAGTAGACATTGCTAGGGGTATGTCCTGTGGTGTGTCTCTGCACTTCCACGACAGGGAATAAATTGGAAAAGGTGTCAGGGAACTAGCAGATTTTCAGATGCATTCTCTTGCTTTCCATACTGAGTGTGCAGGGGTGGCTGTCTTCTTGTAGGTGACTTGGCAGTTGTGGACCAGCCTTCTGGGACAGCCGTTTGAGCCTCAGCTTTTCTGTGGTGATGGGTGAATGGGAAAGGGATAATTTCCCTGTTTATTGGAAAAATATCTTGCCATAAAAATAATAGAACTTATTGTCATAACCTGTAGATAGGAGACGAGAAACCCTGGATGAAAGCAAGGAATACTTTATGTTTGGGTATAGCTGACAATAAACTGAAATTGACCACATGCTGTAATTTGATCAGATATACAAAAACTGTTTGTCTGGCAGGCAGAACTAAATCCCTAGTCACTTGAAAAATGGACTGTTGAGTGGACCCATAGACATATAATCTCACATCTCACAGCCTGTTAGGTCAGGAAGCTCTTGCTTATGGGACCTAAACAACCTTACAGTGGCTCATGGCTCTGTCTATTCAAGGAATAGGTAGCACTTTTCTTTGTGTCCCCGGGGATCACGATTAATGTAATATTTAGCACATGTTTCAAGTCAAGCAATCATATTTCTCTGAACTTGTTTGGATTTCTATTCTAGTCATTTCCTATTTTTATTATTTTCTCTATTACATTTTGTTGAAACATGTCCCCTTTAAAGTATGGGAGATCTAAATAGAGCATAATGTTTAAAAGTATAATGCTGATCATGAGAAAGGAGTACAGGAAGGCATGACTTTTGAATGTTCTACTTTGTAAAACACAGACTAATTCACCATCCTTTTTTTAGTGATCAGTTTATTGCTGGATCATACAACTAAGATGCTTTGTGCTCAGTTATATTAATAAGGTTTAGAAACCAGGAACATCATTTACTCCCAAATACATTTTGTCCCAGGCATTTGTTTGAGTCTGGAGTCAGCATATGGTGGTCCTTGCTATCCTGGAGTCCAGGGTCAAAGAGGGCTGTGAATGCTAATCAGGCAATTAGAATCCAATTGTATTTGTTTGGGTAGTAGAGGGAGATTAGGATGGTAAGAAGGCCTGTAGAAGGGACATCTGTGGTCAGAGACGCCTTCCTGCAGGAAGTGTTATCTACATTGAGGACTTTAAGGACCCCTCTAGAGTTCAGTGGATCAACGAGAAGCAGCTGACACTGAGGCAGTGTGTGCCCAGTTACCCGCACACGGCGTGCTGTGCTTTGTTACGACTTTAAAACAGGAGCGCAGTAAGAGACCACGTGGTGACAGATGATATGATCTCCTGGATCTTACCTACTCCACATTGTACCCTTTAAAAAATTACGATTGGATATTTGTTATTTTACCTTATTTGTACTTTTAAAAAGTATTTATCATTTCTAAGTCATTACAACAGCTACAATTGTTCTTTTAGGGATAAATCAGTTGTTTTTTCAACAAATACTTAGCCTAGTTAATAAACAATTTGCTATTACTTTTTTTAATACTTGTGCCAGTATGAGGAATCCTTGGGAGAACTTTTAAAAATTATTTTTATCTAGTGATAACAATGTAGAAAAGTATATTATTTGGCAAAGAATTTGAAGTACATGGGCAGAGATGCAAGGGTTAACTGCCTTTATAAACTTCATTATGACTCTATAAAATGCACCATCATTTGTCAGTAAATCAAAGCTTATAAAAGTGGCAATTGTACATGCAGTTGGTTGCAACATTAAGAGAATGGGGATTAGGGGTGAACTGAGATTCCTTTTATGATAAATTATCTAGCTCCTGGCTACCGTGTATGAGATCTATTAACTGCCTATAAATTGTTCATCATAAAATCTAGTTCATTCTCATTAATTAGGCCAAGGCTTTTATGAAGATTTTTCCTCTTATTTCTGAAAGTCTAGGCTGACAGAAGAGTAGCGACACCAGAACACTGAGGAAGAAAGGGATTCTCTGCTAAGCATGATGTTATGTTCCTTAAAAACTAATAATTAAAAAAGAAGTCCCTGAATTAAAATTAATTAAAATTGCTTTGGCTTCTTAAGTGTGAGAATGGAATCTTCTATTGTAGTCACAGAAGAAAGTTAAATACAGCCAAAATAATTGTCTTCTAACTTCAAACTCTCTCAATCAATAACATGCAAGAAAGGAAGACTGTATGTCTAGAAAGGACTAGATATACCCATTAGAAATGATAAATGCCAAGCAAGTTCCAAAAAGACAAATAGACACATCAAATTTTTCTGGCATATTATTCCATGTCATTTTATTATGCATTTTCCCATGAAATTGAACTTTTATGCAAAATTATCTTTGAAGAAATCTTGTATTTGTTGCTGATCCCCAGTTTTTATTTTTTTCTGTTGTATTTTGTTGTTCATGGTGCTCACATAAGTGATCAACCGGCAGTGAATGTTATGTTTATATTATCTCATATTTTGCATTGCTAACCAACTCCCTTGATACCATTTAAGGTGCATCCCTAATCAGCTATCACATTTCACACTTCCCTTGCCATCTCTGAATTTTATGAGGAATAGACACACCATGCCCCAGTTCTAGACACCAAAGTGGTTGTGACTTCAGGAAGTCCCAATAGTCAGAGCCACAGGCTGAGTCAAGCCATGTGATTGCTCCCCTGAGACGCAGTTAGCAAGCCTCTCTGACAGAGGCCAGAGGCAAGAAGCAGTCAAAGAGTAGAAAAGGTGGGTCTGTTTGCATACACTCCTGTGCTTAACACCCATTACAGTGCAATTAAGAATGGTCAGAAGCACTATTAAAATTTGGAAACCCCAAATAACAGTGCAGGTTGGCGATAAAGGAGAAAATCAGTCTAAACCAAGGAAAAGCAGTTCATTTATATTTAAAAAAATTGGTGTTTGCTAAAGCTACTTTCTGTTTTCCCTTGTAAATGCTTCTGCTAGCTTGCAATCAGAGAAACTGTAGAACAATTAGGTAAAGTGTGTTTCATTTCCAAGATCTTATGGACACATTGTGTTTGTCTCACTCCTTTGCACTCACAGGACCCTAACTTTACAATTTTTCCCAATGTTGTGGCTCCACAAGACTGCAGTGCATAAGAGCTCATGTAAGTTCATTCTAAATTAGAAAGTTAGGAAGACAATGCAGTTCTTAACACTGAGTAACATCAGGGGCTCTGCAGGGGGCTTCCTTGGATGGACTGTGGTTTGAAGCAGGAACTTCAACATGAGGCTACTGCAGTGCCCTATGGGCTTACCAATGAGTGCCTCAGGGGGAATAACTTGCAACAGGCCTAAACAGTCTCCCCTTTTTGATAATTATAAAGAGAATTGTTAAGCTGCCTAGTTCAGTTTTAATTGAAATAATAATTATTTTCCCTTTTAAAAGACAAAAAAGGAAAGTCTTTAGAACACGGTATTCATTTGAACAAATTGTTTTAAAAAACTTTTTCTATAAACAAACAAACAACCATTTGCTTTTTTATTGTTATTATCATCACAATCATTATTAGTAGTTTTGTTATAATTTATTATTGTATATTGAATTATGATGCACATATATTGCTCTCGGTTTTTACCAGATAATTGAGCTCTATTCTAAGTCTCCCTTTAAGCTCTAAGTCAGCAAATAGAAATTAAAAAATATCAGGTTTTGGTGAAAGAATCTTGCTCTATGAACTGAATGTTTATGTTCCCTCAGATACATATAAGTCGAAGTCCGAAACCCTGATGTGGTGGTATTGGGACGTGGGGCCTTTGGGAGATTATTTGGTTTAGAGGGGTTCATGACTATGAGGCTCCCGTAATTGGATTAGTGTTCTAACAAGAAGAGATGCCAGAACTCCCTCTTTTCTGCCCTCCATGGATACAGCAAAGTGTTAGCCTTTTTGCAAGACAGGGGAGGTCCCTTACCAAGAGCCAAATCTTTGGGAAGCTTGATCTTGGATTCCCCAACCTCCAGAACTATGATTGGTAAATGTCTGTTGTTGAAGCCACCCAGTCTTTGGTATTTTGTTATAAGAGCCTAGTCACTTAGCTTATGAGAAAATATTCCCCAGCCACAAGGAACAGAATATAGCGCTGATGAAAGCATGCAAAGGAGATGAACCTGGGCAGAGAGGGGAAGAGGAATCGTGGAGAAGGTGCAAATGCTTTCTAACCATTTCATTCCCGATAGCCCATACCAGTCAGGTGTTTTTTTGTTTTTGTTTTTGTTTTTTAAACAAGAACTAGTTATGTGGCCTCACCGTAATGAAGGTTGGTTGGGAAACGGAGTCCCTGACTGGGTCATGATTATTAAGAAAAAACTCTGCACTATTGAGGGGAACACACATCTTTGGGGAACAGCTGCTTGTCTGTGACACAACATTTTATATGTTATTTTAAGCTTAGAAAATGCTTTTTACTGCTATAAACTCTTTGAATTCTAAGGCCATTCTAAGTTATGAGCAACATTTTTTAATGCCTAAACATTCAGTCAGTTGAACTGGCCAGCAATTAATTAAGTGAAGTCAGTACACTTCGTTGTTTACTGAATGTGTAATTGTTTGGCTGAATGGGATGGTTACTTTGGCATAAAAGATTTGTGCTAGAGCCCTATATAGAGATAATCAATCACATTGCAGCTGGTAAAAAATTTGTCTTTGTCACTGCATTTATTTTTCTAGACACTGTCAACTTCCTTAATTTACTTTTCCAACTTCCTTTTAGAATGCTCCATTGTCCTAGGTTGTTCAGAAGAATGCTTCTTTAGAGCTTAGCTGAGAGTATACTAGACAGACCAGGTTTGTCTCAGCATCTTTTCAACACAACCTACTTTGCATGTTTTATTTTTGCTGTTAATACCTGCTGGGGTTCGTCCTACAGATCTCTCTTTATTTTTTAAAAAATCTACAATCCAGTAGATCTCTTGTTTAAAAACAAAAAACAAAAAACTCCTGTAATAATTGATGGTCAAACTATTAGCTATATTGAAAAGATGTTTTAAAAACCATAGCACATTGCTGCAGATTTTTAAAGACATTTTAAAATTTTATCTCTATTTTATTTCTTAAGCTTTCAATCTGTATTTTTCCAACTTAGATTTTAGGGTGTTATCTCAGGCTTGCATTAATGCCTAGCAATATGCTTTCATAAAGCCAGCCTCAATTTGGCAAAAGTGTCTACAGTTAGAGAAATCTGGCATTGAACACTTCACATTGATTATGCACTTATAAAAATGTAGGAATTCAATAAAATGATCCATTGACAAATATGAGTGCCTTTTCTAAGCTCTGTAAAGGTTACACACAGAGCTGAGTGATTGCCTCCAAGGAACTTACATGCTGGGACTCAATCACAGCACCTGGCACAGTAGAATTTGGTATAAAGGATAGGAACCTATGTAAAAAATGTTAATGAGCAACCAAAGATAGGCCAGATAAGAGCCTAACAGGTCATGTGAGAGATCAGCTCTCAAGTGACCAGAGGAGAAAGGTTTGGTGGTCCGGAGCAGCTGGGAGGGAAACAGATGACTGGTCTTTAGGATCGATCTAAATTAGGGAGGATGTTGCTTAGATAAGCTCTGAGGTAAGGAGGTGGATGTCTCAGAAAGAGAACTTGGGATCCATATAACGTTTTTCAGTAACAATGAATAGATTTTTCTAAGGGGAACTGATGATCAGTGAATGATAACAACAGTTTACATGTCGGAAAGAGAGTCAGCTGTCAACTTGTGGAAAGCTCTCAATGACAATTTGATGTTTGGCCTTTATTTTAACTCACTGCCCAACTACTGTGGATTTTGAGATGGTCTGTTTATTGATAGCAACTTGGGTCCTGTATTTTTACTAGCTTCAGATTTATCTCCCAAGACAGAATTTTGGAAGTCACTACAATTCGAAGCACACTGTTGTTGGTCTCTCCCTGGATTCTACCTTCTGTTTTGCATGCAAGACATAGAATTGAGAAGAAATGAGCTTCTCCAGGCAGATTGGTTACTCCTAGTTTATCAAGACCAGAGTAATGTTCATTCACTTTATGTTTGGGAGCTTGTGTTCCAAAAAGAAGCAGAGTCCAGGTACAAAATTGAAACTGAGAGGTGTGAGGAGTGTACAGGTATCTCTCCTTTGAACTTTGAAGGAGACTGCTATTAACAAAAATAAGACTTCCGACAGAGCATTAGCTTTTGAGAAGAATAACCTAAACATTGTGGAATACTCTGCCTCTTGGACAAATATAAAAAACTATTTGTGGCATAGCTCTTGATGAAGCAGTGTCCATGGATAACCACCTGCCGAGCTTCTTACACGTGAGTGGTATGTATGGTTTACAATCGCAGCCGTGTGGCAAATGCAGGGGGTTAACCATGTTAATACTGAGTTTATCTCCCCATCTGTTGTCATTTTGACATCTACTTTCTGGAACATACCACCTTATTTTTCTTAAGCATGTTCTGTTATTTCTTCCTTTTTCTTTTCATTTTAAGTTATTCCCACTGATATTATGGATAGTATGAAGCATTACTTCATAATAGCCAAAAAGGAGACTTTCAGTTGAAGGAGTGGTGAGTGGCGGAGATGAATTGACAAAGAACTCAGTAGAAAAGTGTCATAATTCACAGATCCTGAAAACTATGTAAAAAGGTGAGGCTTGGAATATGAAAGAATGTGGAGAAAGCATGAAAGAGAAAGGAGGGTTTAATTTATTATTAACAAAATAATCAAAGGAACTGGCCAAGAGAAGAGGAGAGAGAGGACTCTTCCTGTATAGGATAATGACAGAGTAGTTCACAGAGATTAAGACAGCATTAATATGATCATTAGAAATGTACTTCAAATTTTTGGCAACACATTTCAGCAGCAGTAACTTCAATTAGCCCTCTGAAATCAGGAGACGATAGGTGAGGTAAGGACTTCCTTTAACTTTATTCTTGATTTGCAATCGAGATTCACTTGTATACTCCCTCCCTTTTAATTTAGTTGGTTTCCAAAGCACTGTTCCAGTTCCTTTTTTCACTTATCCTCACAAAGTAGCTGTGAGTTAGCTTCTCAGCATCATCAGGCAAATCTCCTGACTCCCAACCCTTAGCTAATTCCATTAGAAAATACTGACTGTAATTGTGTGTGAAAGGTGAAAAAAAAATATTTTAAATAGTCACTAGATTTTTAGAACAGTAGCTGGATGGACTTGGAGTTCCAATGAATAGAAAGAGATGAAAAAAGAGCAAAAGTATATAATTAGTCTAAGTCAACAGAATTAATCTGGGCATTATTTGAGCTTTTGGTCCGTGAAGCCATGGGCCAATGATGCAGGAATAAACACTGACCTCTGATGAAGAAAAAGCATGGATACTGGTATGGGAGGACATGGCTCTTTTTCTTTCCATCCCAGATCAAATTTAAACCTGTGATTTGGAGCTTACTCATCAGAGGAGAAATATCATGAGCTATTTGCTCTCTCTGCTTTAACACAGCTCTGGCAAGCCTGGAAGTTGTGTTGAGATCGTCAAATCTATAGTCAAGGACCATCTTTGTGAATCATGAAACCATATGGCACTGGTTGTCTGAATTGGAAAAAAAAAAACAAAAACAAAAAACAAAAACCGCTCCACTCTACACCAATGAAACTGGTGATATGATCGGACAATGACAAGGGCCATTTGACCATCTTGCATCTTCTTGATCTATGCATTTTAAAAAACCGCTGCTACTGCCTGAACCATGTAAAATACCAGAACTCCTGCAGCGCTAACAAGGAATAAAGATCTTGTACCAGATGGTGCCTCTTGTCTCCATCTATCTCTAGCCCAAACAATCTGCCAGAGTTTTGAAGAAAAATGCGATGTGATCATGTTGCAAAGTATATGAAGAAACAGTAAGAAAAGTAATCTGGCTCAAGCAATGGAACCCAGAAAGAGGGATATTATTATGATTCTTTGAGCCTATGGTGAGAGAGTATTATTAACCTTGCATTTTAGTCCATAAGAGAAATAGATTACCCAGGCCCAGCTAGAAGGTGAGTATCTCACGGAGATATCTCTTTGTATCTCTGCAACGTATTCACATCAGTCAATATAGTCAAAATTTCAGAAATTCATGTGGATATTTTGTTTATGTAACACGAAGTGAACAGTTTGATGATTTTTTTTTTTTAAAAACCTCACTAGCTATAAAGTGATAGTGCACAGGAAAACTTTATTATTTAAACTTTTTATCATCTTTCAGTGCTGAATTTGGCCATCTTAGTGATACGAACTCCGATACAGTTTTAGGTGCCTTTTGCAGAATATTCTTAAAATTTTCTTTAATAAGCTTGGGCAAAATTTTTTTTTGGTCATATTTCTGCTTCTCTGTAAGACTTCTGTGGTCACATGTTTTCCAGTATCCTCTTGCCTTCTCATGCTTTGATCGAGGTATTGGTGCCTCTTTGCAATAAGATCTTTGACAACTTTATCTAACACTTACAGGATTCTAGAGTGCTTTCTAATCAGAGGATATTTAATGGGAGGGAAAAAATATTTCCAGGTTTTTTCTAGATGCAACTTATCTGAATAGATGATTTAGTTTTATGTTTACATTTGCTGTTTGAAATGAAATAATGTAAATGGCAAGCCTAGGAAATAATGTGATTTTATAGAAAGTAGCTCATTGGTGCTACTCAGAGTTGGTCAGACTGATTTAGATCAGCAGACTGATAAAAGTCTATGATAAACATTTACAGAAATGGAGACTCAGAACTTAGAAACTTCTATAGCAATTTGACATAGCTGTGACATACAGGCATGTAATCATTTTTCCAAAAGTTCACTTTATTTTAGTTTACCAAAGTAGCAGTCCATGATAGACTGGATGAAATAAAAGCCACATTCACTGAACACATTCAGACAATTTAAGAAGGCTCACTTTAGAGTCCTTGATTTCATCATCTTATGAAAGATAGATCGAAACAGAGACAATGGATCCACCCATGAAGAGGAAGTTACAGCAATCGTCTAGTTACGTGCTCACCATGACTCAAGAGCTTTAATGGTAGTTTCGGAAGGAGAACACATCATGGGAATGGTACACAGAAGAAGGAGTAGGAAGTTGCCTTTGCCTTGATTTGAACAGGCTGTATGACAAGAAGACACGTGTGGCCCTAAGCCTGATATTGGCCTGGATGGTGTGGCTATCAGGAGACACAGGACACTTCTCCGGAAAGAGAGCCTTGAAACACTAGGAGCCTTTCATTTTTAGTTTTGACTTCATGATGACCAAATATCTATTTAGAAATTTGTTGGGAGCTATGGAAAACTGTGGACCTCAACAGAAATGTTCAATATTAGAAATTTAGAACAGATGGGAAATTCTTCCTGATAGTTTTTCTGAGAAAGAAAAGTTCCCCTCTTCACATTTTCTGATATTTCAGATGCCACTATTTGTAACTTTTCCCATTCATTATTCTTCTCCTCCATATCCTTCTCCTTCTCCTTCTTCACAAGGCAGATGTAATACCTGCAGGTGCGTGAAAGACATGTGCTTACACCACTCCTACCTTGGCAGGGTGTGGTGGTGTATTCCAAGCACTGAAAACTGCTGTGACTAGGCAGCCCACAAACAAGTAGCATCATTACTTACTGATGGTCTATCCAAGTGATATGCCAAGTAAAAGTTTCTTTGTACCTCAGATTTGAATTTTGTCAAAGAAATAATATTAAAAATTAGTAGTGGTTAGCTCCCTCCAGGTTGTCTCCATCAAAACTTTTCCTTTTTTTTCTTCTTTAACCTCTTAGGAGAGTTGAAACAGTTTTTATTGTTAACAGAAACCATTATCACTTCTAATTTCTAATTGTATTATTATTAGTGATATTGTTAAATTTATATTAAACTTTTTGTCAGCTTATAGGATTTTTATTAACTGTGATGATGATTCATATGGACAAGCATTTATGTTGTAGCTTCTACAGAAATCCTATTGCAGAGTTATGGCTACAGGAAAGTATGGCATTCCATCTGATTCACAGCACACACACACACACACACACACACACACACACACACACACACACAACTTCTACAGCATCTCTTTTGACTCCTTGGTGCAGGTAGCAAAGGAAATGTTGAGACTCAGGTGAAGAGTCGTCTCTCTAGGTGTATGAGACAGAGTTTACCTGAAATATAACATGGATTCTTTGTTTTTAAAGTGTATATCATACATATACTGTTGAAAGAAGTTCTTGTCATTTTATAGTCTTTTATCAAATACCTAACCCATTCCCATTTTAGCCCTGCTGCCAAAAGGAGAGAACAGTTCTACTTGCTATTGGACTCAGACGGGGATGGGGAGTAGAATGGCATAACTTTCTGAGCCTTGGGAAGTATGTTGCTTGCTGAGTGTGAACCTGACTGACATTGAACAAATGGCAGAGACCAAAACACAGTGTCTGCTAAATAATCTCCCTTTTAGCTCATTAATATGTTCAGAATATATAGGCAAATTTCTAACGTCCATTTTCTTTTTCTTTCTTGACCATCCTTCTAAAACTTCACATTGCCTCTCCTTTTCATGCCTTTGTGTTCTTCCCTCTGCACAGGCATTGTTTGATGGGTACAGAGTGCCTGCTTACATGTTGCAGTCATTTGGGCTGTCTTCTACTGTGCAGCTTATTTCAATGCAATTGTATCTCTATTCATCTACTGACAGAAGTGGCAATGTTGCAGGCAGGGATATTTGTTATTGAAACAAACAAAGCATGTGGTGTTATAGATTTGTATGCAAAACCTTCACAACAAAACTAAGTAGCTATTTACTTTAAATATGCCAATTAACTGTTACTAATGTACAGTGCAATTCTGGGTTAAGGATGATTGATAGGACCACGCAGTGAAATGTTCTTAAACTACAGTCAGGAAATGTAAATGTACAAAATGGAAAGAACCAGCAGCTGACAGCACTAGTTACATGTTTCAAAACAACACTTTCAAATTGTTCCTTTTATTGTTCTTTCATCCTTTCTCTATTCTCTCTTCTGCAGTCTGGTAGCCAACAGTATACTACGAAAGTTTTGGAAAAGAAAAAATGTTTTAGTACTCAGTAAACATCATGGGCCTCATCTCATTTGTTTCACTCAGGCAGAACTCTTAGGAGCCACAGTGGGAGTTTTGCTTGACTAAAGAGAATAGTCTTGTCTCTTTTAAATGTCTGACATCAAATCTGTTGCCATTACAAAACTAATTAAAAGGAGAAATGACTTCTCCTTTAGTCACTATTTCCTGTCTCCACAGACACTTCTTCATTTGCTCTAGGCCAGGACCATCCCGAAGAAATTTTTTAAAAAAGCCACACATGCTAGCCACATACGCATCTTTAAATTTTTTAGGAGCCCAATTTAAAAAGAAACAAGTGCTTTTAATTTTAGTAACATTTTATTGAATCCGATATATGTAAACTATTATAATTTTAACATGTAATCAATACAAAAGATGAATAAGGTATTTTGCATTCTTTTCTTCATACTGTCTTTGAAATTTTGTGTACATTTTACGTTTATAACTCATGCAAATTCAGAAGAACTGCATCTCAGGTTTTTGGTGGCTTTTCAAGGCTAGTTTTGACTGGGATCACAAGTATTTTATGCCACCAGTCGAGGGTCAGGCTACTGTCCTTGATTAAAATGTTTACTTTGGACAGCCAGGAAAAGCTGGATATGCCTCCCAAATCAACACAGTGATGCAATGACTGCTCAATGCTGCTAATTATTGTTTAATCCTGCCATTTTGTTTGGGGAAAGATTAAATTCATAAGCTCAGACAGGTGACTGATGATTTTATAAAGCTACCTGGCAGTTAAATGCTAAAATGTTTGTGTCGGGAGATTATGTAAATTTTATTTTAGTAAAACATCAAAAGAAACAATTATTTAAAATAAAAATATATCAAAGACCATTTGATACATGTCATTTAAACATCAGTTGAACATATTCATGATGCATTTCATGATCCGCACAGCAGCCAAAGTCGTGCGTGTGTTGTTAGAAAAACAAGCAGTGAAGTGCGGACATCGCCCTTGCACCCTGTAGGAAGGAGACTTGGATCTGCCTAACTCCAGTTAAGTTCTTACTAATACCAACTGTAAACTAAAACACATAAAGCAAACATGATGAAGCAGAAATTGTACATCAAACAAGAAGGAGATAATAAAAGAGGAGCTATTTGAGGGAAACAATGGCTTTTCCCCAACTCAGCCAATTTGTATTCATTTAGTGTTTTGTGTGCAACACACAGAATTAGTGGCATGGAGGCAAAAGACAACAGCAATAGTGACACTGGCAACAGTGGTGTCACACTCGTTCAGATTTGGAGAAAGCATTGGTGCGAGGAGCAACCTCCACAACAGAGCACAATAAAGCAGGTGCTATAATGAAGGCAGTCAACGGAAGGACTGACGTGGTTCTTTATCTGAAGACTACCTGCAGCTGCGGAAAGGCACGCCTCCCCTCCTTGCCCTGCTTCAGCTGCCCTGTGGGCTGCACTTCCCAGATTTCAGCGTAAGCTGTCTCTCCGTGGGTTTAGCCAGTGGGAAACCCCAGTGGGAGAGTAAAGGGCTGGAGGATGGGGAAAGCAGGTTATTTTCCTTGTTTCTCTGTGTCTAAGGTGGTATCTCTGGAAATGTCCCAAGAAATGTCTTCTCTGTACTGCAACTCCTACTCACTGAGTATATTCCTCTCACAGTTTCGCCTCCCTCTAGGTGACCCCAGCTTCTGGCCCTGGTATCACAGGCTCCTCCCTCTTCTCCTCTAGTCTAGAAAGGCTAGTGACTTCCTGCTGTTTCCAATCACTGAGTTGTTTTGCCACTCCCTCCCTGTTCTGTGAGCCTTTCTGCTTCTGTGTAACCAATTCCCTGTATAATTCCCTGTATAAATTCACCCCTTCCCCCATTTTAAATACTTAGAGCCCCCTCTCTGCATTTGAATTGTGACTGATAACAGAATGAAATAGAGATTATGAAAACACAAATGAGCACAGTGCCAACTAAATTATTAAGTAGATTACTTATTTCTACCCCAAAGTGGACAGTGATCACTAAGAGCCAACATGGGTTTCTTAAGAGCAATTATGATCAATTGCTTATTTAATTGGTAGTTGAAGAAATACCAGCTTTAAGGGAAGCCTTTGAAGTGATCTCTCATGATGTCCTTGTGGTTAATAGACACCTGTGTGCTGGATGATACAGATTTAGTCAGGTTTATAGGCTGTACTGGAAAATACCTAGAGGGAACCATGGCTGCCTTTCAATATTTGAAGAGGGATTAGATTAAATCTTTCAAGCACTAGAGGCGAGAGCCAGGATCAATGTTTGAAGTTCAGGGAATTTGATTTTGGCTCAGTTAAAGGACATGCATTCTAAGAATTAGACTCTTTAGAAGTGGAAGAGGTTCTCAGTGAAGAAGATGAACTGTGCCTCTGGTTGTATATAAACAGATGTTACCTATGAGGAATGGGAGGAAACGGATTCTTGCACTGAACTTGAAATAGATTATTCATAGTTTGTTCCAATTCTGAAAGCTAAGAATTGGTCAGTATGGTAATCCATGCTTGATACTAGTATGGCACCAAAGATAATTCTGTCATTTGGGGAACCTTCTAAAATCTCAGAAGGAATCCCAAAACTTAGCTGCCTCTAGGTGATCATTGCTAATATGAATGATCACTGTGTTGGTGAAGAACCAATAGAATTTCCTGATTTATAGAAGCACAAATATACTGGTTTTTAGTTCAAATAGAAAAATATTCTTCTCTCACATTGAAAAAAAATCAGCGTATAAAGGATGGGGCATAAAGTACAAATGAGTACTATATAAATATCATCAGCAATGGATATACATTTAAAATATAAGATACACATGCAAGATATATTAAAGATTTTAATAAGGAATGACATCAGTCTTGTGTGGTTTAGTTATTAGGACAAAACTTGACTTAATAGAAAGTTTTTTTGTAGAAGATGACAGTTTTAGAAAATATTTTTTATCACCTGTGTTGAGAGAAAACAGCTGAAATTCAGCTATAAATAATCAATCATTTGACAAGTTTTCATCAAACACATGCTACATGATTTGAAAGATTTCCAATGGCCTCTAGGTTTCTACCCTTTACTTCTCAGGAATGGATATGAGAAAATATTTTTCAATAAGACACAAAATATATACGAAGTAATACTACTTGTTGAATACAGTTATGAATGAATGAATGTGAGTATACTTCTATAAATAGGATTTTATTAATTTGTTTCTGATGAGTACGTATTATAAACAACGCACTGAATGAATTGCACTGTGTTCCCACTTTCAAAGTCTCCAGGATTGTGAAGCTAGACCAAGGTACACAGAGCTAATTATAATACGACATGGTAAGTGCTGTGCTACAGGTATTAGCACAATGCTATGGTAACAGAGGAGTGTGTGATTAATTTGTCAATTCTGTTGCAGTAGGAGTAGGGCAAAATTCTGATAGGAGGGATAGCTTCAGAGAAGTGATGACATTTATTTTATTATTATTTTTAAGTGTTATTGTATTTTTCCATTACAATTTAGTCCCTTTAGACACCCTTCCCCCAGCAATCACCACACTGCTGTCCATGTCCATGAGTCCTCTTTCCTTTTTGCTCCATCCCTCCACCTCCTAATGTCCCACTCCCCACTAGCTGTCATCCTGTTTTCCATCTAGGAGTCTGTCCCCATTTTCTTTGTTAGTTCACATTGTTCATTAGATCCCACATATGAGTGAAATCCTATGTCCTTCTCTGCCTGGCTTATTTCACTTGGCATCATATTTTCCAGGTCCATCCATATTGTTGCAAGGGATAAAATTTGTCCCTCAGTAGATGAATGGATAAAACAACTATGGGACACTTGCACAATGAAATACTACTTGGCAGTAAAAAAAAGCAAAGAAAAAAAGAGAAGCAATAACATTTAAACTTAGAATAAAAGAAAATAATATTTCTTTCCATAGAAGGAAGTACAGAAAAGGGTCCTTTAAGCAGCAGAAAGAGTTTGTGTGGAAGTTCAAAGATATTTGCATTTTAATGGCTACAGGTTTCCGCTAGCATCAACCAGGGGTTAAAGTACCATTTTGTGGTAATTTAAGGAGATATTATCTTTAATAGACTTCATGGAAAGTTACTTATTCTTCAGTGTAGGGCCAGCCTGGTCCATTACTCTGCTGTACACTAATATATTAACAATGCCTAATAACTACTCTTAGAGGTCTGATATATTCAATGAGTAATGCACATTGAATTTTTAGGATTCAAACAAAAATATTCAATGTAAGCCTTATACATTAATTCTTCCTTTCAAAAGCAACCTCTGCTGGCTCATTTTTTAGCAAGGTAATTCACTTTGTAGAAGTAAATTCATCTATAGCATGACATACATTAATATTAATAATGCTACTGATGAGATTTTTTTCCTCTAAAAACATATTTATAACTTCAGCCGTGGTCTTGTAGCACTCCAATCTTTTAGCACCTGCCAAGTTTTATGGCAGCTCGCAAAACAAGGGCACCTCCCACAGCTCTAGAGTTGTCTTTCCGCTCTTGGGCAGACACATTGAAAAGAACAACATTCAGGCAGAAGGAATTGAAGTCGAGAGACTGGGTACTCAGGCCTTGGTGGCTGTGCTACCCAAAGTCAACTGGGAGGATCAAACTGCAGGTTTCAATAGCTATAGCCCAAGGAATTTCTGTTATAAACTAGAAACAACATTAAAAGCAAGCACTTAGGAAAATATTAATTTTAGCTAGGAAGATGTTATAGTCAGAATTTTCCTAGGATTATTAAATCTGCAAATAATTTACACCAAGTTTTAATTTAGCTTTCAATTTTACTAGTGGATCTACTGATTTTTCCATTCCAGAGTCAGTGCCATTTTTAAAGGGTGGTTTTAAAACCAATAATTTAATCCACATTCTGCTAAAACATTTAAGTATGAGTGCTTTACTTAGATGTATTTTTACTTGCTTGAAAAAATCTGATTTTAATTGCCAAACTCATTTTTAAAAATCAATTCAATGAAAAAAAATGCTACGGTTTCCCCATTGTTTTTTCCCCACTACTTTTCTCTTAAACCCAAGGGAAAACATGGATGAACAACAACAACGGAAAGTGCTCTGTGTAGAGCCTTCTTTAACGTCTCGTTTTGGTGATGTATGAAATCAAAACCAAATTGTTTGAACCCGCTATAAGGCTTAGTTTGAACTGTAAAGAGTGCTTGTGTTTTGTGGTAATTTCTTGTGATGATTTTATTTTGTTCTTCTCATATGTACTATCATATTAACATATGCTAAGGAATGCTTTGGTTGCTAAATTTGCCTCTACTTTTGATTGACTAAAGATTATTCTAGAGTTTCTACTAAGAATGGTTAAGGTAGGATGAATAGATGGAGCAACCAAAGAGGTCAGAAGAGACAAATTGGTTTAGTAGATAACTAAAGGCCATCTTTCTTGATCCTGTTTTTTAGAGAAGAATGTAGTATTTTCTCATTTGAATATCTTTATGATACAAAATATTTGGACAATTTAATCAAAGCCATCAAAGAACCTGAGTCACTTATCTTTGCATGTTAATTGTATATATTGCAATGCAGTCAAATGTACTGGTTTCTAGAAGTAACTCCAATCACCTGCCTTATCATCACTACCAGTGAATGAATGATCAGAACAATCTGAATGGTTCGGGGCCACTCACTAGAAAGTGTTTTTAAGGAGAAATATCTTTCCAATGTTGTGACTGTATTACTTAACTCGGTTTTGGTTATAATAAGAGAGATCCATGTCAGAGTAGCTTAATTAAAACATAAGAATTTATTGTAAGGACACTTCATGGAGCACAAGGGCAGGGGATGCATAACTGGGGCTCCTGAGAGGCTGTAACTAGGAATCCAAGTTAGTTTTCTCTCTCTCTCTCTCGCTCTCTTTCTCTCTCTCCTCTGGCTCATCTCAGAGCCTGGTTCTCTGGTTCCAGGCACACTTCTGCGTCAGTCTTCTCCCTCTTCTCTACCCCATCTACTGTCCCATAGCTCCCGAATTTACTTGTCCTCTGGTCATCAAAGTAGTCCTCCATCCAGATTTCCAGGAAAAACAAATCAATCAGAGTGACTCTGACTGAGGAGAGGTGTCAGTCCCTAGCTGGCCAGGACAAGATGGGCCCTAAGGTATAAATCTAGTTGCCAGCTTCTCATTTCCAGGGGAAAAAGGAGAGGGCTGGCTTCAGAGAAAAGCAGATGTAGTGACTTGGCAGACCTCTCAAAGGCAAGTCATAGGAAAATACAATAAATTCAATTCACTTAAAGACAAACACACCCAGTAATACAAAACTACAATATACTCACTGCAACTTTGCTGTCAAGACATTGTGAAATATTTTATGTAATATATTTTAGGAAATTTAGTACAGGAAGGCAAGGTATATTGGAAAAAGAACAAGTACTTCAGGGAATGATGTAATTGAGTTTCAGATTTGGCTCCCGTATTTAGTAAGAGAAGGGGCTGTTAGGTAATTACTGCATTTTCAGGGTCTCAGTTTGTATACCTATTATTGGGCATAATGACGCCTATCCTGCAGGAGTTCTCATAATTAACAGTGGTATATGCACAATAGCTAGAAGAGTATATAACTCATATGTAAATCAATAAATGGAGCTGTTGTTGCTATATTCATATTTAGTGTGATTGGGAGTTCCACAGTCAGCAGCATAATTACAAATGATACACACATATGTTGCTGGCCCAACAGGGGCTACTTTGAGGCAGCCCCTGAAAAGCTTGAAAACAGACACAAATATTTTTTCCTTAAAGTCAAACTATAAAAACACTCAAAATGAGACAGAGAGAGGTCAATCAATTTAAAGCAATCTTTCTCCAACTGCACTTATTATTCCTTCCACAAATTGGTGATAATCTACACAAAACTGAAACTATTATTTCATGTTTTTCATGAAAGGAACTTTATATCAACTCCCTGTTTTAAATTAACCTCATCTTTGTAACGCCATTTTTAAAATTAGGATTTGATATATGGGTTATATATTTTTCCTAATAACCACAGTCATAAATACATAACTGTTTATATAAAAAAGTACTCATCCTTTTCTCAAATAAAATGAACTTAGGGAAATACTGACTTTACAAGATAAAACGACTTCAGAGCCTATAAGACTGATGCTAACCTGAATGAAGACTTAACCATATTTAATAAAAAAAATATTGAAATAAATATGTCAACTAAAAAAGAGAGAGAACAGGAGAGAAGTGGGTCACCTTAGTGAAGCATGCCCCGTCTGCCGGCCTCAGCACTCAGTGATCAACCCAAACTGTCAGGTCTTTCCCTTTGAGGATACACACCTATCAAGCTGTGGGAGAAAGCCACTTAACTTCCCTATGATTCAGTTTACTCATTTGTAAAATAGGGAATAATATAGTAGTCAAAGTATTGTTATGAGAAAGCATTAAAATAATGTCTTCGATAAAAGTTTTTTTTTTTTAATTAAAAAACAAATCTCCTGACTCTTACTCTCATTCATGTTGGGTAGTCAACATGACTTGTCAGGCTACCTGCATTATTTTTCTCCTGGAAAATTAGGAAATAATTTGGGAAGGAGGCCTTACATGTCTACTTTGTGAAGCGTTAGATAGCACACAGCAGTTTCATTAAGTTTAATCAATTCTGATAGTTTATTAACCTTCAAATCCTAGAGAAGACCCTGGTTCATG
Source organism: Anoura caudifer (assembly GCA_004027475.1). NCBI lineage: Eukaryota > Metazoa > Chordata > Mammalia > Chiroptera > Phyllostomidae > Anoura > Anoura caudifer. Next base: position 70,770 of record PVKU01000364.1, on the reverse strand, counting down.
GTAAATTCACCCAAAGTAAATTCTACATTGATGTGGATTTCTGGTGACTAACTGACTTTCTCTAAGTATCAGGTGCAAATACTTCCAAGTCTTCTGCTGTATAGTATATTAAACAACTGTTTACTAAAGTCCAGTTATCAAATGACATAACCAACAGGGAAATTACCAAAAAATCCTTGGATCTCAAAGACTTTATCATTTAACTACAGAACTCATAAGTACATGTGTGAATATTTTTATCTTATAGGTATGAGGACTTCTGCACATATTTCTTCACAATAATAGCATTTTAAGGTTAAAAAAACTGAGTCACAGAGATTAAATGACTGGCTGAAAGCCTGCAACAAAGGTTCAATAGCAAAACTAGGACCAGAGCTCAAAGTCCAAGGTTCTTTACCCTGTGAGTCTGACCTGGTTACTGTTGCTAACAGTGCAGATGCCCAGGCCTCTCCCATAGACATTCCACATTCAGCAATTGTAGGCATCAGCTCAGGAATCTGCCTTTTGATAAAACCCCAGGTGATTCTGATGCAGATCATCTGCTTTGATAAGCATTGCATTAGATTATGCAATGTTTCCACTAAGGAACTTGAGAGCATTTCAAAACAACGCACCAACATGTGTAGTATGCTAGAGTATTGAGTTATGTTGGGATTCAGGAGCTAAGGGGGAGGGCTGGGGGAGGGCTGAGATCCCTTATGCAGGCCAGTGCTGGTGAGGTACACGGCGGGGACATTTAGGTTATGCTGGGGGTTCCTTCAATGACTTGGACAGAGTCTGCTCATTGCTACATTCAATTCACACAAGAAATCCCAGGAGCATTTGCCCTGGAATCCTTCTTATTCCTTTTTTTATTTTTAAATAAAAACTGGACTCAAAATGTCTTAAATTAGGAAAGAATTCAGCATCAAATGTTTCTTTTTTCCCTTATATGGATTTTTCTGAAAGCTCTGTCTAAAATACCATGTTCTTTCTATGTCATATTCATTGTGAACACAGGCAATGGGATTCGGCCCTTGGATGGCTTTCAGGGGAAAAGACAGAACAAAACAACAAAACACTTTATGTTTCTTTTCAACGGCACAGATTTTTATCATGTTAAGGTCAAGGTTGAGTTCAAAATGTTGCTCATTTGGGAGTGAAGGATTTCTGTTTCTCAGATGATATGAAAAATCATGTAGTTAGCAAAGCATAGGAAAACATTCACAGCAATTTGCATGATTGTGAATTGAAAAACTATACAGATTGCATTACATTTGAGTGGACAGTTAAACATGAATATTTACCTTCAACTCATGTCTAAACCCCAGAGTGGAGGCCTATGACTCTGCAAGGCAAGCCTTTGTTTGGAAGCTTGGCTTTCCACATAGGCATCACTGTGCACTGGGGGCGGGCCTGGGACTGCCCCTCAGGGATATGGCAAGTGGCAGGAAGTGACCTTTCAATCGGGCCATTGTCTAAGGAAATGTTCCAACCCTCAGCCTACTTGGTTTCACATAATCAACACATTTGTGCAGCAAGGAGGGAGCCCCGGTCAGGGCTGTCCTTGGCCTCACAGCTCCTCCTCCTTTGTGACTCTCATTGCCTAGCATTCATCTAGCTTTGGGAAATCTCTGTGATTCAGCACTAATGTGAATGGTTATTCCTGTTTCCCAAATCATGGTTTCCTTTGCTCAGCTTGCAGCATATCTAAGCCTATTTGGCAAGATGCAAGGCAGGGACATTTGCCATGCATGGCCTGTGTTATCTTTTAGGCATTCCTTAATTTTAATAAACATGCTTCTTTTCTCTTAGGTAGAGTGTATGCTCTGGAGAGTATACATCATTTTTATAATTTTGAAATGGTTTTTAATTCAGAATTCCATACTTAGTGGTCCCTCAGTAAATTAACACACAAATATGTTTGGCAGTGTCAATGATTATTGTCAGTGTCTTCCCCCTTTTCCTCTGTCCTGACTGTCCTCCAGGAGACTTTTGAGAGACTTGTCTTTGTAATGAGATCTGGCTTCAGCCTCGTGTCTTTATTTCTAGCACAACTGCCATGATATTCCTTATATACAGGGTCACCTTATCACAAGACAGAGAGAGAAAACTGCTTGAACCAAGGCAGGGCCAAGATGCTGGTCAGAATTATGAAGAAGGCAAGTTTTATATTCATTATCATCCAATATCTCTGCCTAAGGTCATCGAATCCCTCCAGGTGGCCTCTGCTTTATCAGGGTGAAGCTTTTACCATGGTTACCAAAATACTCACTGATATTAAGAATAGACTTTATCCAAAATTCTCCTTATCTGTAACTTTCAGAGCTTACTTACATTGTATTTCAAATGCCCTCTTACCTTGCTGTTTGTTAGGTGCAATGCTTGGTGAAAGAAGCATGAAACAGACAAATCTTTGCTGATATAAGACTAGCCAGTATGGTACCTTTGTCAAGAATCACAATGCCTTAACTCTGCACCACATCATATGTCCTCAGAAAAATGCAAAACAGCAATATGACACTACTACACACCTATTAGAATGACCAAAATCCAGGATACTGGCAACACCAGATGCTGGCGAAGATATGGAACAACAGGAACTTCATTCATTGCTGGTGGGAATGTAACATAGTACAGCCACTTTGGAGAACAAGTTGTCAGTTTCTTACCAGATGAAACATACTCTTATCATGTGATTTAATGATTACACTCCTTGGTAACTTACTCAAAAGGAGAAAAAATTTATGTCCACAGAAATACCTGAACATGGACATTTGTAGTGGCTTTATTCGTAATTGCCAAAACTTGGAAGCAAATGAGATGCCCTGTAGTAAGTGAATGGAAAAATAAACTGTGGTACATCCAGACAATGGAATATTATGCAGCCTTACAAAGACATGAGCTAGCAAGCTCATTCCACTGGAGGAAAATGAAAAAAATCATATTTCTAAGTGGAGGAAGCTAATACATACATACTATATGCTACATATAGTATGTAGCTACATACTATATGATTCAAACTCTATGACATTCTGGAAAAGACTAAACTTATGGAGACAGTAAAAAGATCAATGGTTGCCTGGGCTGGAGAGGAAGGAGCAGGCAGAGCACAGATATTTTTGGAGGCAGTGGAACTGCTCTGTGTAAAACTAAAATGGTGGATTCATGTCATTATATGCTTGTCCAAACCCATAGAACGTACAGCTTAAACAGTGAATCCTAATGTCAGTTACGGACTTTGAGTGATTGTGATGTGTCAACGTTGGTTCATCAGTTGTAACGAATGTTCCATTCTGGTGGGGGATGTTGAAAATGAGGGAGGCTTTGCATGTGTGGGGTCAGGGGGTATATGGGAAACCCCTCTCCTTCTGCTCCATGTTGCTGTGAACTTCAAACTGCTCTAAAAAATAAAGTCTATTAAAAATACCCTAGCTCAGTTTAAAGGCTCTTTAGAGGTCATGCTAAGTATATTGATTTGTTCTGACAATCTCTTAAATGTATCCCTTTTGTAATGTTTGTATTAGTACTGTCCTTTTTTCAGCAAAAGCCTCCAAAGTGGTTTTTTTTGCCTCCTCTCTTCTTTCAGCAGCCCATCCTATGATCTGTTGCCAAATTAAACTTTTAAAACTTCGCTTTTATAGTGTCACTCTTTGGGTAAAATTGCCCTCTTAGACCTCCATTGTTTACATCGCTTGGGATGGCGGACATACAGCATGTAAGCCACCTCTCTCTCCTTCCTCACGGCGGACATTAGTACTTAATCATGCTCTGTTTTCCCGAGAGCCAGTGGCCTCAGAATCCTCAACGGGGAGTTCTAATGAATCACTGTCAATTGCTAGGAGATAGTTTTCCGGATGAAACTTCCTTGTCATACCTGGGTCGTAATAAGAAATTCAAAGTAAAAACCCACACTCAGTGAAGTCAACATAAGCTGATGCTCTGTCTTTCACTGGATGTAGATATAAAAATTCCCACTTTGCTCTAGCAAAATTCAGAACCTGTCTACTGAATGCACTCCATTCTGTCCAGACTCTGTACCACTGTTTCTGAAATTTCTCTGCTGATACTGTGCAGCCCACTGCTCTTGTCTAGTCCAAGTAGGCCCATGTTTCAAGGCTCGGCTTTCAGTCTCCTTGCTCCATGAATTCTTAGAACATGCCAGGTCATAGTGCTCTTAATGCTCAGGGACTGTGCTACTCATGTAATCACCAGCTAATAAAGGTTTGGGAAATGGCTCTTATGTGGCTGGTGTTTTCTTGTTGAGAGTGCGTCCTCTTTTCCAGCTAGGTTTCAGAGGGTAGAAAGCAGATTCCTGCCCTCCTACCTTTCATAGTGCTGGTTGACAGCATCTCACAAAATGCAGGTACTCACTGCTTGATTTCCCAGTGGCAGATCAGTAAAAGAGAAATTCTAAAAAGTATATGAGGTCAGTCCAGAAATAATCCAGCCACATAATATGAAAAATAGAGACATTTATTGAAGAAGATACAAGATACAAGGAACACTCTACACAGGACAATGATGCCTCTGTCCCCTTCTAACTGACTAGTGTGAGGCACCTTGGGATCTCACATAGTTCTACCAATCACCATCAGCTTCCCCATCGTATTTTCCTGGATCTCATCAAAGCTATGAATTCTGTTCTATTTCAAAGGTGATTTTACTTTTGAGAAAAGCCAGAAGTCATGGGGCACCAAATCTAGGCTGTGGAGGCTGAGTCACCTGCGTGATTTGATGTTTTGCAAAAAAAAACTCTGTGTGAGATGTGATACATGAATGGGCTTGTTGTGATGAAACTGCCAATCATCAGCTGCCAATAGCTGCAGCTGTTTTGGTCATATTGTAACAGGGTGCATCCAGGGCCCCCCAAAGGGGGGATTTGTGACAGGGTCCAGAACTCAGGGTGTCCAAGAATATAGAATATCCCCATCCCCACAAGTCTGCCTGGGGGATGGGACACATGGAGCAGGGCCATTGAGATTTGCATGTTAATAATAACAGGCCAGCTTCATATCTGATATGCAAAAACAGTTATTTTGTATATCAATGACAGCAGACTTATCTTCCAGCCTAAGTGGAGTCAGAAGGTATACATGACTTTGACCCATGACGTAACTGGGAGGCAGCTTCCCCTGGTTATGGTGCTTCCATGAGAGCTTGGAGATGGTTCACTCAACGCCAAAGGGCCATGCCTCCCCAGACTTAAAGTGGTAGCTACGAAGGGTGGAAAATTGTGGGAGTGCTGGCAGGTGAAGCGATTGTGGGAGGAGTGGGAAATGGGTTTACAGAGGACGTTCCAGGCTGGTATTTAAACTACAGGCAGGCCAGCACCAGGAGAGAGACAATGGAGACAATGCAGGACTATGCAACAGGACAACGCGGGACTGTGAGGTGGGTGAAAGGACTCTCGGTGCTGGGCCATAAGAAGGTGCCACATGGTTTAGGATTAAGAACTGGAGATCGAGGCGACACAGCTGATGGTGCTGGGGACTTTGGGAGACCTGCCCTGATGAGCACGGATTACTGAGAGGAACCGGGAGATGTAAGCTGCGGACTTCTGTTCTTTTTCTTCTGGAGGGCTGTACTTCTGACTGGCATGTTCTGAGACTGGCCTGACTGGGCAAAGGGGGGAAGAAAGGACTGTGTGGGTTTGTGTGTATTTTAAGGGACTTTGGGATTTTTAATGGTGACATTCTGCCATTACTCTAAATCTGTATAAATTTTGAATAAATAAGTTCCTTTTCTCTTCACCAAACACTGGCATTGAGAGCCACAGCTCCTAACCTGGTAGTGGGCAAAGAACCCACAGTGACTTGTTTTGGTGACAATATCTGGGCTCTCCCCCGACCCTGTGGGTTCCTTTTGGTAACAATATTTATTGCATCTCTCAACTGATGAAGACCATTCAGGTAGTACTCCTTATTAATTGTTTGGCCTGGAGGGGCATACTCATGATGGACAACACTGTCCCAATCAAAAACCACACTTAATGTGGTGTTGATCTTGCTGTGACTTCGAAGTGCTTGTGTTGCACTTTTATTTGTGCCGCACTCATTGCGTCATCCCCGAGTGGTTTCCACAGAGGAATGGTTCAAGCTTAATGCAAAATTTGATGAAGATTTGTTGTTCTACTTACTCATTCATTTTGAATGTGACGGTCACACAGTGCACATGCTCACTCAACAGTGTCTACCTCTCCCACTGACTGGTGCAGTGAAGTCGTCATTGTTCACACATGTGCATTCCAGTCCACTCTCCTTGGCTGCCTGGTTACATTGCTATCATGCAAACCGTTCTCGTTATATTAACAATAGCTGGACTTTTTCTGGAGGGACCTTGTATGTGTATGTGTGTGTGTGTATCTTTCCATGTTCCTTGTACAATAAGATAAAACATTGCTGAAAATGGAATGGTTTAATATGATAATAATCCTTGAACTGCAAGTGAAGCCCAGGGATATAACTCTCAGTTAATCAATTGTGTATGTTTTTGGTTTGTAGCTAATATTTGTTAAGATTCCATTTACCAGGCACTATGTTAAGGGTTGATTATACATAGGCTCTTGTTTAATCTTTACAACTACCTTGTGAAGTAAAGACTATTGTATCTTCAATTTGCATGTGTGAGGCACAGGAAGATTATGTGACACGCCCAAGGACACTCAGCTGGAATGTGGCAGAACTGAGATTTCCACTTGGCAGTCTGCAGTCTGATCATGAGACCTTTATTCTTTATCACCAGAAATCCAACCTTTTGTCTGGAGAGCCTTTTTTTTTTTCTTTCTCAAGACTGATCTGGTCTCTGCTTTTATAATTTCCGTAAGTAACATAAAATTTCGAAGGAAAGTGATAAATGTCAGGATGATTCAAAAGAAAAAATATGACTATTTGGTTTGTCATAAGTGGGTAGATAATACTTAGAGATTGGATTAGTATTTTGTCAGTTGAAATATGAAGTAATGGCAACAAACTAAAAGGATAAAGTAGAGAAAGGAAGAGAGGGTCCTGGAGGTTACTGATGGTAGTTTTGAGGAAAATAAGGAGAAAGGCTCAAAGCCTTCTAAAATAGGCTGTCACAGAGAAAGGAAGGAAGAAGGATAGAATAGGTAGCCTGTTTTAAATGAGAACATGCTCAGGAGAGAGCATAATGTGAAAATGGGGGATGCGAAATGACCTTCTCCGCTTAAACAAAGAGTGTAGTTCGTGTCTTCTACACTAATAAAACTGCTGCTTCCTAAACCGCTTTTGCTAAATGGCAGTGGCTGAGAAGACAGAATTGGGGAGAGATCAGAAGCTGTGAGCCCTCCCTTTGGTGGGAGAGATCCTCTCAGTTTTAAATTTTAGATATTTGCACTTCTGAGAGAATGGTGATGTGAACCAGCAGTTGTCAAATGAGAGAGTGCCGGTTGAACCTCCTGGTTTAGTCTTAGACCACAAGCCCTCAAAAGTCCTCCTATACAGATATTACTGGGGAGGAAATGGTGAGGACATGCCTCTTCTTTGTGCCCCCTAGTTTTAATTGAGCCTCAAGTGAATTTCCGTAGAAGTCAATGGTGGCTCCATGTCCCAGAAGGGACAGGGGAAGTGTGTGAAACAAGATGAGAGGTGGGATCATTATTTCCCAGAACTCTTCTGACTTCTTTTTAGACCCTGGTCAAGGATAGAGCTGTTTGTTGTAATAAAATAGCCAGTAGCAGGAAGTTGAAATGGAGGTTATATTAATAAAGCAAAAAACAAAAAACCCAAAATAAAAAACAAAAATCTAAAATGAAACAAAATAAAAACATGCTAATTTTAGCTCCATTCAAAACCCAGGAAAAAAGTTAATGTTTACAAAATTAAGATTAATCGACTGCCAAAATTCAACTCATTAATTAGCAACACTACAAGGTAGTGTTAAAATTTGTGCTGGTTGGACTTAAAGGGAATGAAAGCTTTATCATTGGGAATGTTTGTCCTCTTGCGTTTGGCTTAGTAATTATGGACTTTTCTACTGCAAGTACTAGTAGCTAAGGAGTGGGTCTAAAAATCTCTACCCGACAGTTCACCCACTTCACTTGGCATGGGTGGGAGGGGGTTGGTCTTGTCAGAATATATTGAATGCTGAAGATCATGGTTATTGTAGCTTAAGAGCTTTTGTAGGTATTGATTTAAACACTCCTCATGTAGATGAAATAATCCCAGATACTGGAAGGAAGTGCACCAGGAAAAAACAAACACTTCTTTTCTCTTTGACAAATACAGAGCCCTTTTCCTCCCATCAGGGAGTGATGCATTAACACAAAGGCATGGAACCCCTTAGGGTATGGTAGGACTGGTTGGGTATGCTTGTGCATAAAGGTCTTGCCTTGTACAGAACTCTCTGCGCAGGAGGGACAGGAGGTGGGCATATGCAAGCCGGCCCAAGGGGATAATTCAGGAACAGAATTAGAGGCCAGAGTGTGTTTACAATGCTAAGCCAGGATAACACATGTAGAAATCCTGAGCTGAGTGTCTGGCACAAAATAAGGACTAAGGTGTTTATTTGGTGTTTCTATCATTGTAATTATATTTATTTATTTTAGTTCAACTTTTAGAATTGCTTTACAACTTCACAAAAGAATTTTAATTTAACCTTCTGACTGGTGGTCAATATATCAGAAAAACGATATTTTATTTCATGTAAATCTTATAACCAGCATTGACCTGCAAGAGCTCTCTTGATTTCAGAAGAAAAGTGGTAAACGTGGGTCTTTGAGAATTCCCTTGAAGTCCTGTGAAGGGTAAATCTGGGTATCCTTGGGTCGGATTTCTCCACCTTATATCTGCACCGAAGTTAGCAGTTGGTCTTCAAAGGAACCAGTAGGTGAACGCAATCCTTCACAGAACCTTTGTAGGTATATGGAGTCTTAAAGATCCTCTGACTTAATGTTCATAGGAAGAAACTGTTTTCTCCTCAGTCACTGAACTAGTTAATGGCAGAGAAGTGATTAGAGGCCAGTTCTTTTGATTTCTGGGCCAATATTCTCTTTCCTTGATGTACAAAGATTTTTATTTCTTGTCTAAGTCTACTGAATATTCTTTTCAGAGCATGTATACTGGAAGGTGGATGACATAGGTTCTGAAAGGACGCCTCCCCTTACAGTCTGGAGGGAGAGAAGCCAGTAGGAACCAGTGTGCTTTTAGTGCAACTTCCCAGGCCCACTCGCTGACTGTCATAGGCTAACCCAGAAACATGGACAGCTGTGCGGTACTGAGGCACCTATAACTGGTCCCTCCCGGAGCTGTCCTAAAACCACAGCTGTGGTTTTCCTTACACTGTGGACTAGCTACCAAGATACTGCTCTGAGTGCAAACACCACTCCCTTGAGGAGTTTCAGAAAGGTGGGAGAGGACCGCTTAGGAGTTCTCAGAGACAGTGCAGTCACGGTGCTTCTCCCTGTCTTTGCCCATCACTGGTCTGCCCTGGCTCCTAAGAGTGATAAATGTAGGATGCAGAAGAAAGGTCATTCCCCACGTTGACCCCCTCCATGTACTTTTGCTCATGTTTGGGGAGCAGAGAAGGATGCTGGTTTCATGAAATTCCTATATTTTAAGCAAAGATTGGAGAGTTTAGCTGGGAGAAAGTGAAGAATTCATAAATAGAGAGGGGAGAAAAGTAAATAAGCTCTGGAGCTAAAAATAAATTCAGGTTGCTAATCACTATAAAGCTGATTAATTTAAAAGAAGTTAAAAGAACTCATAAGATCCTGGGTAGTTACATTGTCACAGAATCTTTGAGACTATGGTTTCCAGTCACTAGATGTTACCAGAAGAGTTAATTAGCCCAAACCGTGGCTGCTAGTTGCTCTAGCTGTCTTCAACTTGAATTTGTTTTTTTTTTTGGTTTCTTTTTTTACATGTAAGTTTTAAAGCTAATTAGGATACACCTGGGATTCATGGCTAAAGCCAATAATTCCCCCCAGGGGGTTATATTTTTATATAACAAAATTTTTTAAAAAGGAAAAATGTGAGAGGTAAAACATAATCTTTAGCTTCGGGGGAAAATGGCATAGCCATTTCAGCTCAGCAGACCACAAGGCCAAACAAGCTTTGGCTGGAATTGGATGCTGTGTGCTTCTGTTGAGAGAAGAGGATGCTTCCCAGATGTGCCTGGGGGACTACCTGCCTCATTCCTATTTATCATCAGCTCTAACACAGGATGTGGTGTCGCTGGCTGGTAATCTGGAAACGGCCTGTTTATTTTTACAGATCTGTAGAAGAGATTCAATAGTTGTAAAGGATGGAAGGGTACAAAGCTGCTTGGAACTCACAACAAAGGAAACCAGGAGGCAAAAAATTAGATAAAACAACTTGTGACCATGAGATCTGCTCCTTGTGTCTGTTGAACAAAGATACCAAATAGATTTTCTGGTTTCAAAGAAAAGCCAGTTCTTCCCAACCCTGCAGCCCATGGTCTTAAAACATCCACGTTCTTTTTTCCTTTTTTAAATTGAGAGAACGTTTGTGTTTTTTCAGATATGAGGACTGGCTCCTTTATTCGTTGCACAAAGGAGAGAGATTTTGCTCAGCAGCCGTGGTTCTCTGTGTCCACCAGTCCTTTCCGGATAACATGGCTCAAAAAAAGCCCTGCAGTGGGCTGGGGAAGGGATTCTCCAGCGCGTGACGGGGACAGCGGTCCTGCTTTTCTGACTCTGCTGAAAAGTTACCCTCAGGGTAAGCCTCCTCTCTCCTGAGAAGAGGTATGTCTACGTTTTCCCTGGGACCTCCTGCCTGCCTTCTAGAAGATGTGAAAACTGATTTCCAGTTGAATTTTTTTGAGGACTGAAACTTGCTCGCTACAAATTATTGTCTTCTAATACAGTGAGGGCTGCAGAAGTTTGGGAGAATTACTTTATATTTTTTCCATCTTCAGGAAACAAACAAATAAGTTCCAGTGCCCTATACCCAGAGAAATATAAGATGAAGAGCATGGATGGGGAAAGAGCTGAAACTTTGGGCTTGTGAGATACAGAGCTGGAATCAAAACTCGGTCTCTTTGCTTCCAGTTTCATGATCTTCCCCGCACTGGTGAGGTGCCACGTGGCCTCCCGTGTGGGTACATGGTAGTCCGAAAGGGAAGACTCTAGGCAATGCAGGACAGAGCTGTACTGTTGGGCAGCTTTCCCTTGTGTAAGCACAGTTGGCTCGTATCCGGTTGACTTTCCCCAACAGGGAATTGGGGGAAGCCAGGGTGTATTTATCAGCTCTATCTTCTTCTCCCCTGCCTGTCCCACCCCAGAATGAGGGCATGTGGTAACTCCCTGGCTCAGGGAATGCTTGGGTATGGTGGACCACCCAGGCTGCGTAGCCTGTGACCACTGCAGAGTCACCGCAGAAGCGGGGGGGAAAATGCGCTGGCTTTGAAGTTCAGGGATGGGAGCACCAGGGGTATTTTGGGTTTGGCCTGAGGTAACTCCCACTGGGTAACCCCTCCCCCAATATTTGCATATAGGGGACATCATGCTGCACTGACTACATTAAGGAGAAATAAAACCCCCTCAAATCACAAAAACATAATTTGCAGTGTGGGAGTGCAGTAACCCTATTTTTTTCCTGCTCCTGACAGAGGTGGTGGCAGTGGGGGGTGGGGAGCAGTTCCTAATCAATCACGTGTTTGTGAACTTCAGCTCTCAGCACCATCTCAAAGTGAGCGATTTACTTCCCAGGCGGACCTCTTAGAAAATATTGGCCAATCTTCACATATTGCATCAATAGTAAGCTTTCTAAATTTCCCCAAGTGGCAATATTAATATATCAGGAAATTTACCTCAAAGTCCAGCAGAATAACACCCTGTGACCCTGCAGCAATTAAAATGCAGTTGACTGAATCTGGGTCCCACTCTTTGCTAATTCCGTGACCTTGGGAAAGTCCTAACCTCTCTGTCTCAATTCCCTGACCTGTGGAATGGGGTTAAGGCCAGCTGCCCTAGCAGGTTCTTGTGAGGGTTCAATGACATCCTGTGTGTAAATCCCTAAGCACAGGGACTGGCTTGCAGAGCTCATTCAGAAATGCTGATTCTTATTACTTGTTAGGTAGGTGGCTTTATTATGTATTGAGCTTTTTGTGAGAGTGACTCTTAATATGTGGAAGTCACTGAAAGTCCAGCCAAGCTTGAGACCAACCAAAGGGTTATGGTTTGGCTCCATTATCTAAGCTCTGAGCCAAGCCATCAAAAAGGATTGAACACATATTAGGAGAAAAAATATATTAAATGATGAGGTGGGTGTGACTTAGACCATAAAGAATCAATGCCACAATATTATTATTGGTTTGGCTCTTCTTTATTTATAAACATCGAGCCTGGTTTGAGTGGTTCAATTTTAGCCCATTGACAGGTTCTTCATTTTACTTTTAAAGTCTTGGGCATATTAAGGAAAATATTTACACATTTTTGCACTCTATTTTTGTCACTTGGCATGGCTCGTACATACTCTATTTATCTTTGTCCTGTATTTTGTGAGACATCTACAGGTTTTTAATCTAATAATCATTATTCTGTTTGAATCAAATACAGTTTGAGATTGAATTTAATGACAAATAATGAAGTGGGTTTATCATACTGCACCAGAAACTCAGAGAATGGAAGTTTTGCTCAGGTTCTTTTTTCTGTTCCTAGGATCTGAGTTCTCTGAGGGGAGTGGTTGCCATGAGCTAAGATGTTCTCTTTATTCATCTGGGTTCTTTGAGAAAGCCCAATATCCTAAGGAAAGAAATCCCAAAACATTGCTGAGGGAAGAAGCATTGCATTTGTGGTACTTAGAACTGAAACATATTCCTGGGCTATGCATGTCTTTAGGTAAATAGTTTGGAAGGTAGTTAGGAAAAAGAGAAGTAAAATGGTCTCCTGGGCAGTGTGGCTCTGTGGGTTGGAGCACGGTTCCATAACCGAAAGTTTGCGGTCCCGTCCTCATTCTAAGTGCCTGCGATCCCGGGTCCCGGCACAGGTGGGAGGCAACCAATTGGTGTTTCTCTTTCGAATTGATGTTTCTCTCTCTTCCTTCTTCTCTGTAAAAGCAATGAAAAAAAAAGAAAAAAAGATCTTGACCTTGTAGGAAACTGAAGCTGTGTTTTTGGCCAATTAGGCAATTTAACATGGTGGAGAAGAAAAAGAAAGACCCAGCATCACAGTAAGAAGTTTGAAAAATAAAGATATTTGAATGGCTCTCGAGAATGTTTATTTTTATTTTTAATGCCTTTACTCAAATTTCTCTAGTTTTCACCTCTGCTCCTTCGGTGGCTGGAGGGTTTATACCTTCTATCTGTGAGCGGCCATTTATAAAGCAGGGTCTATTTCTATTTGTGTTTGTCTAGGGCACAAGTTCAGTGCCTGGTATTTACTGAATTCTGCAATAACTTAGTGGATAAGATCACTTTTTGACTGATTACAAATAAATACTCTCTGGGTAGTTGTGGGATTTGGCCATAGCCCTCAGTCCTTGCATTCTGAACCAACTAAAATGTCTTAGATATTCACAATTCTATATACTTTTTTCCTCTGCTCATGCTCTCAGCATGTTTTAAAATCATTCTTTACTAGCAAAAAGCCTTTCTAACCATCCTTATTCTTTTGTAAGATTCACAACTTTCTTTAAATCTTTTGTTTTTATTTTTAGAGGTGATTTAACATAATCTGATAACTCGTAAGTATCAGGCCAACTCATCCGTCTTGCTTCAGTTTAGAAAAATGCTAGCACCACGTTCCCTTGCTGCCAAAGCATAGATTTCATGCTGTTCCACAGTCGTTCCTACCAAGGGGAGAATATGCACTCAATTGCCAACACTCCACTGGGACTCCTGACAAAGGAATTTTATTATACCCACTTTCAATTGGATGCCGTGAAACCCTTGCCAGGAGCATGGCCGTGGCTACTGCTCATGCTCCAGAATTGCTGTGTGGTCAGGTCAGGGCTTTTTTTCTTAATACTCATTGGGTTGGACTTTCTTGTGGGTTTGTGTGTGGGAGGCGAGGCAGACAGTGTGTGGCAAGTAGAGGCCCTCTGCCTCTTGTGTAGGAAAATTACTGCCACATGAAGGCAGGGCAGGAAGCCAGGCGCTAGCCCATAGCCTTCTCCTTGGGATCATTTGCTCCCTCTCTTGTGTGCAAGAGCACTTGTGCTAGAGTGAGAGAAGTGTGTTCCTGGAATACAAGCTCCCGACTGCTAACCACTCACAGGTTGAAAGTTAAGCATCGCTGGATGCCTCATGAAGTCATGTATTGTAACCAGATTGCAGGAAGGATTTCAACTCTTAAAGAGTTTGCCTAACTTAGCTGCATATTTAAGGTACCAATTGAAGTTAGAAGTAAATGTTTCAAACAAATCTAGTCATCCCTTCCTGGGCATGCAGAATCATTTTAGTAGGAATTATAACTACTACTACTCATTCAGTGTGAATGTATGTATGTTTCTGTTCAAACTGAAAAGAACCCAGAAGCAGCTGTTAGCGCCCTTCAAGGGATGGTAGAAGTCCAAGTCCATGTCATAAATACCCATACATGTGGTAAAGACTGACCAGATCAAAGACCTTTAATTCTAATTTCAAAGGAGTATCCATGCTAAATATAGGCTTAATACCTGAAAGTAGATTAAATACAGAGCTAATTATACATAATAATTGTAGCTGAGGCTTACATTATATAGAATAACTAGTTAATAAACTCAGCAATTTATTGGATCAAACTGACCAACTATTTATGTGTGAAAATAATTACCCTCTTGCTTGAGAAATCACAATTTTCAGTTTGGGAATTTAAGAATCATTTTCCAAGAGTGAAAAGTATGCATTTAGCAAAGAAACCAGGCAATTCTCATTGTCCTTGTGAACAATGCTTCCAAATCTAGGTGATTTGATTTTAAAATGATAAAAGAGTGATAATAATCAGATAGACTCTGCATTACTGGAAGAATCTTGAAATTAAGAGGGAGCTATGTAGAGGATTTCTGCTGCTGTAGAGAATAATTTTCTCTGCCTTTGCATTATTCATTTCATGTAAATTTTGATAAAGTTCATCACTGTGATTATTATTTCATTTACCACATTTTATATGTTTATAGCACAAATTTCCACAGTAGGATCTTTTTTCTTTTCTAGATTAATATAAATTTGTGTGTTCTTTATGGAAAAGGGAAACTTTGTAAAAGCAGGTAATTGACATACATTACTTAGCTCACTGCTTCAGAATTCACTACAATATGATCATCCTCTCTCGGGATGTCTAGAAGTGGGCATTTGAGGCCCTGATATCATTGTAGCATGTACTTATACACCTATCACAACTAATATCTACTGCCTATACCAGGAAATATAGAGCTGATTTTGTATGCTGATAACTACCCTGTAGATGGGAATAATCCTTAATTTTATGACAGATTCTTAGGTTCTTTGACCTTTTCTCTGTTTACAAGTGGTTGAATGGAATAGCCAAGATTTTGAACCAGGGCTCTCTGATGGTGGAATCTATGTTCTTTTTTATGATCACATTCACCACAGAGAATGCAGACTCCTTAAAAAATCTTGGGTTTAGAAAAGACCAAGATGAGCATATGCCTAGTTAGGATGACTGTCGGAGAGTATCCTGAAATTGTTCAATGAACACCCTTGGCACTCCCTCAGCTGAGCTGGTTTTGTAGATTCATACAACGTCAGCACTGGAAGAGTCTTGAAGGTCATCTAACCCAACTCCCAAGGGGTCATCTGGGTGCTGCCTAGGTTTTCTTGAGGCAGTCGGTCCATTCTTTTGGGAACTACACAAACTCACAGAACGTTCTTTATGTTCAGCTAGACACTTTATTCCATGATGCTTCCATAAAAATTAGCCCTCATCCATCTGCTGCTTAACAGTCCTTCAGATATTTGAAGGAATTCCATGTCCTTCCCCCACCACCTTCAACAGTTATACTGCTTTCAACTGCAATCTCTAGGATATGGTTGTACTTCCCCTATGACCCTATCTTCTCTTTCCTGAATGATGTTCTGTCTTATAAGAGAGCAGTAAGGTTTAAGAGTAAATCCAGGACTGATTTAACTACTGTATATTAGAGTGGGACTATCACCTGGGAATTTTAGAGAATATACATCTAAAATTACATTCAGCATCCACACAAAGTATTGAGATTTCAGTCTAGCTGAGCTCCCTTCACACTGTCCCTTCACCTCAACAAATGCAAGTTTCAGGCTCCAGCCAACCTGGAGCATTTTGAAATCTTGTCATAGCTTTAGGAAAGAACCCTCAAGGAAGAGAGCCCATGTACATGCTTTTGTTTGCAGGAAAACAGGCAAGGGGATGGAGGGGCAATTTTTAGCATAGCAGGAGTTTGTCACTTACTCCAGTGCTGTGACCTTGTGCCTGAATTTTCATGGAGATAAGCTGTGGAGTGATTGGGCGGAAACAAAAGAACAGAAATTGTATCTCCCCAAATGTCTGGGAGATATTAAGAAACAAAAGGCAGTGCTTCTAACGGACTCTGAATCCGACGTAGGGGTCGGCGATGTCACTCCTCTGTTCATTCTTGCAGTGCCCTGGAACATAATTCACCATGGCTGGGGTGGATTTGCAGTACATAGGAATGAACATTCTAACCTGTCATGTACATACGTATGTGACAATCTAGGCTGGAGCTGGAAGAATTATATCCTGTGGGTTTGTACTCAGAAAGTTGGGGATATATTATTTGTGTCCTTTGGAGCACATGTCTGAGTAATTATTGACATTTATGAATTTTCTGTTCATTTTGTGAAAATATAAGATAGTATAAAATAATTTTCAGAAGTACAAATTGAATACACAAATAGTATATTATGCTTCACTTCAATTAGCCAAGTAGGTATAAAATTTGCATGGAAATATAATCAGATATTTATTTGTTGCATTTATTTTAGGCACTCATACTAGGCAGCTGCAGGTATTCAGCACTGCCTGGGTTGGATAGGAATTACTGACTGAACTGCATGCCCCTTCATCCTGCTCCATGATCGTCAAACAGATCTTTGTATGTCGATTTCTAGCATATTTAAAGAAAACAAATCATATTTTTATTTTAAAGGATCATTTTAATCTTATAAAATAGAATGCCTTTTTCAACATTTTAAGAATAAATGTAAGAAAACTACTTAAAAGTACTTTAAAACATCTGAATATGAGATGTCAATATTTATACACACACACACACACACACACACACAGATTTGATCTCTTCCAAGCTGTATTTTAGATGGGAGATAGAAAGGTATACAAGCACCTGTTTTGCATTCATAAATTTTAACAGGCACTTTATGTGGGGGTAAATAATTGGGCCCATTAAAAAAGTTGATATGTTTCTGTCCTGAAAAATCCTACAGTGTTTCCATAACTGGACTTGCCAAAACGCCTGTATTTTCCACCTCCTCAATGTAAACCAGACTGTTGCACAAACACCCCTGTGCAGAAAAATTCTGAAAGAGAAAATTTTTGAAAGACAGAGAACAAAGAAAGAGGAGACCTTTAACTGTAAAGGTATAATTTATTACGTGTCTTTAGAATTCATGTAAGGGGGCTCTCCATTTTTGTTCTTTTCTTATATGTCTCTAACTCCACTGATGACAGGAAAATCTTCAGTGGTTCCAGAGACAAGCTGCTGGAAACCATGCACGTTTATTTTCTAGAAGTAAGTGAGCTGATTAGGAGAGAGATCCCTTCAGAGAGATCCCCCACTTAAAAATGTTTCAAAGATTCCAAATAGAGCCATATCCTTTTCTGGGACCCTACCTGGCTCAGGGAAGCCAAGGGCCACGTGCTTCATGTTAGGTGATTTCAAAAACCTCAGTAAAGGTGGGAATGGGGATATGGAAAAATCTGTGGGAAATTCCCAAGTAACAGGACATCTCTTTAATTCCAAACACATTTTTTTTCCATTTTGTATCTTTCAATTAAAAAAATAAAATGTGTCTTTTTTTTAAAAAAAGATATACATTTCTCCATTAAAATTCAGTACTTTTTATCTGAGAATGAATTCATCATTCATTATGTCTAGGGTAGATCACAGACTAAATTATAAATTCAAAAGTGTAAGTCACATCAACTCAATTGCTCAAGGCCATGTATTTGCAAGTTAGAATACACACTGAAATTTCCTGTCATTGGATTGGTGTACTAGATGATGATGCTTCTCTGTAAGAATTTGTTCATATCTTCAATATAATGTAATATTGCTTATCAGTTGAAAATGTTTAACTTACATTGACTGAAGTAATGTGAAGTATAAAATTAAATCAATGGTCTAGAAAATTCAGGGTACAATAGTTTAAATCATTTGGCTCTTTCTAGAAATTTTGATTTTTTTTTAACCAGGAAAAATAGGTAATTACTCGATAGCTTTAGCTCTAAAATATATCTGACAGGTTATTTTTATTTGTTTGGTTTTCAGAAATCATACCCATGTTTTCTACTCTCTGCAGTCTTTAGGAGAATGAATCAAAGCCACTCTGTACCCAAAGTTAACACCAGTGTTGCCTATTTTTTTTTTTTTTAACATTGCAGGGCTTTACCTCAAGTGCTATGCAGTAAATTTAGAGGGAAAGAAAATTTTTATTAAATTATAACTGAGAGGAGCTGATATTTTTTTTACATAGCAAACAAAAAATTCCTTCATGAAAGGCTATAAAACCCATATTATTTACCAGAGAGACCTTTCCTGTCTCCCAGGTAAACACTTACAGTGTGTAGACTTGTGTAAATACATATTTAGGAGTGGCTAAATATGGCGAGGTATTTTTAAAGGTGTATTTACAAAGCTGAATACATATATTGGCATTTTGGTATGTGTGAGCTGTGTATGCTGCTCTACTGTCTATTCAGAATCCTGGTGGTATTCTGGTAGATATACCTTGGATATAGCGGCTGAGTTTCAAAACATTCATCTTTAATCAAAATTACTATGGACAGGTTCTTAAATCATTTCAAAAGGGTAAAAATGTTCAACTAATGGAATTCAAATCTTTCTTGCCAGATTGACTGAAGAAAAATTTTCAGAAATGCAGACATCATTCATGGAACCAAATCTCTTTTCTGAACATCTTTGTGTCTGAAAAAAGCATCATGTCACATGCAGTTCAGAGTATCACCTACTCCTCAAAGATATAGTCCGTATGATGACTGGGCCAACCAAGGAAATTCAGCTAAGGGGAAAATGCTATTAAGATATTTTTAAATACTTTAAAACCATGTGAAAATGTAAATGATGAAATCTATTTGTTGTTAATTCAATGGCAGGAAGCTTCCTACAATAATGTAGTGAAACTTGGATTCACGCTGTCTGTTTCTTCTTCCCTTCTTGGTCAATGCATTCTCTACGAGAAAAGAATGAGATAGGAAGCAGAGGCTGTAGATGGATGAAAGAGCACTACCTACACTCTTGCTGTGTGCTATACATCAGAATGCATGAGGATCCGTTTGTATAAAAGCCCTTTTGAGGATGGAGAAGTTGAGACTCTAACTCCAGAGCTTGGGCTAGCTCAGGAGCCTTTAGCTAAGAAAGTCTAAATACTTCTATTTCATTTTTTTAATGCAGTATGCAGCTAAATGTTCTAAATAACCTATGATGGAATAATTGAAAATTTTATTATGATAAACCATACATGGCACAAAGAATATTTATTTAGTAAAATAATTTCTCCAAATTTTAACTGAGCTAAGTTTTTTAACTTTGCAATATATATATATATGTGTATATATATACACACATATATATATCATATATCTCATACATACGTATTTTTCTAAGGTACAGACACCACAAACTTTGATGGAACATTCTAGCTTCTAAAACTTTAAATACCATTTTAATTTAAAATCTTGTGTCAGTGCTGTGAGGCCTCTGGAATGTAGATGCTCCTAACACAAGTGCTGCCACAATTTTAGCTTTCATTATGACTGGATGTGCTCTATACATATTTCTTGTACCAGTATTTTTGACTTGGAAAACAAACTTTCCCAGCAGAAGACAATCCATGTTTAAAAAATTTTTAAGAATACGAGCAGGCACAAACACCTTTGCATTACAATTTTTATTAGTTTTATCCCATTCTTAATTTTACTCTGTGGCTAAGTATCTCATTTCCATGTAAACTTCCATTGGGAACACAAATTGCTGACACCACATCTACTGACAGAAATGCCACAACATAAATTACACCGAGAAAATGCCGCTTTGGGTGGGGGACATGGCAGGAGGAACTAAGCTAGATAAAAAGCCACTATGCTACTGCCCAGCCTGCAACCCTGTCCCGCTGACCACTGATAAAATTTATCACAGAGTCACATACGGGAAGGCAGCTTAAAGAAGAGTAGTCTGTGGTAAAACATGTAACAGCAGAACAGCTAATGGAGCATTATGACTTTATTGGAAAGCAGTATCTCTGGATGTTTCACTTTTCTAGCTTTAGCAAATGTAGGAATTGTTCTTGTATATGCAAAAGGGCTGAGACAAAAAAAAAATGTTGTTGAATTCTGAATGATAGCAATAGGCCTCTCTGGACTCACCAGTTCACCACTCTGTGCCCAGTGTGCTTAACCAGCAGAGGTATGAACCAGTTTCAACAAAGTTAACAACCTGGGTCTTCATTCTTAAAACAATGCTGATCTGTAATGTTCGTGGTCTATTTGTAAAGAAGCAGTCTTGTAAATTCCAGGCTAATATTGTTATCAGAATTCAATACTGGTGTTAGTAGAAAGTAGAAATATCCAAATTCCATCAACAAAAGGATTCTCATTTACCAAGAAATTAAAAAACTTTGTCATCGGATGAGACTACTCTTTAGGGATTGAAAGAAAAGATGTTGGGTCATCTTGCACATGGACTTGGTATTCACAATTGGACAGTTAGAATGGTTGCAAATAACCATGATTAAGAGCAAGAGATCTTAAATGCTAGTAAAGACAACATTTTAAAAGAAAGGAAGGAGATCAATTTTATCACATGCTGCTGGGAGAATGGCATCACCAAAATGACGACGCAGGTCATTTTGACTTTGCTTCTCCTCACAATAAGAACAACCATCAACTATTCATGAGCCAGACATCACAGACAGTTGTAGAGCATGAAGATGGAGGCTGGAGCACACCCCCCCCCCCCAAGCCCTGGCATCACAGAGACCAAGACAGAGTGCATTAGAAGGGTAGGAAGAGCAGCTGAACACTAGCCACATTGCTCTCCCCTAGGCCAGAGCAGCCCTGTGTGGATTCCTCTCCCCTGAGCCTCTGGTTCCTCTGGTGGGAAAAATGATTAGCATAGTCCTCATCATCTTTGCTATCCATAAGCTATGACTTAAACATATTCAATTGGACATAGAAGTTGCAGCTGTATAGGCATCTCAGTGTCTGAGCTCTCCCCATTCCCACACTTTCACTGAAGAAGTGGGGACTTTCTCTCATGTAACTGCCTCCAGTTACATGAGAGAAACTGCACTGCTATCTGTTGGGCCACTTTATGCTAAATCTGATAATAACTGCAAGGACATTAGTAAGAGAGCAAGGTTTTCATCTCTCACTGTCAACCTCAGAAGCTGGGAACCTCACATCAACCTTCTTTCCTTTTTATTCAAGTCCATTGTTAACATATTTGTATAACCTCTTATGAAGCTGCTTATGTATCTAGCTTCTATAGTTCCTTAGGCTGATATTTCATGCTTACCATCTGAGTTTAAAAAAGCACTTCATTTTATTTTCTCCTAAATACATCTCATTCAGTCTATAAGGGAAATTATTGTAATATCTAAATCACCTAGGTTTGGTGAATCATAATAGGTACCACTATTGCATGCTTAATACATACTAGGCACTGTTCAGGAGTTGTTATATGTAGTCTTCCAACATCTCTATGAATATAGCTATTATTATTAATGTTTTATTATAAACAAATGTCTATTTGTGCAAGTCCTTTAACCTTTTTTGACCTCAATTGCCTCAAATGTAAATATGAAAAATAATCCTTTAACCATATGAAGATAGAGGAATGGATCTCAGTTGGTCTATATGGATTCCTTTTAAGTTTTAAGATGCTGATAAAATGACAAAGGAGAAAAAAATTCATATCTGTGTCAGCATGCAAAGCCAAGCCACCCCAAATTTCCCTGTCTCTGACAGTGATCTTACTATTGTAGTCAACAATATAATATAGTGGTTGGAAAACAGTTGCTTTATATAAATTGCCAAAGCAGCCCAGGATAAAAAGGGAAATGCCTAATGAACCTGCAAAGAATGCCCATTATGAAGGAGTCAGCAGCAGCTGACTCTGGAGTCTTAGGCAATGTGCTCACCAAGTATCTTTGAGAGCCTCTGTTTAGAAAATGGAAGGAGAAATTGATGATGGAATATTTAGCTTCTGTGAGCCAAAATGGATTATTAATTGTTGTTAATGAGTAAAGAATGTAGAGTTCAGGGTACCTGATGTCTAGTTGCATATATCATTTCTGGGGAAAAAAGAGAGTCTTCATGCCAACTTTTATTGCAAAAACTAAAGCTAATTTAGGATTCTGAAGAAAAATCCTGCTATGTAAGATTGATGGTCATTACTGAGAAAGCAAAAAGAAGATTGCTCCACTAACATAAGAAGAGGTAGATGAGGACTAGGAGGCAAGAAAGTTAGATAGCAAGCCCTCATTCTTCAAAAACTAACCTATATACTTGTTTTTTCCTCCCCCACCCCCATTTTAGTATTCACTGTGTCCTTTTGTATTCCTCTGCAGCTTGGCCCGAGACACAGGGCTTCAGTCTTTTATCAGCCAGAAGAGGAAGAGAATGGGAATAGAGTGGAAACACGTGCTCAGTGAGGATTCCTGATTCTAGAATGAAAATGGTATAAGAAGTCATTTTTATTTAGTCCCCAAAATAAAGCAAGGACAGTCCCTGCAGATTGCTCATGTGTTGTAGGTAGTGAGAGTTCATGTGAGGCAGGTGTGCACTGGGTCATTATGCTTGAATCCAATGGTAATTGTCTGAATCAAAGGACTTATGTACAGATACCATCGGACCACATAACCACATAATAATTGTGAGTATTTCACATGTAAGAGGAGAAAGTTTAAGACAAATAAGAAGGAGAGAAGAGGTGGTTAAAAGCAATGAAAACATTAACAAAAATACTTAGTAGTAGACAAATAAAACAAAAAAAGAAATTACAGAGGTTTCCTATTTATTATATTAGGACTTTTCTAATCCTCCATGGCTTTATGTCTTTAGAATAGAATCTGGGGAATATCCCAGTTACACCGCAGGCTGGAAATAGAAGGAAAGCCTTCCTCTCTCCTAACCTTCTTCCCACACTTACAATATTCTGTGAATTTGACCCATTTATCACCTGAAAGTACAGTTTCTTATTGAGAAATGTAAAGGCTCTTATGAAAGCAAAGTGCAGTCAGCACAGGGGAGCCCTCACGTCTCATTCTTTCTATAATTTGGGAAAGGTAACCTTTGAAAATCAGGTGTCCAATGCTAAAATAAGGTCTGCAGTCAAACACAGGGATGTTGTCATTGGAGAAGGGCAATATAACCTCTGTCCTAGGTGACATGGTAGACTTTGTGTCTTGTAGAATGGTGAGGTTTGGAGGAGTGCCCCCCAGGAATATAAGGGTTGTTCTAGGGACAATGTCACCTTATTTTGCCATGACCACTGTAACATATCAGAATATTGAAAACAAGCTTTCTTTCAAAACTTTGTCTCAGCTAAGTATTATTATGCCTTTTGTGGTTAAAAACAAGTCATCGTCTTTCCCAGTTTCATGTTAGTTGTGCTTGGCATCCCTTACATTCCTAAGGGAGGGGGGATAGTTTGTCTTTGGCTAGTCAACCTGACAATAAAGTTTACAGGACTGTCATTGGCAAATTCAATTGTGGAAAATAGGCAACTGTGGCCAAAGAAAAATGTTTAGACAACTGAAAATATTATTGGTTTTCTTTTTGGAAATGAAACATTAAAGAGAGAGAGAGAGTCAGAAAGCAGACCACCAAATTGAAAATTGGAATTGGAATTGTAAGGATAATTGAATAAATGGTGTCTTAAATTTTCCAAAAATTGCCAATCTATTTAATTTTAACATTTTTACTTAAGTTTCTTTTTTCACTATTTTAAACTACAGAGATTACTTTGTGTTTCTAAATCTGATTTCAAAAGATTTTCTCACTATAATTATGCTTTTACTCTACAATATTAGAACTCGCATGTAGTAGAGTATTAAATCCTGTAAATAGCAAATACTTCAATGTGGTTTCTTGTCCAACAATGATTTACAAAAAGGTCTTAGTGAATGATGAATGTGGCTATACAATATCCTCCAAAATATTTGGAAATGAAAATAAAATTGTGAAGGAATATCTTTTCTTCCACACAAATCAGTGGTGTTTCTCCCATACAAAGAAAACTCAAATTGTTTGACAATTTATCATTTAACTCATGTCTCAAGGTTGAGCAGATTAACCAGTCAGTCAGGATTTATAAGGATGTTTCTGGAAAAATAATGCTCTAAACAGACAGTGCATGCACATAACAGATATTTCATAAAGACATACTAATAAATTAAAACCCAGTGTTCGAGATTCTAGTTGCATTGAATCTAGTAGATCCACAGGGAGAATTCGTTTGGAATGATTCTTGAAGTAGATCCAGGCAGGATACACTTGAATATGAAGTTTAAGGACCAAAATAATGTATTGTTTTAAAAACTCAAGGAGATAGTACATAGGAAAATTTTTTCTATGTTGTTACCATTATCACTCAAACACACTAGATTTTTTTTAAAAAAATATTGAATTTATTGGGGCAGCATTTTAAAATAAATGTATATATGCTTCAGTGGTACAGTTCTATAATATATCATCTGTATATTGTATTGTGTGTCCACCACCCCAAGTCATGTCTCCTTGATACAGGGTGCAGCCGGGGGGGGGGTCAAAATAGGGATTTGGAATGGGGCCCAGAACACAGGGTGTCCGGAAAATACTAGAGGGACATATAAGATGTCCTCACCCCTTCTCCCACAGGTATGAATTGGGGGAAGGGACACATGGAACAGGGACATACAGAGCTGCTAATCCATGGCATGGTCATTTAACATATCTATAGCCTTTGGCTGGTGGCTTAGATGTGTTAAATAGCTGTGGCCATGCTCTGAGTCAGGGGGGTGGAAAGGACTCCCTCCCAAGATGTGACTGGGGGAGGAACCCCAAGTTACAGCGCCTGCGTGGGAGCTTGCAGAAGATTGGCTCCAGAACATGGGGACACACCTGCCCAGAGTCATGATGGAAGCCCAATAAACTTGGAATAATACAGGAATGCTGGCAGATGTAACCGATTGTAGGAGGAGTCGGAAATGTAGGTACAGAGGAGGGATTTAAACTGAGATGTGGCAGCCATTGAGAGGGATCCACACGGTTTCACCAGAGTCAGGACACCCACAGCCCTGTGAGGGAGAATCACCATGTGGCTTTAGCAGAATTGCCACTCAGCTTTGCCTGAGTGGTGACCCCCCTCTCCACAACTTAGGTGAAGGGGGAGCCACATGGCTTTGGCAGAGTGGAGATCCTCTCGCAGCCTTGCCAGAGGGGAGATCCATGCAGTTTCACCAGAGTGCAGAGTCCTGCAGCTTTGGTGGAGAGGGAGAGCCATGTGGCTTTGGCAGAGTGGGGACCCCTTCCCCGCAGCTTTGTTAGAAGAGGGCTATGTGGCTTTGGGGTGCTCCCTTTGGCTTCATGGCCTGGGGAACAAGAGAGATTTTGCCTGGAAGAAGGGGGAAAGGACTCTTGCCAGTAGGCCATGAGAAAGTACCACATGGCTTTGGATTAATTAGAGATCCTGCCTGGACGATGACACAGCTGACGGTGTCAGGAGACTGGATCCCGGATGTTTGCTTCTTTTCCTGAGTTATGGTACCCTGAATTAGGACAGAGGGAAATATGAAGCACTGTGGGCACCTGTGGGTATCCTAAAGGACTTTGATATTTTAATGAAGACACTAAGCTGCTACTTTAAGTCTGTATAGCATTAAATAAACATTTCCTTTCCTTTTCACAAATCTCTGGCTTTAAGAGACATCTTTCCATAAGGCGGCAGACATAAACGAACCTTTGGCCTGTGTGGCCTTTTGTGTTCTGTAACATCCTTGCATCACCATTAAGGATTTCTTAAAAAGCATTTGTTACCCCTTGAGAGTAAATCTGCAGTTTGGGGAGTATATATTAGACAGCTTAGACCCGATAAGCAAACAACCCTCTCACAATGATATTGCTGGTAAGAGTTATCTGCACTCCTAATCTTTATTCTTTGACCTCTCACTCAAGTCCTTAACCTATTTCAATTTATGGCATTTCTACTTACGAGCTATATGACCTTGGACAAATTGTCACTTCTTTGTTTCCCCATTTTCTCATCTTGAAAAAAGCATAATAATAATACCTATCCCATAATGTTACAGTTAATGTGTGTGTGTGTAAAAATACCACACCTGCTTATATTTATATACACATATATGCTAATATTTATATATATGCTAATAGAGATAGTCTATCTTCTATGTCACTAACCAGCCCATATGAGGAAAATGGACACATCTTAGTCTTTGTATTGTTTAACTTCTCAACCATATTGCACACTGTTGAACAATCCCTCTTTCTGAAACTGTTCCTAGTCTTCCTATTTTCAAGTTTTCGTTGCCATCTCTTCCATAGTCCCTTTTTGAATGCTCTCTTTCCTTTCATTTATGTTAGGCTTTATCAGAGCTCAGCCTTTGGCACTTTACTTTTCTTGCTCTACCCATTCCCCTTGGCTGGCCTCCTTTGGTTTTAGAGTTTGAATTATTGTAAAACCTATATGCTGATGACTTCCAAATTTCTATTTCTAGCCTGGACCTCATTACTGAGTGCCAAACCTCTGTATCCACCTGCTTTGTAGGCATCCTCATCTCATGGTCCAAATGTACCTTATACTCAACATGTTCAAAATTGGACTTGTCAGCTTCCGTGTCCTATGTCCCCTCCCATTAAATGGTAGCTTTTCACCTAGTTTCTCACCAAACTGAGGGTAATATTTATTTCCTTCCTTCCTCCCCTCAACTCATCCACAAACAATATGAATCATATACATTCTTCATCTTAAGTATTTTCTTAATTTTATTTTATTAACTGTCCCTACCTTAATTTGTCTCTTGTCTGATCTCCTACAACGACCTCATAGTTGATTTCCCTACATTCAATGCTGTCTTTAATTTTCTATGCAAAAGATAGAAAATGGTCCTACAAAGCAAATCTAATTATAATTTTTCCCAATGTAAAAATATTCAGTCTTCTTGGTGTGGTATATAATGCCTTATGAACTAGCCTTTGCTTGTCTCTCCAATTTTCCTACCTCCATAGTATCTATGCCTCTCTACCCCTGGCATTCTGCAGATGCTATTTTCTCTGCCTAAAAACACTTTCCTAATTTTCCCTCCCTTCTCTGACCCAGTTGATAATTATATTTTAGGTCTTTGCTTAGATGTCGCTTCTTCTAGGAAGCCTTTTTGGCATTGATTTCTCCAAGTCATTTCTTTGATGTTTCTGATGACACCTTTACTTTCTCCATCATAGCATGTACTACATTGATTTGCAATTGTCCTTTAGGTCCCTTCACCTATTAAACCTTAATTCCAAAAGGACAAGGATCTTGTCTATATTATTTACAATTATATTCTAGTATCTAACTTAATGTTAGTTATTTAGAACATGTAGAAGAAAATATATGAGTGCATGTATATGAGGCTATGGCTTTCAAGCAAGAATAACTGAGAAAAAGGTTAAAGCTTATAACTTGCTTTTTGTAAGAAAAGGGAAATACAGAATTTCATTAAAACATTAATACAAATAAACAGAGGACACTACCAGGAGTAAGACTTACAGAGCCATCTGGCCTTTGGTTGATACCCTGTTTAATTACAACACAACATCATTTAATCCTGGTGTCATTCTCATCACAACATCTAGGCATTGGAAAGCAAACCAAAGCTTGTCTGACCTCAGTCATGCATTTTATATTTTATTTAGCCAATTAACTTTAGTAAATACATGTATAAAGTGTTCCATCATTACATCATAGTTTGAAAGGGAGAATTTTTTTCAGTTCTGTGCCTTTTTAAATACATTTTTTTTTGCATTTTATGGCCTAATTATATTAGCTTATGCTTTAAAATATCTGTTCATCCTTTTTTTTTCCTATTGCTTCCCAAGTTGAAACTCACTGGTATGATAATCTCCCAATTCTGTAATCTTTTATTTCCATTCAGAGCAAGAGTTCTCAGATGAAATGGATTTGAACAAGTGGTATTATTATTCTGTGTTTGGTATGTTTACCATTTTAGTTGGTTTTATTCTCAGTACCCCCACTAACTAAAATAGAACAACATCTTTTTTTTCCAGCATTTAAGAAGATATTTAATTCAAAGATTCAGATATTT
This sequence comes from Anoura caudifer, assembly GCA_004027475.1. Taxonomy (NCBI): domain Eukaryota; kingdom Metazoa; phylum Chordata; class Mammalia; order Chiroptera; family Phyllostomidae; genus Anoura; species Anoura caudifer. The sequence goes on along the minus strand of PVKU01000364.1, from coordinate 42,315 downwards.
AGCTACTTGTTTTATCTTCCCCTTTCAGCAAACTAAGTTATCAATGGAGACAGACTATTTTTCACATGTAAAACATTTTGAAAAGAACTACTTAAAAAGAATTACAAGGTAAATCCTCCCCACACACAGTTATACAGATTGTTTCATCCTCAAAACTTTCCATTTACTCTTGAAAGTATTTTTTTTTGTCCAAAACTTTTAATGGGAAATATAGGATTTAGTAATTTCTGTTGGATGTATTCCATAATTTAAGAGGAAATATATATATAAGTATATATATGTATTTATATTCACTGATCACTTGATCACAAATAAGGTCTGTCCAGAAAGAGTTGAAACATTGTTCATACAACAAGAATAGCTTGCGCGACATGAATGTAACAAGTCAGCTAAAGAGAATGGACGGGAATGCTCATGTGTAAACTATGATGATTTCACTGTACTAGTCAGTGGGAGCTATAGACACTATTGAGTGAGCATGTGTACCGTGTAGCTGTTGCATTCAAAATGGATGAGTAAGTAGAGCAACAAGTCTGCATCAAATTTGGAGTTACGCTTCAACATTCCTCCGCAGAAACTATTCAGATGAATCAGAGGGCTGCTGCTATGGGCAACTGGTGATTGGCAGCTTCGTCATGACAACATGCCTGCTCATGCATCATATCTCATACAGAGCTTTTTGGCAAAACATCAGTTCACCGAGGTAACTCAGCTCCCTTACAGCCCAGATTTGGCACTCTGGGATTTCTGCCTTTTCCCAAAACTAAAATCATCTTTGAAAAGGAAGAGATTTCAGACCATCAATGAGATTCAGGAAAATATGATGGGGCAGTTGATGGCAATTGGGAACTGTGTGAGGTCCCAAGGTGCCAACTTTGAAGGGGAATATGGCCTCACTGTTTCATGTACAATGTTTCTTATACCTTGTATCTGCATCAGTAAATGTCTCTATTTTTAATATTACATGGCTGGATACCTTCTGGACAGACCTCATATATTATCTTATATTTTATAATATATATTGTATAAAATTTATATATACACGCATATACACATACACAGAAATACTTATTATTTTTGTCTATACTATATTTATGATATATGTATGCATGTATTGTATAATGCATATTTATAATGTATATATCATATTCAATGCAAACTATATATATTGTTTATATGTACATATGTATTGTAGTACCTGAAATAATCTATAAATAATACTTATTGAATAAATATTCTGAATTAACAGTATAATGACTTTCTTTAGAAAAATTGGCTAAAAATTGTGCATGAAAACCAATATTAATTATAATTTAAATTATTTTTAGAAAAAACAAGCTGCTGTGTTCAGTACAGTGAAGAAACAGAAATTTCAGTGTAATATGTATTAAAATTTCCTTCAGATAAGGGAAACCACATACAATGAAAGACATTGAATTGTAATTCTCCTTCCATCCCTATCTTATCCTATGCTGCCCAAATATGCTTCTTAAATCGCATAATATTACTTGATGTTTCTTGGACACATCACGCAGTTTTGCAGTTCAATAATTTTATAAATGAGGGTTTGCTTACGTAACGAGCTGCTACTAATACCCCAAGTATTTTCGCAAATTTTCTTTGCTCTGTGCAGTGATATTCTTTGGCTCCCATAAAACTTTGCACTTATATATATTATTTACTTACCATATTGTTTAAGTTCCCTAGTATACTTTTCTATCTTTCCCATTATGATCAACATACTTATGCATTATAGGCAGAGGACCTGGGAAAAATATCTGAGACTCTAGAAAATATGTACATTGACTACATCAAAATCAATAACTATTAAAATGCCTATAAAATGATCTTAAGCAAATGTAACCCAACTCAGATGTAGTTGTATGAATTATATTAACGTGAAATGTGAATGCATTTTAATGTTTCATATAATGGCAAAGGGATTGAGAAGACCGAATGACAAAGCCTGAGATGGCTCTGTGGCCCTTCTATATTTTGAGAGTAAAAATTGTGTTTTACTCACTTTTTATTAATTTTTAAATTATGGTTTATATTCAATATTATTTTGTATTAGTTTCAGGTATATAGCATAGTGGTTAGATTATCATATACTTTATGAAGTGGTCTTCCCAATATTTTAAGTATTCACATGACACTTTACATAGTTATTACAATAATATTGACTTTATTCCCTATGCTGTACTTTACATTCTTGTGACTAATTTTTGACTACCAGTTTGTACTTTTCAATCCCTTCTTCTTTTCCATTCTGTACCCCAATATCCTATAATGAACATAAGGGTGAACCCCAACATCCTGCAATGAACACAGGGGTGCATGTATTAATGTTTTGGGTTTATTTTGATATATACCTAAAAGTAGAATTACTGGGTCATAAGGCAATTCAATTTTTAATTTTTTGAAGAACCTCTACACTGTTTGTCATAGTGGCTGCACTAATCTGCATTCTCACCAACAGTGCACAAGGGTTCCCTTTCTCCATATCTTCACCAACATTTGTTTGTTGATGATAACCATGTTGACAGGTGTGAGGTGGTGTCTCATTGTGGTTTTAATTTGCATTTCTCTGATGATTAGTGACATTGAGTATCTTGTCATGAGTCTAATGTCATCCATATATCTTCTTTGGGGAAGTGCCTATTCAGGTCCTTTGCTTATTTTTTAAATTTTTACCTGAGAGCATTTTTTCATTGCTTTTAGAGAGAGAGAAATAGGGGGGGGGGAGGGTGAGAGAGAGTTTGATGTGAGAGAGAAACATCAATCAGTTCTCTCACGTGTGCACCTGGACTGGGTATCGTATGTGTCCAGATAGAGGACTGAACCTATGTATTTGCACTGACCAGGAATCAACCCCACAACCGTTTGGTGGACCAGACAAGGAATGCTCTGAGCAACTGAGCCACACCGGCCAGTGCTGCTCACTTTTTAATTGGACTGGGTTTTTTTTTTTTTTAGTGTGTGTGTGTTGAGTTGTATGAGTTCTATATAAACTTTTGATATTAACCCTTTATCAGATATATCATTGGCAAATATGTTCTCCTGTTCAGTAGATTATCTTTTTGTTTTACTGATGGTTTCATTTGCTGTGCAAAAACTTTTTATTTTGATATAGTCCTATTTGTTTATTTTTTCTTTTGTTTCCCTTGACTGAGAAGCAAAGTCAGAAAAAAAATATTGCTAAGAGAAATGTCAGATGTCTATGTTACTGTCCATGTTTTCTTCTGGAAGTTTTATGATTTTAAGTCTCACATTTAAGTCCTTAATTCATTTTTAGTTTATTCTTGTGCATGGTGTGAGAAGGTGCTCTAGTTTCATTCTTTGCATGTATCTGTCAGATTTACCCAAGACCATTTATTGCATATACTATTATTGCCCAATTGCATGTTCTTGTATGTTTTACCCACTTTTATAATTCCCAAGGCCAATGGCAATGACTGACATATAGCACATACCTAAATATTGGTGATGAAATTCCTGGAAGTCATAAATAATCTGTAAGTATCACTTGCCTGAATAAAATTCTATATGAAATGAATGTAGCCCAAGAGGCAGTATATCAGTCCCCCAAACCTGAGTTTGAGATGTAGTCCTGTCACCTATTAGAGGGATGACTTAGGGTTAGTCATGTATCTCTTTAACTATCAATTCTTTCCTCCATTAAAGGGGAATAGTAGTAACTATCTCTTAGCATTTTATGAGGACTCAATGATATAATACATGTTGAACACTTCACCTTGTGTGTGGGTTATTTTTATTATTGCTGTAAGTCAAGCAAAGATAGCTTTAACATAAATGGCTGCATCTATAAAATTTAAATCTTTAAATAGCCTTAAGTCTTGTTAACCAGTTTAAGCAGAGTAGATATAAAAGAGATCATAGTGTACAACTTTCTAAATTCTCAATTCTTACCAGCAACAGATTGCAAAAAAAAAAATGCTGGAATAAGTCAAATTTTGAGGCTCTATGTAAATTTTAAAAACGTGATGGTGATAAAAGCTTTCTTATTCTCAAGATAACATTCATGAAAACAATTTGTGATTCAGGATAGCAATACGGGTATGTCTTTAAGCCAAGTAACTCTTTGTGACACATTGTCCTTGCTTTCTAAAGTAGGCCTCATCTCACTTTTAATGTGTGAAAGGAGAGATTATTCAACACAGTGGTAGACACATTTTTGTTCTCAAGAACACTGCGATATCATTAATCTTCTGGCACGCCTGCAAAGGCGGGTTATGTGAATGCTAGTCTTTTGCAAGGCTATAAATAAAGTTTAAAGAGAGAAAGAGACAGAAAGAAAAGATGTTTTCCTGAAGCTTCTATTCCCACAGTACGGACTACATTAAGGTTGCAATAACTTACCGGTAATAACACTTTTAAAATCCTCTTTATGGGTTTTTAACATCTGTCTCGAAAAATCCAGACTAAAAATAGAATCTGATCTTGTAACACAGCTTTCTTAAATTGGGTTATCCGAAACACCCTCTTCATTGAATAGTCACATATGACTATTTCAGAGCCACATTTCTAGGTTTAGCAATGCTTTATCATGTTTATCACATGCTTGGCATACTTGTGAGATACTGCTGTATTAGGCTGTGTGTGAGTGTGTGAGAGAGAGAGAGAGAGAGAGAGAGAGAGAGAGAGAGAGAGGAAGAGAGAGAGAGAAGTGGTTCCTCATAGGTGGAAAAGCTTCCATAAAAATAATGTTTTGCCTCTTTGGGTTTTTAAATATAAAGCAAAACAAAGACATAGAGTTGCTCCCATTTTTATGTTAGGAATTTTATTCTATTTTTGAGTCTAATAGACCAAAGTTTCATAATTATACATGTTTAAAAGTTGAGTCATGTTTGTTTTTATTTGAAAATACTCTAAGGGATAATACTTTTATGCTAAATGCTGTTAGAGCATGCTCATCAATTATTGTTACATATAATATGTACTTTGTTTTTCTATCAAGTTAGAATAGCTGGTAGCATTTTTTGGTTCTAACAAAGGCCTCTTTTGAAGAGGTCCTCACTTGGCAAAACTCCTGCTGACCATGAGAACATCAAGTATGAAGCAATTAGCATGCCAAAGATTGTTTAAAGAGTTTTTTATTCTGACCTATAGAACTAAAAAATTAAAAATTAATTTTAAAAAACCAACTCACTTGTACTCTAATTATATCTTGCCATAGACCCTTGGAACATTTTCTTCATAATGTTTTGGAATTTGGGACTTCCAAATAATTTGTATGTGACAAATTAAAGACACTGAAATTAGAACCTCTTTGCTATTGGTATGCATTGCTAATTAAGCATCAACATCTCTGGCAGTTTTTCAGGTTGAGTAAACCTTTAGGTTTGGGACCATCAGCTGACACTGCACACTCATAACTGGGCTTCTTATGGCTCTTTGCTGTGCCTCCTGAATTTTAGAGGCCTCATCTGGGAGTTTATGACAAGAGTCATTTCTCTACTGGTCTTTGCATGTGGCTCCACTCTCACACAGTTCACATCTGGGGAGCTCATTGCATTCTGTAACAAGTTAGTACGGAATAGTCCGTTTGAATTCCTTATCCAAGAAGCACACTAGTTTCCCTGCCATTTGCTTAAAGAGTTAGGAGACAGACCTGGATCTTCTCCTCAAGACAAAGTAGAATCCTCAGGAGCCAATCTGGTCTTCAGAAAGCAGGTCTCGACCATCATGAGGATGGTGATGTTTGTTAACTATTAAGTAGGGTTTCAAAACTCATTGCAAGTATGGATTTTAGGGGCCACATTGTATCTCTAAATTGCAGAAAAACATAAAAAGAAAGGGAAAATAAATGGAACAGTACTTAACATTTGTGAAGTTCTTATATATGGTTAAGTACACAATTACCTCATTTATTACTTAAAACATTTCCATGAAGTGTTTTCCTATTGGACAGTAAAGGAAGCACACTATTGAGACAGGTTAGATAACTTGTTTATGACCTCACACTTACTAAGTGGCAGAGACATGATTTGAATCCATGTTGGTCAGATTCTAAAGTTCACATTTTTTACTCAACCAGGATCGATAGGATTGACCCAGCATCAAATGGTGAATGAAGTAAAATTTCATTTCAAGGGTTCCTCCCTTCCCCTTCCATAAATTTCTCCCCCATTTTGCTGGTACCTATTCCTACCCACTGTTCCATTCTTACAGGTTTCATTTCACCAATATCCTTGCTTACTTCCAACATAAATCTTAACTGAAAATGATACTAGTTGATTATACTTGTCTAATAGGTGTTTGTATTTTAGTAAAAACAAAATATACTAACATGCTTTAAAATAAAAAAGAATGTACTTAAGACATCAGGAGAGGTAGAGACTGTTGGGGAACATATATGGACTGAAAAGCTAGATCTTCTCCGAAAGGGCCTTGGAGTCTGAAGAAACTCAGTGTTTCCTCCTTAAGTATTTTCATTCATATAAAATCAGTCAACAAATGAACACCGAAGCAGATTGGAAGGCAAAAAAAGATTACAAACTGTAGCTTAAGGGGAGAAATATGGTCAAGGGAGAGCAGAATAATTCCTTTCCTTCATGACATCAGGGTGTTCCCTGAGGTTCTGAACTGACTACATACATTTGAGATTCTCTTTCCCCATTTCCACTTTTTTCCATTCCATTGAAGACTGTGTAGCAAGACGAGGCTTCAGAAGACTTACCCAGGATCACATGTCTTCTCACCTTTTGAATAGAGCTGCTTCCTGCTCAATGGCCTGGCATTTGCTGCCCACAATAGAACAGTTACAGGTGGGCTTGAGATGGCGTCTGCCATGCTGGTGACCACAGAGAACTCTTTTTTTAAAGCTAGTATTTGCTGACACAGTATGTTAGGGAAACTTAATGTAAGCTTGCAAAGCTTTTAAATGTGTAGAGAAAAAAGTCAAGAAATTAAAAAATAATCTTTGAACAAGTTTGTAAAACAGCAGAAAAACTATTGTTTATAATCTCAGTATTCTAACATACTAATTGATAATATGTTATAAAGTTTCAACCAGTTTTCCTGTGAATATTTATTAATGTAATTGTACTCATAACTCATTTTTAAAGTTTGCTTTTTTCTCTTAATAGTATTACATTGTCATTTTCTGTGCCACTAAGCACTCTTCATTAGTTAGGCTAATTTTTTTTTTTTCAGGGAGAATGAGCTAAGTCTTCATTTTTTGAACAGCATGAATGGTGCTCTATTGTACATCTAAATTCATAACTTAACTCCTTGTAGGCATTGCATAAATACCAATATAATCCAGCCACAAATTTTAATTATTACTGAGTTGTACAGATGTTTCATTTTAAATCTCAGAGAATGGTTAATAGCATCTCCTTTTTAAATGCATTACAATTTTACCATTTGTTATACGTCAACAGTAGTGTTTAGAAAGAAGAGAACAAATACAATTGACATAAAACATCGAAGTAAATAATCATTAGGTTTAGATACTTTTTCAAAGGATGCTTCTTTCCCTGTTGTACATATTTTCTGAGAATTTCCTTTACCCAAGACAATGTCTTTGGGCTGTGTGCAGCTGCTGTGGCCTGCCCTTGCCCCATTAGGGGCGATCTGTGGAAGAGAAGGAGACAAATTGTGACGCTGTCTCTTATCAGAGGACCACACAGTTGTTCGCCACTTGGACTCCATGATGGATAGTTATCTTGAGGTTTTACGGATGTAAGGCTGAAAGTTTTAGAGGAAAACAGTGCAGATGCCCAGTAGCTCCTTGTTATTGACACTTAACTTGATAACGTGGGGTTAATCAATCTTATCTATTGCTTTTAGCTTCAATTATGTTTTCTGTTCAAACTTCACTTTTCCCACCTCCTCAGATTGACAGGCCCCCCCCCCAAAAAAAAAAAGACTTATCTGAGGGAGGAAAAGTGAGAAGAATCTCCTTTATACATTATTGATGTCACCAAACTTTGAGTGCATATATTGGAGACAAATACATACGCATTTTCTGTGTATAATGTGTGTATGGGTATATGTTTTAAAGTTTTAATTTAATGAAATGATTGGAGAAAAAGGATTTGGGGGGATCAAAAGTTGAATAACAATCTTTACTGCTTTCAAATTATTTTGTTTGCCTTTTGAGAAGCAGCACATTATTCATTATTGACCATTCCACTTCCCATATTTCCTTAATATTTACCTTAGTTTAATGATGGGCAACCATTAGTTATTACACTGAAATATTCATTTGAATATCTAATTGAATTGCACATACAGTAATGTAGGGTGAATTAATATGGTGAATTTATATTCAGTTGCAAGACACTGATGAATTTTTGTTGATTCTTCCATGCCTGAATTCCTCAAGCAAAAAAAAAAAAAAAAAAAGGAGAAAAGTCTTCCTTTCATAAAATTTTCATGGAATTTTATTACCCCAATTAGTTCATGGTAAGGTAGAAAGAATCAGAATTCTTGCAAAGACTTTTTTTAATATTTGAAAAGCTTTTTTTGTCAGCTGTACTGAGATGTAACTTACATAAAATAAATCCCACCAATTTTAAGACTGCAATTTGATGAGTGCTGACAAATGAATACTGTTGAATTACCATTACTACAAATATGATATAAACCATTACTATTAGCATTGAAAAGTCCCATTGTGGCCCTCTGTAGTTATTGTAGTTACCACCCTCCCCACACCCTGTGGTCCCCGTACTCCGAAAAATTCAGAGGCCACACTAAACTTTTCGGCATTGTTCCCATCACAGAGTGTGTACTGGCAATGCGAGCACTCACAGAGTTTTCAGAAGAAAGATGTGCTATATTTATATTAGTTTGTAAACTTTTGACGGCATTCATTTATTAAATTCCTAAGATACTTGCAATAGTGGATTAGAACTTCAAGAACCCCTTGGACATGGAAAGTCAGCAATTCCCTGGTTTCAGGTCAGGCACATTAAAGCTTAGTATTTGAGATCTTGTCCTAGCCTCATGTCCAACGCAGACCTCTTTTTGAGGAAAAGAGGATAATTAGCTTTATTAGTCATCTTTTATTTTTTTAAGATTTTGTTTATTTTTTTAGAGAGGTAATGGTGGGAGAAAAAGAGGGAGAGAAACACCAGTGTGTTTTTGCCTCTTGACCACCCCCTGCCCTGGACCTGGCCTGCAACCTAGGCAAGTGTCCTAGACCTAGAATTGAACAGGGAACACTTCCATTCACAGGCTAGCACTCAGCTACTGAGCTGCACCAGCCAGGGTAAGTCATCTTTTATTTTGTTATCTGAAGAATACTTTAGTTGCTGAGCTATTGAAACAAAAAGTTGATTGATTCTCTGTCTCAGCTAACTACTTTGTTACCTTAAAACAATAAAGTTCTAAGACTCAAAGAATTGTTGAGATACAGTTTTTAAGTGTGGAAGAGAAAAGAAAGGCAATCTAATTTACTTTTCTGGTTTGGAAATGACTACAAAAAAGGAAACAATAAGTGCATGAAAATTGCTGTATGTACTCATGGCTGACAATTTTATTCCATTATATGTGAAGAGATATTAAGTGTAAGAACATTGTTCATTGTGTACAAATATAAAACATTATTTTTGGTCACTATCAGTATATATACACTGTGTGGATAATTTTAGCCACAATGGATATAACATTGTAATTATTAGATTGAAGTTTTTTGCTTCTTTTAAAGCTAAGAATGGGTGAGTATAAATGATACTAGAATACATGTATGTTTCCAAAGAAGTTGGAAATGAATAAGAATCTGTTATAAATATTTTGTTGTACTCATGTCTTAAAGTCTGATAGTATTTGGTTATTCACATTTGATTTGGTTGTTTTAAAGAAATTTTCTACTAAGATACCATGTCTTTCGGACTATAAGATGCACCTCCCCCAAATTTGAGAGGAATAATGGTTGTTAATGCTGCTGTTGAGTTCTGTTTACATTTACATTGGTGAAATATTATGTTATTTATGTTATTACATATTTTACACATTTTTTGCTTCAAATTTTTTTTCTATTTTCTTCCTCTAAAACCTAGATGCATCTTATGGTCCAAATATATGGCAATATGAAAATATTAGTAAACCAATAATGAAATATTAATAAAATATAGGTATTTTATAAGAGGGACTTTGCAACAAATCTAAAGATGCAACACTTGCAAGACTCAGTTAGGTAAAGATGTGAAGGAGCTTTAGGATAGAAGCAATAATTTTTGAAGAAAGTAAGTTTTTCACTTTCTGTACTTAAAAAAAAAAGCTCCATCTACCTCTTTACTGCTATTTATAAGCTATACCTTGCAAAGAACCCTTAGAAATCCTCACCATCTCCTTGGCAAGAGTGAATATGATAGTTAAACAAAAGTGAAAACCTATATTACCTTTCCCAGAGTTACTAGGAAAAGGGGTGAAATTTGATTTTCATTACTCTTAGTTTACGTATTGGAGGAAGCTTGCTCCCTGGAATCTCTCAGAACTCAGTGTTTCTACTGAGACTCAAAAGAAGCTCAAAGCATTTGAGAATCCCAGAGAAGGCTGACTCTCACTATTTTCCCATTAAAATGTAAGAGCTCAGAGGTATATGCTTTTATGCAGATAAATGCTGGGTAAATATCTGCACTTCTGGGCATATTTGAACCTACATTATGAATCACTCACAGTTCTGTCACCCCTGGTTAGAAGCCAAAGTATTTAGCTTTTCATCCATATGATTGTCTTTTCCAGTCTCTTTGTCTTTTCTTTGAGCTCACTAAGCTCAGCGGCACACAATGTAATGAAGCTCAGTGCTGTAAAGAATGAGAACCATGGAAAGGTGAACGTAACTGCTAATATTTCATGCAGCACTTGCCCTGCGTGATAGCAGCCGGCCACCCAGATCAGCAGGATGGGTGTGAGCCACATCTGTTCTGTCAGTGTCTTTCCTAAACTGAGGGGGTGTGCCTGTGATTTACTGCTGCCACATGACAGGCATTGTTATTTCATAACCTAAAGGCCTTTCTTATTCCCCCCTTTGCTCCTGAAACCTTCATTGCTGCGTGTTTTCTTTCCTTTTACCCTGACTCCTTAACAGCTGAACTACATAAATGCCAAGTAGTGACATGAATTCCTAAACAGAAGCTGCCATAAAACCACGCTGCTCTAACCAACAAACACGCATGTAGAGGCACATGACTGACAGGGCTCAAAAGGCAGGTTTTAGTAAATGACAAGTGTGAAGTTCTCATTGTTGCTCTAGTTGAGAGAAGCTCATATTTACACAAAAAAATTATTCACATTTCAGAACAATTCAGAGTAACTGGCAGCTTGGGAAAGAAAAGACTTAAAATCTCTTAAAGATAAAGAAGACAGGAGGAGTACAGAGTCCAAAGCATTCTCTCACTTTGGAATATGTTGGCATCTTTTGATTGGGTTTAAAATTGGGATTTTTGGAGAAGAAGCAGGAAAAGTTGAAATTATAAATTATTTTTGTTAAGAATGAGAGAGAAGAAAATGAAAAGAGCTGTTCATCTTTTATTTATTCTAAGCATAATTCCATTCAGTGTTAATTAAATAAAAGTCTAAAGAAGCACATTATCCTTTTGTATATTCTCATTGTCATCACTACAGAAAGATCTGTGGCTATCGAGAAAAACAGGAAGGAAATACTATATGGTGTCAATTCACTGTATGTGAACTGTGTTACAATAACTGCTAATATAATGTCATGAAATATATAATCTGAACATTGCTTTTCATCAGTTAAAGTAATCTTATAAAGTGTTGTCTTAAGAAAGGACATGGCATTATTCTATGTACAATATATTCTGTAATAAATTCTGTCTTCTACTATATTTTCTGCTACTACTGGTCAATGAGCAACTTAACAACAACAAAAAAACTTAATAAATAAATGGAATCTTAGAAATTACCAAATTTGAACCTTTTATTTAATAGTTAAGAAAACAGGGTCAAAGAATAAATAGGCATTCCTTTGGTGTGACAATCTGGTTAGTTGTTCATCAATTTCCTTTCTTCCCTCCCTTGCAGTTAGGTATGACCTTGTGACTAAGTTCTATTCAATAAAACATGGGCAGATACTATGTGCTTTACTCCCAGACCAGGCCCATCAAGACTCTGTTTGATTGTCCAGGTGCTTTACCTGCCTGCTGACCTGTAGTGAAGGACTCAGAGGCCATATGACTGATGTAGCTTGAAGAGAATGAATCCTAAATCTCAGAATCATTATGAGCAAGGCATCAACCCTGCAGCTATGTGGGACTGCTGTATGCATGAACAATAAACTTATTTCTTAGGCCATTGGAGTTTTCAAGTATATGTATTACACTAATTAGTGTTAGTATCTCAAAAAACATGCATTTGGAAGAACAAGCTTTTCTTTTAATGTCAAAGGAAATGAAATCATAGTCTTACAAGCAGTACTTGCAGCAGTAAGAGATGGAATACTTCTGCGAACTGCCTAATCATGAACCTAGTCTTGGAATGGCAAATGTCATTCTTCATCCTTGTCTGACATATATTCAAGTGTTTCCTCCTTTCCAGTCTCACTATGACAATACTATAGCGGAGTTTTATCATTTGAACTTTGATTGTAGCGAAAGCCTCTTAACGGGTCTCTGAGTCCTTAGCATGCCTCTCTTCCAATTCTCATCATGTGTGGATAGGAGAATAATCCTGCTCCAAAAACCTCTATTGATTTTTGTCTAGACCTGAAGTGAAGAATTGGAGGCCTCAGGATATATATATATATATATATATATATATATATATATATATATATATCACCTTTAGGGAAGTTTTGCTTGACCGATGTGATATGCTGTCTTTAAAAGCAAAACAAACAAAATAACAAAACAAAACCTTGTTGTCAGTATTTAAAAATTGACATAGTAAAAAAATCTAGATTTTTGGCTTCTCTTGACAAATAAATGGTTTGGCAGGGTTGGGTCCTCATTCTCACAGGAAGCTATAAACTGGAGCAAGGCATGCACTTTACAGTTTGCCCTAACTCCCACTGTATTAGTTAGGACTCTCCAGAGACTCGTATGTGTGTATACAAGTATAAATTTATATACATATATATAAAAAATAAAATCATGATATACATGCTATACACAGAGAATTATTATAAAGAAATGGCTCATGTAATTATGGAGGCTGATAAATTCCAAGATCTGCGAATGGTAAGCTGGAAACCCAAGAGAATATAGTATATGGTGTAATTTCAGTCCAAAACCCAGAAGGCACGAGACCCAGGAAATTTGACATTTGATTTCAATCTGAAGGCAGGAAAAACCCCTTGTCTGAGTTCTAAGGCAGTCAGGGCAGCAGAAAGAATTCCCTCTTAGTTGTTTTGTCTATTCTGACCTTTATCTGATTGGATGAGGCCCACATACATTAGGAAGGACCATCTGCTTTACACAATCTACTGATTTAAAGGTTAATGTCATCCACGAACGTCCACACTGACACTCCCAGAATAAAGTGTGACCAAATAGTTGGCTACCCTGTGGCCCAGTCAAGTTGACATAAAATTAATCAGCCCACCATGCCATGGTCCCTAGTGACTTACCTTGCCTACTTTGCTTACTTTTGTTACTTCCTAAACCTCTGTAGGCATAAAGGTGTGAGAATGGAATGTAAATGTCATGAAGATACATATTTTTTCTCACTGCTGTATCCCTAGCATTTAGAATAGCACATAGTAGGTGCTCAATATACATTTATCAATTAAATCAATAAATAAACATGACTGTTGCTTTAAAATAATTATATTATTATATTTCACCCCAGCTAAACACCCCAACTTCTCCAATATGAGACATCAACATACTTTTACAACCTGATCTCCCAGTTGAGAAAGAAGAAGTCAATCAGACTATAGAATATTCTGGGGAAAGCCATACTCTCTTCTACCTTTGTCATTTGCTTCTGCTGCTTAGCCTACCCTGAAGGTTTTAGTTGCCCTGCCCAATATTTAACTCTTCCCTGCTAAGTTCAGCCATTTATTTCTCTTTAGTAAAACCTTCTTGACCATTTAGACCAGAGTGGTATCTCATTTCTCTAAAATCCCATGATAACTTCTATCTGGATCTCTGCTACTATTTTTTGGTCATATACTGTTTTTTATTGCCACTTAACTTCCAAATGAGTATTCAAGTTCCATCAAGGGATAGTGACAAGCATTTTTCAATTCCTTGTAAAATTCAGTGCCTTGAATGAAAATAGAGGTATACTGATTAAGGTGTAGCCATCAAGATAAGTTAATTTAGGAAAAATGTAATCTGTTTACCACAATTTCATTGGAGTAATATTTGTTGCTTCCCTGCTATACACCAAGTAGTATGCTAAAAGCTTTGTACACATTATCTCATTTAACCTCAAAGCAACCTTTGAAGAAGTTACTATCATTAGTTCCATTTTGTTCTGGGGAAAACATAGGCTTGGAGAAGGCAGGTGACTTGCGTAGTATCCCAAAGCTAGAAGAACATAACTGCACTGAAATTCAAACTCAGGTAGTGTGACTTTAGAGCCCAAGATCTTATGCAAACATCATGAGAAACTCTCTCCCCAGATTTATGTGTATTTTATAAATATGGCAGAAAATAAGTAAGTCAAAATTTCAGAGACAGCAATAAAAAATAGCAAAGCAAGAAAGGGTAGACTATTTGCAAAGTGAATAGTCAAAGTTGTTAAATGAGTAGAATTCAGTAAAAGCAAAAATCAGGAAATTACACAATGTCATAGTAACATACATCATAGGAGATATTAAAAATACAGCACACAATCATCAGACAGAGGTTGGAATACAACGCAGGAAAAGATAGCTGAGAATGGGGGAAATCTCTTAATTACAGAGAATAAGCTATTGCTGTCCTAGATAATTATCTGTTATAGGTACAGTTTCTGTTGCATTGGTTCTCAGAGATTATCTAATCATTTTCATAGAGTAAAAAAGGCCAAATACATTGAAGCATAATACTACGTTATAAGACACAACACTACTCAGTATCTGCCACATTGTAGGTACTAAATAAATATTTGTGGAAGGAAGGGAGTCAGTGACCTCATAGGAAATGAAGACAGTAATATCAAGATTTTTTCATCTAAATTTCCTCAAATATAAATGGAAAGTATGAGAAGAAGAATCTGGGTTTAAATTCATAGAGGCCCTACTACTGACAATCTGAACATTAAATAATCTAAATGTTGGGTGCTTGATATTTGATAAAATATGGCTGCCTGGAAGTGACTGATATTTTGCTCTTTGACAAATGTTTTGTTTTATTCATCCAGCTCCAAAATCGATATTTGACCTAATGTGGACATGTGTGGGAAGAAATGTTATTATGTTGCCTAGCAGATTAAATCTAAAAAAGTGCAAAGAGTTCTGGTATATTTTAAAAGGGGACCTTTTTCTTTCCCACACAGTATACCAGGAATGTTGCCTTTTTTAGTTCTGGGCGAGGAGTGATGTCTAGCGAATTATTCTGTATTGTGGAAGTCTTTCTTGGCAAATTTCCCTCCCCCTTCACATCTGTCTCACAAAATATACAATCCACTTAAGAGATTGGGGAGTTAAATATTATAGTCCCACCTTCCCTGCATATCATAGTGTAGCATTATTAAGTACAAAACAGTGGGATGCTCAGCGATACGGTCACAGAGCTTGGGGGTGGATGGAAATCTGTTCTCTAAGCAATGAGGAACCTGGTCTTATCTGGTTTCAGTGACTAAAGCTGCATCTCAGTCTCAGTAAATAGAGAGCAGAACCTAGTAACATGTTGAAATTCAAGACCATATTACACTCTGTATCACTTAAAACTGTGATGACAAAAGTTCAAGGCTTCTTGTTTATCATGTATGTGAAATGTATAGAAATATGCTAAGAACTTAATATTGAATACAAAAAAAAAGGCTTTAGAGATTCAGCAGTACAATGCCTCTTTATAAAGTTCCAAGCTAAGTGAAAGTGAGCAATTTATTGTGCAAGTAAACATATATGTGTGATAAAGCAAATGAATGAATCAGACACAATTCAGGATCAGGCTGATTTCTGAGGAAAGGATACATCAGGGCTGGAGAGGAGATTGAACATCCCAACATAAGTAAATATTTGCTAACATTTTATTTTTTTGGTTTGAAAAGAGAGTTTATAGTTTTCATTTATATACTAAATGAATAAATGGGTGATAAATACCAAAATTTAGAAGGGTCATACATAAATAAGTGATGGTAGTGCATGATGAATAAAATATTATGGTTAAACTAATTCTGTGTACTTCAGGTCCAAGGACAGATAAGCAAACAAGGAAAAACAAGGGCACCATGATGGAAAAAAAGTATATTGCTTTCTAAAATTGCAGGTCTGAAGGGGAAACTATCATTTTTACTTAAAAAAAAGAAAGAAAAACCAATAGTACTCTGTTGTAATAAAAAGATTAAACATTTTTAAAAACAAAAGAAGAAAAATAAAATTACATTTCTCCTGTAGCAACTGGCTCAAAAATATTTTTTTGAAATTGTGGTTCTCAAGATGAATATGTACATGTACAAGTGGGTAGACATAAACGCATACATAGAAATCATTTGCTATTTTCTCTCTGTTTATATATTTTTCATAGAAAATATTTATGTAATGTTGATGAAATTTGACACAGAGCTGGATAAGGTAGCTCAGATGTTAGATGACAAGGCAATACCCCACAGAATCTTGAATTTGGTGCTAATAACAGTCAAAGTGAATGAGATGAGGCACATAAAAGGTTGACAACTGTTACATTACAGCTATGTGGACTCCCAGATTGAACTATAATTAAAAGTTAAAATTAATTATATTGGTTCAATATACTATCTAGTCTATATCTTTTACTTCTGAACTTTAGTTTTTAATTCTACTGGTAACTTAAATATTTAAGACAAACATTTTTGTATTGCCTTTTGTAGTACTGGAGGTATATTGGATTAAAATGGGGATCTTTTGAAAAACACCCTTTTCCTTGTCTTAAAAAAAAACAAAAACAAAAACAACAAACTCAGCCTGTATGAATAACCACAATAAACAGCTAGTATTTTGGAGCATGTCTGTGCTTTCTGAACAAAGAAAAGACAACTTGTAAAGGTAAAGGAAAGAGCACTTTTCCTTGAATGGCTAAAACACGGGGGAAAGGGAAAATCAGAAAAACTAGGGCACTGATGGAGATCACAGTGCACATTTGCCTTCAGCTCAGTGATGGCGTAATCAATTTGCTAGAATAATGGCCCAGGCGAAAAGGAGTCCTGCTGCCTTCTGGCGATTTTCTATAGGGCTGGAAATCATGTTGCAGGTCGAATAATCTGTTCCTGAGTTTATATGAAACTTTGAACTTTCTTTTCCTGAACTTTGATTTCAAAGTGCTAAAATTCTGATGGAGATAAACATAATGTGGTTTTAAGTTCATCTTTATATAATAATAGCAGCCATTAAAAAACAAAAAGAAGCTTTAGAACCCAGGAATGGTTATCTCCCTTGAGTGATTGGATGATCTCCTTGGAAATTGTGCAATTCAAATATCACAATGAATATAAGTCATCATCTATTTATATCCTAGAAATATTGGGAATAATTTAGAATAATTTAATGGAGACCTAATAGAATCAGTGAATGGATCTTCTTTACTGAAATATTTGACCAAATTTAACAACTAATCCCATTAAATTTTACTAATTAATTTTTAACATATTATTCACCATATTAGTTGAATCTCTTAGATCTCTAGTTCAGATTCTTAATTTGAAACTTGCTGTTCCTCAGGAGCAAAGGCTAGAATCTAAACAAGGACGTTTGTGTGTAATGACGTGCCTACTAGAATTCAGAGGTCAGTGTTTCATAGAAAGCATTTGCAGATTTTCTTTAAAAAATCATTTTTGTGTTATTCTATATGTTAATAAAATTGAGAAAATAGTCTAAGTAAAATAGCGCCAATGGAAATGCATTTTTTTCTGGACACTTTGCATATCAAACCCAAAAAAGTCTTCTTTCAGTAAAAAGAACATCAAGTAACATGAGATGTGATATATATATATTTTCCCTTTTCAAGTGGTAGAATTTTTACTGATTCAAACTCTTATAGCACTATGAATTTGAGGTAGCAAAACATTTATGGTGGCATTTAAGATTCATATTAACAATATCTGCAAAGATTGTTCTCCATATGCTTTATGCTCACTTTATATATTGCATGCTTAATTATATGTTGATTTATAATGGTGCAATTTTTAATGTGATTTTACAGCCCTATTTTTCAGCCAAGCTAGCCTCTAATTTGTGGAGTCCCTTTCCTTTCTGTATGAATGGCTTCAGTATGAAACACCATTTCTCATTAAAGGTTCCCGTTCCCCTTAGCAGTCAGGATAAAATCTCTAATCATGCTCGAGGAGAGAGCCACAGTTCAAAGATGTCATTGGGTCCCCAGGCTGGTCTTGTGTGGCTCTGCTAAAGGTTCTCAGGCTTAACATTTGGTCTGTGAAGAGAACTGTCAGAGTCAAATAGTCCAATCAACTGTCAAATAAAGCACATTAAATGAGCAAAAAAGGAGAGTGAGAGTTTTATAAAAGAGAACATAACATTTCAATACTTGTTCCAGAGTCTTACAATTTTAGCAACTGCTCCCCATGAACTTTCTGATGAGTACTTCAGGATATGCCAACATCAGAATCCCATTGCTTTTGGAAGCATCCAGTTTTTACATCTAGTGACCTCTTCTTTTCTTAATATTTTATTCTTCAGTATCTTTCCATCTTCATCTTCTCCTCTCTACTTGCCTTTCTTTTAGGAAGTACTAAGTTTAGGCATCTTATGTAGGGTAAAGAGATCTTAATTAACATCTTTCTGTAGGATTAATGCTTTCAGAGACTATTTTTCTGAAAATTCATATCATTTTTGAGAATGTAAAAAGACAAATTCTTTCCTGAGCCCTCAGAAGGACAATGTAAAACAGGCTTTTATCGTGATTTGGGATGAAGTTCAACAAAGATGTATATTGCAGATGTCAAATCCAATATTTTGCTCCTGATAAGTATGTAAGACTCCCAGGAGCCTGTTTTGTAGGAGGAAAGAATAACAGGCTTAAGTTCCATAATGCAAATGTGAGAAAAGAATTTTGCCCATAATTTTAGCTTAACATTTGAGGAAGGAAGCTTCAATTTAATCTTAGAAAGTGGATTCTGTCTGCTCTCTTTCCATAAAACAGCAGTACCATTATGAATTACATTTGACTTCATAGCGGCCACAATGAAGTTTCTTGTTTTTTATATGTCCAAGTACAAACAACAACAGAAAAATTCCTCGCATATTAGCACATTTGAATTTTATACTCCTGAATGATAGTTAATGCACTTTTACAGATAAAGTATGGCCATAATTCATGGTGTGTAATTCATTATGATGTTCACCATCACCACATGCTTTGTTAGTGATCTTGACTGCATAAATTGGCCAGATTATGTTTCTTAAAAGGTAAAATATTTTGGTTATCTTTGTCCACAGTTGTTTTTAAATATCAAATTGTTTCAATAAATGGTCCAGAATTATTCATCTCAGAATGATATCAAGAAGCATTTAACCCTTGCTTTTATGATTTCTGATGTCAGATGTTTCAATGAAAGTTTCCCTTCGTAAATTAAGAGTCCATCTATTACCCATAGTATTTAAATGAATCAAATGACTTGTTTACAACATGTTTAATGTTTTGTGAATCCTGCCTCCTGATTCACTTCAAGTACTTTGTAATTATATTCCTTGAAAACAGATGCTTTTAATATTCAGCTTGAGAGCTTTACAAGCTATACAAATATTTTGTTTGTGGTATTTTTTGGTGCCCCAGCCAAAATATGCTAGTCAACTTTGCCGATCACTTTATTATGAAGGAACCGAGGGCAATTCAGCTTCTGAAGATTTCCCCCCAAAATGAGATATCATTTTTAAAATATGTTTTACTGCAAAGGACCAGATCCCAGCATTTTAGTTCTTTGAATAAATCATGAAAATATTTTGTCAGATCCTGACCAGCAGTTTCATAATGTGATAATGTGGCTCTTGTCCTTGTGGCTCTTGTCCTGGTTACCCCTTCCTACTCTTGTTGGGCTGAAGAGTTTTCCTCAAGCCCTCTGAAGAAGGAAGCCCAATTAAAACCACTCAAATTGCACCACTAAAACCCCACACAATGATTTGAAAAAATACCGCTAATTTGAAGCTGTTAATACAACTGTAATTTTATTTCTTGAACATTGTGTGCTGTTAGGGTACTGCCAATCTAGGAAAACAAACCAGTAATAGCACCGTTTGAGAACCACCCAGGGTCAATTGTCCTCTTTTCTTTTTTCTAAATAACCTATTAAAAGACCCCCAGCAGCTGTAACAATAACTACAAAACTAGCAGTGCCAATTATGCTTGAGTAGTAGTAGGGGTAGCACAGCACCAGTCCCAGAAATACTCCAAACCGATAGTCTAGCAATTTTCCATGCCCAGGGTATTCGATCCAAGAAATATGTTGGCTGTTTTGTTGAAGAAGAAGTGTAAGGTTTTTATAGATATGATTTTTCAGGATATGAATCTTTAAAGACCATTTCTGTCTAATGCCATAAGCCTTATAGTTTGGTACTGAAATTGAACTAAGAGCGAGTTGTACAAAATTTTGAAACCTGTTGGCATGATGTGCGTATGTGTAGATATTCAATATTTGTAAGCTACCACAATTTTTTCAAGTATTGTTTATTTGAAAGCTGCTACTTTTGAAATAATAAAACAACTATTTCAAACAACTATTTCCTCCCCTTCCTTGATCTGCTGGTTTCTTATTGTTGATATTGCTAAGGTATCATGTTTTATTCTTTAGGTTTATATTCTACTGCGTGTTTTTCTTTCTTTCGTCCTTCATGGGAAAACCTGATCTGTGTTATAAGTTTCTCGAGTAAAGAAACGCTGAATGCCATGTGTTGCTTGGAGACCCTTTAATACTTGATGTATTACAAGGCACACAGTAGACACTAGAAATCAATATATAAGTTAAATAATTCCATATTTCTAAGATATTTTACACATTAATGGATGTGCACATAATTTCACAGTTTAGCTATTTTTGATCCATGTTCTAATATTACCACATGTATTTTTAGTTCATTGTTACAGACAAAGGTAGTATCTGAAATGGTTATACTATCCATTATACTGTTTAATCAAATATTCTGACAAATATTTATTCAGAATATTATTCATGGATTAGTACTTTTCAGGAAAGTTTTCTGCTATGACATTTATTTTAATACTAAACTTAAGTTAAACAAAGTTAAACTTTAATGATTCAAGATATACTGCTTGATCCTAGGTTGACCAAACTAGTAAAAGCAGGAACTATCTGCTGATAGAGACTTCTTGGTTGTAGAATGACATATAAGTAAGCTTCTAATTATGTGAATTAATTTAAAAAGCTGTTAAGTGATATAGAAGAGAAAACATCCAAATATGTGATCATATTTATATTTGAAAAGTCTAACAACATGAAATTGATAGTCATCTTTAATATTGTTCTACAGTAAACAAGCAGCCCAAAGTTGGAGCTGCCACATTCTACTGTTGGTAGTAAATCTTTATACATATAATTTTTACTTTGTCTTCATATCTTCCTCCAGTTTGCATACTACATCGTTCCTCTATATTCTCTGCTTCATTTTTTGAGAAGAGCAAGCAAGAGGTGGAAAAATATTACCTAATAACTTAGTTTCTTTGGACAGACAAAAGTCTAGAAAAATCCTCTGTGAAAATGGAGACAGTATTGTTGAGCCTGACCACCCTGTGGAATAGTTCACCTCTGGGAGAGGAGGTGTCTGGACCCCCTACGTGTCCTCTTCCCACCCACTTTCAAACTGTCCTGAGTCTCCTGACTGACAAGAGAATCAAACTGACTCAAGAAGTTGTTCAACAGATCTATAAATTCCCTCCAATATTTTTTCCTGACCATCCACCAAACTCCTATGGGAACCTTTTATGAACGAAATTACCCCAGGAATTACTATACCTGAAAGTGAAAATAACAGAGGGATATTACAATGCACACACACACAGATATTGCCTATAATATTGGCAGGTTAAGTCAAGGTTTTCTTTCTTCAAAGCATAGAGGGAGATGGATGCATAATCTCATTCTGTCAAAAATGCTGAAGATTTTCATACATCACTGTGTTTCCAAATAAATTACATGCATAGTAGTGCTACATTAAACCAACATCCAGCACTGAAGAGTTTCTTCACCGAATTATGATGCTTTTTTATCTCTTGAAATAAGAAACACATTTAACTTGGTTACTGTGATCATCCTGAAAATAATGCTCCCTTGTTTTGGCATAAAGTTGAAACACACATTTTTAATCAAGGAGTATGCTTTTCAACGAGAGAGGGACTGCCGGCACCTCGTGCTGACTTTAAAGCGGTTTTGTAGAGCTGTGGAGGGCGGACATGGCCCACTTCATCCACAGCTTAACGTCCTGACTGCTGACATCAGGGCTGGCTTTGATGAAAGTTACAGAGTGAAGTTTCACTCACTTCTGTCAAGCCTCCTCTCCCACCTCAGAATGAAAAAGAAAAATGGCATTTCTTTTAAGCGTGGATGCCATGTTCAGACTTATCCCACAGACTTTATTTTTGACTTTTACCTCCTGCACTGCTAATGAGAAATTGCCAAAAGTGTTGACTCTCTCTCCTACCCCCATCATTTTTTAGCTAAATATATACAAAAAGTTTTATTGAAATTTGCCAAGTCCCAGCTCAGTGTTCCCTGATGCTGCACAAAGTGAGTCGTAATAAATATCGCATTAAAATTCTGAAATTACTGAATGTGCCCATTTCTGGAGTTAAATACTCTGAAAGACATAAGGGAATTTACAGTATGCTTCAAAGAAGGGAAAAACACCTCCTCCCAGTCTAATAAAATTTGGTAGCTCAGGGTCACTTCCTAATAGGTGCTACTTCCTCTATTTTAATAAAGGTATTTTAACACCTGAATTCTATGCCAGATACCATTGTCATTTTTTCCACTGACTGGCTCAACTAACTGCTGGTGGGGGCCAGACACTCTTCAAACACTGTCGCTGAATGCCAAACATAACTAACATACATATGGAAGAAGCCAGGGAAAGCAGCACCCCCCTAATTATAGCCAAAGGCTCACAGTCCAGAGAGCTCACAGGAACTTCTGGGGTGGATGGGGGTCAGGAAGCTCCTCGACCACGGATCCCTGAATTGGCAGCTATCCTTTCCCACCCCATCAACACACAGTCATTTTTTGCCTGCCAAATCCTTGTCCAACCCCAATTCAAATCTATTTATACTTGCCTTTCCTATTTCTGGGCTCAGATGTTAGCCCATACGGTGTGTTGACCGGCACTAAATGTTACTGTGAGAGACCAGCGTTTGCCAGCTTCCTCGGTTGCTGACAGCAGGGAGACAAAGTTCTGAATATCTGGAGGGACCTTACTTAATCTTTTTAGCATAATCCTGGCCTCAGAGGAGTGGCGGTGAGGTTCAGTTTAAAAGCACCAAGTCTCTAGAAATTAAAGAATTTAACAGGTTAAGAGTTGGTGTAAACTGGGCTTTTGGGGATCCCCACAGTGGTTCTCAAACGGTGGTGGGTGCCAGCATCACGCGGGGAACGTGTCAGGGGTGCAGGTTTGAGGTTGGCCTGCAGAGATTCTGATTCAGCTGGAGAGGGATGAGCCCAGTAATCTGTCTTCAGTAATCTCTGCAGGTGATTGCGATGTGTGGGTTCTGAGGCCCCACTTTAAGAAGCAATCCGAGGTCTGCAGTGTTCTTGCCCCAAAACACTGGGCCATGTTTCAAGAGTAAGGTGATTAGCAACCCGATTTAGACACTTGAGTGCTGGAGTGCTTCTTTAATTCAGATTTATTTAAAGCTTTGGAACACTGAACTTTGTTGGAGAAGCTTTATTTAAAATTCTGAGGCAGAATAACCCTCTTTTCTGAGTTCAGTTTTAACAAGAAATGTTATTTGAAGACTGTGGTCCCCGGTTTGTGAGGTCTGAGCATAAAAAGAAAATAAAACCCTACAAGTTGGACCTTCTTATGTAAAACTAGACCTCATTCTTTTTAAGAGGTGTGACCTTGGATCATTAAAATTTTTCTGAAGAGAAGAAATCTGGGATAGATAGCTTTCCTGATAAAATGTGCAGTAGAAATTGTAAGCAGCTTATATAGTTCTCTATCCTTTATGCTGTTTTAAGGGAGTACTTAAATGAAAAGGAATGTTTTAAAGTTAACTCAGCTGAATTCCGTGTAGAACAGAGTGAGAAATCCCCAGGGTGCACTGCTTTTGATATGTTCTCTTGCTTCACTATTTATGGATAAGTTAAGAAAACATTGCCACCTTCCCTTTTTGGGGGATTGGGGTTTGTGCTTTGCAACCACAGGTCAAAAGACGGAGTACATTTAAATAAAAAATAAAATGAGTGAGTTTTATTCTTATGACAGTGGCAAGGAGAATGGGTTCTTTGTCTCAGTCATGAGTTTGTGGGTTTGTGTTTTCAGAGTAGAAAAACACAAAAATAAACACTGAAAAAAGGAGGCAAATGTTGATTAGAAAGAGGGGAAGATGTGTGAGGACGTGAGTGGGGCAAACAATAATGAGCTACCAAAGAGGAGCTTGAGTTTAGATTACAGTTAAACTTAATGGTTGCTTTAGGAACTTTTGTGACTATGAAAGACTGGGTAGGATTATGTGAAGTTATGTTTTTCAGAGAGAATAAGCATTTAGATTACTGGAGATATTAACTCACATGATTTGAATTTTCTTTCTTGGATACGTGCAAAATGTTAGCAGTGGAACAATAGTACAAGAAAAAGCCTTTGGAGAATGAACAATACTCCAGTGTCTATATCAACCCATAGGCTGTGGTGTAGCGCAGCTCCCTTTCTCATTCCATAAATACTCACTGGATTTACAAGACAATGCAAGGTACCAGTCTGTTGATCCATGTATTATATGGTGGGATGAAATTTGGTCAGAGAACAAGGTGCATCGAGGTAAAGAAAACTGTTAGAAGAAATAATGGCATATTTACTAACAACAAAAATGTAGAGTCTTCATTTAACTCTACTAACATCAACTGGAGTCATAAAACTGAAGACTTATAAATATTTTTATTAACAAAAATGCTTCCCATTCTGAGGTATGAAATAAATGAAATAACAGACCTCTTGGCTTCTTAGTAGTTTTAAAGAAATATTTTGGATGATACTGTGTTATATGTAGTAAAAACTTCTTATACTTGATTATAATCCAAAATTAAACAGGTTTTCTTCACCCAATGCTAGTCTATACCAATGGCAATATACATGTCACTGCTAACAGGGGTTGTCCACCAATTAATTTATGGGTGCCAATTGCTTTTGATTTTCAAAGGGAGTTTATGAAGTCAGCAGATCCTGTTCACTGCTGTGATGTTGTATGTGGCATCTGGTATGCAGTTGGCTCACAGTAACGGCCCCTTTCTGCAACTTACTCTAACAGAACTCTGCTATGGGCTACCACAGATATATCAAATATTTAAAGACTCTCATTTTCCCTTCCATTTAGTGTGTATTATAAGGTGGTTGGATACTCTACTAAAAGCATATCTTTCTGCCTTCATAAAGACTTCTGGAAAGAAAGCAAAAGACATTTAAAGCATCAAAGAGGCTGATGAATAGGGATGCCAGGATATTCAAATACATTTAGAGACAGTATTGTCAAGCTTGTTTTCTGAGCCATGATACTAAAGATAGTAGGAGCCAGCAAAGAAAAGAACTCTGTAGAAATGCAAATCTCCTCAATGTTGAATCTATTAATCCATTGCACACTTTCTTCTGAATCATACTTACTCAGATGTACAGACAACAAAAAGTATTTAGAATATTTGCATAATTTTAAACACCCAGTTCATAAATTATTTATTGGTTGTGGTCAAATGAATGTTAGCTATTTCATAATTATCTTTTGTGTAAAAGGTTGCATGGTTTACAAAAATATTTCAATGGCAATGGAGTATCTGTAGCTTGCTTAAACAGTGCAAAAAATAAATGGTACTTAATTATGTGGCACTGATGTACATTTTTCTCATGTTCAAAAATTCTAAGGAAAATTAGACTTAATTCGTAGATTTATCTTAAATAAACATTGTATTTTATAGTTAAAAATCATGGGATACACTATAGGATTAGGCCGAAGCATTGAGTAAAACTATGACAGTGTATGATGTAAGTCAGATAGTGAGGCAACTGTATGTCCCAGGACTAAGAGTTATAAAGTCATATAAACATGCAGAAAAGAAGTATCTTTAAAAATCACTAGTTCAACAATTAATTTTCACAGTTGAGAAAATCATGGCACATATAATTTGATTGCTTTACCAGAGATTGAAGGGAAGGGATGCTCACTATGGTGGCTGAGTTCCCCTCCAAAGCATTTCCCCCTACAGCACATCATCACTGGCTTTGAATAATTGTATTCTTTTTCATAATCATAACTAAAATCTTAGGAAGTTTTTGAAGTCTAGCCACCCATACTAGCT
The DNA here is from genome assembly GCA_004027475.1 of Anoura caudifer. Classification (NCBI taxonomy): domain Eukaryota; kingdom Metazoa; phylum Chordata; class Mammalia; order Chiroptera; family Phyllostomidae; genus Anoura; species Anoura caudifer. Next base: position 15,729 of record PVKU01000364.1, on the reverse strand, counting down.
CAATCACAAAGACCAATATGCTAGAGTAAAGGGTAGGTGGTACAGAAAGGTAATTCAAATATAGTCCCTATCCCTGGAAGTTTGGTTCAAAGAAGGACACAAATTCAAAATTCAAATATAAATGAGTCACGAAAAGTATATTTAAAAAATAATTTTTATTATATGAATAGTGGACAGGCATGAGAGATTTTGGAGCCTTGTAAAGATAATATACGAGGTCTGTCCAGAAGGCACCCAGCCATGTAATATGAAAAATAGAGACATTTATTGAAGAAAATACAAGATACAAGAAACATTGTACATAGGACAATGATGCCTCAGTCCCCTTCAAAGTAGGCATCTTGGGACCTCACACAGTTCTCCCAATTGCCATCAGCTGCCCTGTCATATTTTCCTGAATCTCATTGATGGTCTGAAATCTCTTCCCTTTCAAAGGTGATTTTAGTTTTGGGAAAAGCCAGAAGTTGCAGGGTGCCAAAAGTGGGCTATAGGAAGGGTAATCAGCTGGGTGATTTGACGTTTTGCCAAAAAACTCTGCATGAGACATGATGCATGAGGGGATGCATTGTTGTTATGAAGCTGCCAATCACCAGTTAGCCACAGCTGCGGTCTTCTGAATCATCTGGATAGTTTCTGCGTAGGAATGTTCAAACCTAACTCAAAATTTGATGCAGAATCGTTGCTCTACTCACTCAGTCATTTCGAATGTGACGGCCACACAATATACATGCTCACTCAAGGGCATATACTGCCCCCACTGACTAGTAAGGTGAAGTCATCATTTTTCACTCATATGCATTCCCATCTACTTTCCTTGGCTGCCAGGTTACATTGATGTCATGCACACCATCCTCCTTATATTAACAATGGTTGGACCTTTTCCAGACAGACTTTATGCTAAAAGGAGAGATAGCAAATTTTTACTTAGGCAATGCACTTTAAAGTTGTTAAACACCATGCTGCAGATGTACAATAGTTGGCTAGGGCTGCCATAACAAATACCACAGACTGGGTGGCTTAAATGACAGAAATTTATTTTCTCACAGTTCTGAATCTTGAGGCAAGAAGTTCAAGATCAAGGTACCAGAAAATTTGGTTTCCAGTGAGATCTTTCCTCCTGGCTTACAGACAACCACCTTCTTGCTATGTCCTCACATGGCCTTTACTTGGTGTACACATGGAGAGAGAGGGATCTCTGGTGTCTCTTCTTCTTGTACGAATACCAGTACTATAGGATTAGGGACCCACACTTATGGCCTTATTTAACTATAATTATCTTAAAGGTCTCATATTCCCACATTTGTGGTGTGCTTCAACATATGACTTTTAAGGCACGCAATAATTTAGTCTATAATACTATGGGAATATAAAGATGCAGAAGATATGAATCTGAACATCATAGTTTGATTATCAAGGGTTGTATTGTCACTTTGCTGTGAAACAAACAACCACAAAAACTACAGAAACATACAATAAACCTTTACCCTGACTAATGTGTCTGCAGGAGGTTAATTGGGACAGGTCTGCCTTACATGTTGCATTCTGGAGCAGGAGAAATACTGGAGTGAGGCAAGAGAGGTGTCTGGGGCACATCACTTAAGGAAGAACTTGCTTTCACAGTGGTTCAAGTACAGATATAGCATTTGTATAGCCCTGACAGTGAGTGCCTCCTTAAATTTTGAACCTTAAGTATCTTACTTGTCTGAGTCTAGTCCTATTCCTGGTCTGGAGTCCTAGCTGGAGAGGCAATAACTACCTGTAAAATGTTCTTCTCATGGAAGAAGTCAGAAGCTTTTAAAGTGGGGAATAGAAATACATGAGGCCTCTAAAGCTGAGGCTAGAACTAGCACTGTCATTTCCAAGCACATTAAGTTGGTCAAAGCAAGACCATGTTAACTATGGGAATATAAAGATCCAAGATACAGGGCCAGGCCCAAGTTTCATGAGGTAGAGAAGAATAGTTCTCCCATGAAAATGGTTCTTCGATTATCCAAAGATGTATGAAAAACTATGGTGATTTATTATTGTTTGCAACCCTGTGTTGACTGAGTTCAGTGGAGCAATTTTACTGCTCCATGTGATGTAGCTGCAATCATGCATATGGCTGCATTCAGCTGGGAGCTTACTAGGACTAGCAAGATAGTCTCTCAGCTTACAGGGCCTCTCACCATGTGGTTCTCACAATTTAATAATTTAGCATGAACTTCTTTACATAAAGCAATTAATTTTCAAGAGGAAGTGTTCCAAGGCTACGAGGACCAAAGTACAAATTGAGCTTTTGCTTGCATCACACTTGGTAATGGCTCACTGGCCAAAGCAAGTCATATGGCTGAGATGAGAGTCAATATGGTAGAGGACTACACAGGAGCATGAAGAAATGGAGTTGTGGATTATTGGGGGTTCACCAATGTAACAGTATACCACATGCATGTTGGCGTATAATGATTCCATTTGCCAAAAAACAAAACAAAACAAAAAACAAACAAACAAACAAAAAAAACCCCACTTCATTCTAAGACTTCCAAAGCCTAATCCAATTTTGGCATTAAACTGAGGCTTTAATTTTCTAATTTAGTCATTTAAATCAGGTACAGGTACAGTGAGGTGTCTTGGCTATTGTTCCTCATGTGTAGCTCATTCAATGTTATTTCTCAGACATGGCTACTTGGGTAGCAAAGGCTTGTAAACTAAAAAGACAAGCTGTCTGATCCACACATACACCCAATACTCAATGCTGAAACAGGGACAGGATAAACATGATAGAGGCTCCCATGTAAAAAGGGGAAAACTGAAGATATGTAATAGTTACTATCCATAGCAACTGGACAGGTATCCTCAGTTCCCCCGTTCTGTGTTCAGGGACTTTTCCTTAATAAGAATCTAATTATACTTCTTGGAAATGGTCCTCTAATTTATTGCTCATGGTTTCACCCTCTTAACTCTTGATTTTGCTCTCTGATTTCCTTAAGAAATAGCATATATTTTCAGCTGAGTAAATTTTCCAGCCTGTTTCTTGCCTGCAGAGGTGGGGACCCAGAGACATCTGTTAATTTTGAATTCTTTCTAATGTAAACTGATTAAACTCCTTTAAACAACTTATGGGTTTTCTATATATCAAACTATAATTTCCCCTGTTATGTATAAACCACATTCTTATTCTCTATCTGACTAATCCCTCTCTAACTGAGGCTGCCTACTATGGAACAATGCCCCGAAAATTCTTTTTATCTAGTTGACAGAGTCTAGAAAACATTTCCTTAAATCTTTCAAGGTTTTAACAAAGAGTACTACACCTTCATCTTTGACTTGATCTTGACCCCAAAGTCATGTTTTATGGTAGCAGTCTAGATTTTATCTTTGCCTTGAGATCTTTTTTTTTTTTTTTTTTTTTTTTAATTTGAGAATATTTGCCATCTGGAAAGGCTGAAAATAAGAAAGAGTTTCATTTTCCCACCCATCAAGCTCTGGGTTGGAAAAATCATCTCTAAATTCTGCTTTGAAATTGACCGATTCTATCTTTAGTTCATTTCTTTCTTGTAATACTTTATCATGAATGGCTAAACAGAGTCCACTGATATGTTTGCCATTATACAGGGAGTATCCACCAGATCCTTAAATACATTTTCTATCTGCAAAATTATCACAGGCAACAATCTCATTTACCTTTCCATAATAAAAGGTTTCACTTTCTGCAGCCTTCAATAGTACCTTTCTTCCTGATTTTCAAGTCTCTACCATTAACCATCTTTCAAGCCTCTACTTATTCCCTGTCTCCAAGATCAATGTTATGTATTTTAGGCTTTTGTTATATAGAATCCCATCTCTGGGACCAACTTCTGTATCAGCTATGAGTTGCTGCAAAACAGAACAAAACAAAACAAACCCTAAACAAAACAAAACAAACAACTAACTGAATTTAGTAGCTTGTCTAACAATGCTTTATTATCTGTCATGATTTTATGAGTAGTTCCTTTATTTCACATGGTGTAACTGAGTTACTTAAGCATCTTCTTTAAACTGAGAGCTCAGCTAGTGTAATAAAATCTAAGATGGCTTCTCTTCTTCCATGGTTTCTCATTTAGTAGTTTCGACTGAGTTTGTTTAGGGCACACTGTCTGTATAATGCCTACCTTTAATGGGGCAGAGTTCTAAAAGGATACACTCCAATGTACAAATGTTTAGCAGGTTTCTGCTTGCAGCTTGGTTGGTAATATTCCATTCACCAAAACAAGTCACAAAGCCATTACACAGGAATATTGAACATCTGGAGGAATGATTCATTAAGGTCTACTGATGAAACTGTCTACCATAGATATGGAAAGAGAAGGGAGTGAACATTTACCAATCAATAATCTCATTTACCACAATTTACAAATTCTTGGAATTTTTTAAAAAACTTTTCCTGCTATGCACATTCTGATCATTTTATTGCTTATTTTCATTTTCACTGGAGCTGAGATTGGGCTACCTTATCAAAGAAGACCAAATTTTATAATAACAAACCATCAGTCTCTGGTCAGGGGGCAAGAAGTCCTATGTATGTATTGTCAAGTATATCACTGCTTGATTACTTTTTGATCAGGACTGGATTAAGAGAAACTAACAATAACAAAGCTTGTAGATAAGTGGTTGTTTGTAAAATAACAATTTTTATAGCAGTGAGGATATTTGGTATCCTAGCCACATTCTCTTGGCCACCTGTGACTGCAGCCCCGAGTGCACTATGTGGTAATTCTTGAGCCCAGACTTCTCTCTGAGCACATGTGTCTTTCAGCTTTTATCCTCTGGACTTTTTATGAGATGTGGCCTGAAATGAGCACTGCTGAGAAGTGTGTGGTTTTAAAAGTGAGATATGTATTGGCTTTGGAGACAACCCTTAAGCAATGGGAAATATAGCCAGCTTCTCTTCTTCAGGTGGACAGTGTTGGAAGGTATTGCTTCTCAGACTTCCTAGTAGAAATGAGCCCTGACAGACACAAACTCAATACTAAGCTCTTACACTTTACTAAGCTTTTTTACTTCCCTGCCTCTCCCCACAGCTTCACTTCTGCTTTCTAGGCTGACCTGCTAATTAAGCTACATGCCCTCACATCCTTGTCTTGGGCCTTGTTCTCACTGGAACCAAATTAAGATGTTTATTTTCCACAAATATATTCAAAGGCGATTTTTTAGGTTTAAAAACAATTTTACACTTAATTCTATTGCTATTTTTAATAATCACCACCATCATCTCTATAACTAATAATAAAGTAAATGAAATATGCAAACATGTTTCAAGGTCATATGAGAAGAGTTACATATAAGTCTATAAATGTAAGAATTTGGTTTAGCAAAGTACCCTTTTCTTCAGGAGAAGTCAAGGAATGAAGAAACAGCATCAGAACACGATATTGTCTGGTGTCTGATTATGATTGGGAGAAATGAGGAAAAGAGAAAATGGTATAGAAACCATTTGCCCAGTTAATTGCTCTATTTTTTGATTATGCACATTCTCCTGTTATTTTTACAAAAAAAATAGGACAATTCTAAAAGGATATGTAGATACTCAGTATTTAAAGCTCATCAATTACAGTAACTCATTTAAAAAATTGAACACCTAGGAGTGTGATGGTAAAATGTATGTTACAGAACTTTCTCTCCTTGTATTGTGGCTAAATTTTTTCACCTAAATTTCACCCAGATAATTCCCAGATACACATCAAGATTTGGGACTCTTTATAATCTTTGCTTTTCCTGATGTGTTATTAAGGCAAAAATAGTTGAAGTTGAAATACTTTCTTTACAGTGACTTTTTACAGTCTAATAAATTTGATCATATATTAATAAAATATTATAAACTAAGAGAGCTTCATTGTGATCTGCCTTCAGTGTCATCATAGTTTCCGAACCTGTCAATGAAAGGTACTGTGGTATAAATGGTTAATTGTAACCGATATGCTTCAAAATCAGTCTTTGTGCTATACTGGAAGAATGTATGAAGTCTCAAGCATATTTTGTTAATAGATTTAATACTGCATTTCTTTCACACATTTGAAGTGTGTTCAAGTGTGTTCTCATGATAAATAGCTACCTGACAAAATATATAGTTTCTATTCCCTTTAAAATATGAGTCATATCAAAATTTAACCAAGTTGGTGAAGGTAAAAACGTCATCACACTTCTAAAATTTGCTGTCAATATTTCACACCTGTATGGAAAGCAGGTAGATGTCGAAGCAGCAGCTTGGTAACTGCAAATTCTAATTAACTCACTTTTGAAATATCAGCTAGGCTCTAATGCGACCCATGCAGTATATTGGCAGGGAGTCGGACAACAAAAAGCACATTTAAAATACCAAGTAAGGGGACAATGCTATATTATTTGGTGCAAATACTATCATCCACCTGTGCAGAGAGAGCATGCTGTTTTCCACTTTGCTTCATATAGGTAATCTATAAGTTATGTGCCCTTGGCTTAATAAGTTATGCACTAATCTTTTAGTCTAAGGAATAAAGTTATATTGCAGTGGATTTAATAATAGTTAGTTACATTAGATAAAAAATCAACAATATTTAAGTGCTCTCAATACAGCCTGAAATTTTTGTAGGAAAGTCTACAGATCCTACAGTTTGTATCATGAGATTAAAACCAATTTGAACACATTTGAGAGTTGGAACAGAGAAAGCTCATGCCATATAAGAATTGAATCATGCAAGTATTTTTGAAAATTTAGTCTGTTTCTGTAAATGAGTGAGAAGGTTGTGCTATAAACACAGAGTGAGAAAGTGATGGTCATTAAAGTTTTATGAAGCTGATTATTTTAAACAGCTTGGAATGATAAAATCACTCACTTGAGGCTGTGAACATCATGTAAGTCTTATAGTAACAGTTTTTTCATCAAAAATAACTAGAATTTTTTTCTTTCTCTACCACTAGTTACTCTTAAAGTAATTAGCCCATTAAAGGAAATCCAAGAGCATCTGCTGTATGGAGCAAATGTTTATTATGACTATTGGAGATTCAGTCGTTTTATGACTATTGGAGATTCAGTCGTTATAAACCAAATACTCTGCTAACACAGTATTGTACTAGCATAAATGAACATGGTCAGAATGGCAGCACCAGATAAGATGAACAAGCTGTAAGTTTAATAACTTTCTCTGAGAGAAGAAGGTAACTTGATATTTTACAAGAATGGACACATACTAAAACTATACATTTCTTCCATTCTCTCACCCTTTAATCTATCATTTTCATAGCAATAATAATAACTATTGCTATAATTATTTCTGTGTCTGGCTTCAGGAAAATAAGAGAAAACCCTCCTTTGGTTAGATGCTGGAAGATAAAAATACTGAATTCAGAGGAGGGTGGGGTATAGAGATAACCAGAAAATATGACCCTGTGAGGTGTGAGGTGTGAGCTGGGAATCTCCCTTAAATGAAAACATGAGTGGAGTGTGTGTGTGTTTGTTTTTCCTAGTTCAATCATAAGCCCATATAGATCCCTGTGGCCTCTGTTCCAGGACTTTCTCTTAAGAAGACTCTCCCTGATCAATCAAACCTACTGATGTATGGTTTACATTCACTGCTTTGGAGCGGGGCTACCTGGCTTGCCTCCTGAATGTCTTTGGGGTTTTCCAGTTGCTGTATCATGTACTCCCATGGTCCCAGCACATTTCATGTAGGCTGTGCTTGTTTCATGCTCTCTTTCTCCAAGGCACTAGCAGATAACTGCTGTTTCACATAGAAAAGACTGTCACAGATTCAGAAATGTTTGGGATGAACAAAGGGATCAATTGAAGGACATGATTTATTTAATGATGTTTAATAACATAACGTCTATATTTATGGGCAATAGAGTTTACTGCTATTAGGTCTGTATATGAATAGGGAATTTAAAACTGTTAGACTTCATTGAGCTTTCCTCTTTTTAAGAAGAGATTGACTGACTTTTTCCCGAAAGCCACATTGAGTTCTAAATCTTGGGCCTTTAACTGGCATTATATCCATGTTATGGTTTCTGAACCAAAGAATTTCTTTTTTCTGTTAACCTCTTGAGGTCACAGTGGTGGTTTGAAGTCTAAGCAACAATTCTGTTCAAAGACTAACTCACAGCAGGGTGTGTGCAGTAAGGGTATTTGTGATTCCAGTCTTCACATATATTCCACTTTACTTTTTAGAAAATTTGGTTCTGAGGCTACTACAAAGGCAACACCCTTAAAACACGTCATTTTCTATATCTCCCTGTACCAAAAGCCTTATATAATGACATTGGAAAAGTATTACTAGATTTTCATTGCACAAATGCCATTTAAAAAAAAATACCCAGTGGAGACCTTAATGTCTTCTTTGCTATTGGCTCTAGAATGCTTTTTGCTCATTCTTGAGAAGGGGTTTAAGGGTCACCCTCCGGAGTGAGAGGTGGAACCTAATGTGCCCTTCAAACCAGGGATCATCCTTTCCACTTGGGCATTTTTTATGAGTGGTGGGGAGAATATGAATAGAGTTGTGTTTTGTTGAGTGTTATTAAGGGCATGGACCCAGGGTCCCGAATGCCCGCAGTTGAATGCTGACTCTGCTGCTTACTAGCTATGTGAATCAGAGCAAACTCCTTAAGCTCTTTGCACTTTCATTTCCTTTGTAATGACATCATATCTGTGTTGTGAAAATTAAATAAGTGAGTGTATATAAAGATCAGTGTCTGGCACATCATGAGTGCTACATATGTATAACTATTATTGTTATCATACAAATATGCATCTATCTGTGGTAGGATCTCCCAGATACTGAATGACAGATTTATTGCCATATCTGATTGGTTTCTTAGAAAGCTATGAAAGCAATATATGCAGATGAAAGGGAAAGAAACAATTATTTTGTTTGTTGAAATTACATTTATTGCTGATATACCAGGTTATCAAAAATATTTATATAAACCATGGGTTTTAAAAACTTAAAAATTTTAGTTTAACTGAAATTTATTATTTTAACAAACATATATTGTGTTCACTGTGTACAAGACAACTGCTGTTGTGGAGGCACAGCGAGATGACTCAGAGGGAAGTTGTTGTCAAGTAACTTATGGAAGCGTAGGAGGATATGATGAATAAAAGCAAACATATAGCGGGAAAATAATACATGAGTTTTACCCTGGACTTGCAAAGAAGAGAAAGAGGGAGTGGGTAGTGGGTAGAGGGTAGAGGGAGAGGGAGAGGGGCAGAGAGAGAGAGAGAGAGAGAGAGAGAGAGAGAGAGAGAGAGAGAATATTACTTCTGACTGAGGTGCTGGATTCCTTGGAGAAAAATAGCATTTAAGATAATCCGTGAAGGCTGAGTATGACTTAGACATATAGAGAAGTGAGAAAAAGAAATAATTTTGGCACTGAGAAGATTAGTTGTATAATGGTTGGAAATATGAACTTTGTACTTGAAACATCAGTTAAGTTTTACTGCAGCCAAGAATCTAATGAGAAATAAGTTTGAAGCAGTAAGTTGGAATTAGATCAGGAAAGCTTGAATGTTAGGGTAAAAGGTTTTTGTTTTGCTTTGTCACCAACATAAACATATTAAATTTTTTAAACAATCAACTGCTGTGTATGATATTGATAGGAAAACAATCATATTTGCTTTCTAGAATCCTCAAATTGGGAGTCATATCAAAGATAAACACCAAACTGTTCTCAGGGCACTGCCCCTCCCAGCATCAGAGAGGAGCATCTCAGGACAATGCCAGATGTTTTCATAAGGCTGGAGAAAGAGCAAATTAGTTGGGTTAGCCCTGTGCCTGAGGTTGCTTTTTCATCATTTGCTCTTCACTTGGATATAACCTCTGAGGCCTCCATGGATTCCTGTATCTCCCTTTCAAACTGTTGAACCCTTGGCATCACATACGTTAGGTATTGACTCTATATGTTATTGTCTTGACTCTGCCTTGTATTTTAAAGTTGTACCTTGACCTGCATCCTTTGCATGTGATGTGCTGCCCTTGGACTGCATCAAGGACACTGCTGTCTCACAAATTGGATGGACTTTATGGTGACCAGCCCCTCCAAATAGACATAGCTATTGATTTGGGTAGGAAGTGTTTTCCATGAACTGTTGATCTCTCATTTCTTTTCCTTTTAAGATTTTTGTATGATTCCTTCAAGGAAATCATTCGAGAATCACAGAGAAAAAAGAATGGAAGTGAAGAACCTGGAATAAGATAAACCTATTAGAAAGTTCTTGAAGAAGGCCAGCCAGGGGAACTTACCTGAGGCTTAAACCACAAGGAAGAGGGATGATGGAGGAGAGAGAATAGATGCTGTAAAGGAATATGTGCCAGGATTCACCAACTAGTTGTACAGAAAAAAGAGAAAATGTAAAAAGTAAATGAGATTTTTGCTCTGGGGTCACCAGGGTAGAAGGTTGTTCTATTAACAGAATAAAGAAAATAGGGCATGGTATAGTTTTTAAAAGAAATAAAAGTTCACATTTGATCATATTGAGGTATCTGATGACTAATCAGATAGAGATTACAATTAAACATTTGGAAATGAGGTTGAAATAAGGATCTGTAACTTCAGAGGGAGGCCAGGCTGCAAATACATATTTGACAATTGAGGAAGAGAATTTGCCAAAGAAAGGGTTCTTTGGTGAATACCATGAATTTGGGAGATAGGAGGACAACAGGATGTGTGTGTGTGTGCGCGTGTGTGTGTGTGTGAGAGAGAGAGAGAGAGAGAGAGATATTAAATAACAAATGAACGAGGAGGAGGACCTAGAAAGGCATGTACAGCTTGGTCATGACAAAAATTAATTTACCCATTATATCACTCAGAATTCTCCAGAGAAGTAGAACTAATAGGATATGTGTGTATATATGAAAATAAATTTATTATAAGAATCTGGCTAGTCCAAAATCTGCAGAGAAGGCCAGCAGACTAGAGACTTGGGAGAGCCAAAATTCCAGTTCGAGTCTGAAGGCTGCCTGCTGTGGAACCAGGAAGGGTGGATGCTGCAGATGATGTCTGAAGGTGGTCTGCTGTGGAATTCTCTACTGCTTGAGGGAGTCTGGTCTTTTTTGTTCTATTCAGTCTTTCAACAGAATAGATAAGACCCACCCACATTGTAGAGGACCATCAGCTTTACTAAGAGTCTAACAAGTTACATGTTAATCTCATCCAAAACACCCTCACAAAAACTTCCAAAATAATGTTTGACCAAATACCTGGTCATTCCATGGTCCAGCCAAGTTAACACATAAAATTAATAAACACAAATAAACTCGTTGTCAATTTGGAGCCCATATACATCTCCTTCAACTATTCTTAATCTCCAAATAAAGATGAAACCCAAGTTGTATTTATGTCTGACATAATATATCTTACATACAACCTAAAACACACTAGCTCTTCCCCAGAAGAAGGTACAAAATCCTTCAGTGATGTTTACTCTTCTTGATAACTTCTAACTTAAATGTGGTGACATAAAATCAATACATCTTATGTTATATACATATACACACACATACAATATAAAGTGAAATAAGGAGGAAATGCACATGACAATTACAACTCTCATTTCTGTAACTGGTCACATGAGCATAGCTATTATTCATAGCTACCTTCTTTCACTACCTATTCTGTATTCCCTTTGACACCAGCCACCACCTCAGCTGGTCACACTACTTACCTGAGGAGGTGATTCAAACCCCCATTCCTGAAGGGTCTGGGCCATTAGTAGTCTTTGCCTGAATTGTGTTGTGGTTTGCTAATGACAATAACCACAGAGCATGATAATAATAAGACACACCCTATCTCCTGTATTCCAAACAACTCTTCCTTATCTTCCTGTTTTGGAGAGGCAGTTTAATTTCTCCTTGCTAATTAGCATCAGTTGCCCCAGACAGCACAGTAATGCCCTTTTTGGCCTGGGATTCAGGGTCACGAGGAACACAAAGTGTCTGAGTGGCACTGTCAACTTCTAGTTCAAAGGAATCATTGTTCTGTCTTTCAGTGGAAGGATTCCATCTTTTAGAACTATAAACTAGTCCAGCAGAGCACAAGGAAGAAAGAATTTTTTCTCTTGAGTCACTGGGTATAATAGAGAATGATGTCACTTCCATTTCCACCCCTTGATTACTGGGTCTGTGAGTCCTGCAATGGGAGAAACGGTGCCATATATTGGATGCTGATTCAGAACATATATAGGCTCCTGGAGAAGCTTGCCCCAGATTTATAAGGTATTGACACCAACCTGGTGATGTAACTGAGTGTCCAAAAGGCCATCCCACCATTCTCTCCTGCAGCTGTTTTAGCATGGTGGGACATGATAAATCCAATCAATTCCACAAGAGCACAAGCCCATTGCCACCCTTCACATGCTGTGAAGTGAGTTTTTTGATCAGAAGCAATGCTGTGTGCAATACCATGACTAGGAATAAGGTGTTTCATAGGTCCATAGCTGGTAATTTTTGCGGAAGGGTTGCATGCAGGGAAGACAAAAATCTGCATGCTGAGTTAGTGCCCATTCCAGTTAAAAAACAAAACACTGACTTTTCCATGATGGAAGGAGTCTAACCAACCTGCCTCCAGGGAGCTGAGGGATCACCTTTAGGAATGGTACATTATCGAGGACTCCGTGCTGCTTTCTGTTACACCCAGGACATAGCCTTTTAAACATTACCTTAAAGTTCTTGAAAACAAAGTCTCTAAATCTAGATGATTCTCAGAGTAACTATCCACTTTCTAATTTTAAAGAAGACACCAAGGAAAGGCTAATATTTCTTTCAGGCCATTAGGTTGCCTAGTGCCCTTCATCATTAATTTGTTGGATCTGTCTACACAAGTTATATACAATTTCAGTGACAATGATGATATTCTAGCCCAAAGAGCAGTCATTCTAATATCTTATTTTATTAACAAATGACACTCCTTGACACTGTATTGACAAGAAAAAAATCAGGTACGTTTCTTAAACTGAAATTCCATTGGGGAAATTTTGAACACTGGACATGTAGGACTTATATTTTCAAATTTGTGTTAAAAATGATCATATGCCATGTAACCTAGGATGGTGTAGCCTTTCGTGATAATAATATAATCTTGCCACTGTCGTTGGCCAGATGATTTTTCATATGTAGCTTTGAAGAACTGTGATCATGAAGGGGTTTGTTTAAGCAACATTAAAGGTTTGTATGGTATAGGCAACACTACTGGCATTGCACATTCAAAATTTGAAAGGACATAGTGATTTTTGATCACTGGTGGCTCTTAATTAAATTGGATGAATGGAATGGTAAAAAGCAAAAATAATACATATTAATTTTTAAAACCACCTCAGATATTTTTTAAACTTTAGATTAAAAACTGCCAACTCTTTCTCTTTTAGATAGCAATAAAACTGTAAATCATGTAGAACATAGATGTGGCAGAACTTTCTGCATGGCGTGGACCCAGCTCCTACTAGGAGATGCACAGGACCCACGCCCACAGATAGGTTCTCTCCTGGGTAATCAGATTTGCAATGTACCTAAGCTGCTTTTTGCTGAAAACTCCCTCACCCTGCAAATGCTTACTGTTAACTTCCTAAAATCCATGCTAAACCTTGCAGGGACCAGTGTAACTGGCTCAACCACGTTTGCCTTTTCATTTGCTAATATCCTTCTTCTGTGATGTGATGAGGGGCATTGGCTCCTTTGTTGTAACCAGGATAGTGAGGAAGATCCATCTTGTAATGTGAGGAGATATTAGAATAAAGGCCTATCAGGGCAGAGGCCAGGGCTTTTGCTCTCCTTGAGAGAAAAGCCATGCTGTTGTCCTTATTCCTCCACCAGACTCGGTAGTCTGCGTGTATGTTTTAATTCATCCATAATGACGCAGACATTGTTGGCTGGTGTCAGCCTCCCATAGCAGAAGGTAGATAAAATTTCTTGTTGCTTTTTTTTTTTAGTTGTAAAAGAAAAAGATAAAAAAAAGGGGAAGGGGCATGAGAATTAGCCTAAAATCATAAATGTATAGTGCATACCTCCTGTCACTACCACCATTTCCCTTCGAAAGTTAAGCAATCTGGAAAATGTTTTCAAGCAAAGAATTCTTTTCACTAGTTCTTTTCCCACATCAGGTTCTGTTTCAATTTGGAAACTCATTTGAGTCAGAGCTGGAAATGACAGTAATTAATTTGCATATCTTATAAAAGAGAACACAAGAAAATTAAAAATGGCCCCACATAAAAGAATATTTAAATCATCTCTTCCTGGAGACTTTTTAGTAAATTTTGGAGCACAATTGGGAACAATTCATTCACAGTATCAGTCACAAGGATATATATGGTACCCTAAACCTTTCCTCAGCTTGTTTCATTATAAGTTTTAGAGTAATTGTCTTCCTAGACTGACATCTTTCAAAAAATTTCTAAAGGCTACTCAAGTATGACAATTTCAACAAATGTCAAAGGTAGATTTCAAGGAATTCTGCTGTAAGCAGTCCTAAAGCAAGTTGTGTTTGTTGATACTTATGTTCACATAAAAAAACAGATATTTCTGTCAGGCATACTTGTTTATTTAAATTATCTCTAATGACAAGAAGAAACTGCTTTATTTTTCCTATTCCTAATCTCTCTTACCTTTGAAAGCCAATGACACTTCCTTCACAAAAAAGTTGACTAATTAGTAGGTAGGAATAGTCCCTGAAATAAGTAAAATTACTACAATATTGTGATCCTATACTGCAGAAAGGTATTTAATGTTGTTTCATATACTGTTTACAGTATTAACACTTTTATGTACTTGCTTAACATTTAGATGCATAAAAGTATGTGAAATAAAATAACTACTTAAAATAGGGTAATTTTGAAAATGTCTTATTGCTATAGGCCCACTAGATAATGTCATACTCTGTTAGATACACATGTATATTACTTTACTTAGCTTCTGAGGAAATGATTTGATGATGATGATGATAATGATGATTGTAACTATTTATGTAGCTACTATTATATGCCAGGCTCTGTTTTGAATACTTTAAATGTACTGACCCATTTAATCATCTTAAGACCTATATTATGCCCAATTTATAGATGAAGCAACTGAAGATTGTGTAAATTTTCCTGGGTTATTGATGGAACTGAGGTGGTATACACACTTTGCATTTTTGTCTACTATATTTGGTACCAGATTTTATATATATGAAGCTTGTATACCATCTTTGGCTTCAATGACCGTGGTCTGCTTATATAGATTTTTAAAAGTAGAAAAAGAAGAAATCTGGCCAACACACACAAAAAAATTGGCCGAAGCCTAAAAGTGCTCTGCCTTGTAAAGAAAATGTTGAAAAGTCTTATATAAAGTTTGCATTTGTCCTCTCAAAGCAGATGTATTTTGGTGAATCATTCAAGCCACAAATGTCCAGCTCTGAAACAGATGTAACACCTTCACTGAATCAAGACATTACTAAGAATGTCAAACAAATCAGCCACTCTCAACCCAGCTAAGTGTTGTCCAATGCTCTCATTTCTGATTTCTCTTATCAAAAGGGACACAGACAAAAACTGGAAGAAGCTGCCAACATGTGTCCTTCTATTTGTCATTTCTGGATGGGCAACTGTCACTTGTTTTCTTCTGCACCATGTGCAAAACTTAAGTCACTGTCATGTCATTTAAAAAAAATGTCAGGGTGGGGCTTCTGGTCAAGATGGAAGCATAGGTGGACAAACTGTGCCTCCTCTCACAACCAAAATTAAGGACAACAAAAATTTAGAAACAAAAAAAA